>OZ038486.1:17054399-17061899 GCA_964036315.1 Acanthosepion esculentum | reverse complement strand
CAGAAAGGAAGAAATGGTGTAGACATAGGTTGAAGTTATATAAAGGCAGTATGGACATGGCGGCGTGAAAATGGCAATCATAATTAAGTATTTGACTATGCCTGTACAGGTTATATCTACAAACACACTATCTATGATACTGAGCACTCTTGCCACCATAAATATACCAAATTTTAAATTATATATATATATAAGACATTGAACAGTTTATATTTAAATTTAAATATATTCCAGTCAACAGGAAAATAATCCAAAATATACTTAACATAGAACTTGCGTTGGTCTTTAACGAAACATATATGACATATATACTCGCGTGTCATGCGAGTTTTGAAGACCTAATTTTGAAGCTAATTTTAAGGGGGTCGCGTCATACATAAAGTGATATAAAATTTGCGTATGTACTGCTGGTCCGTATTATTTTGCTTTTCCAGAATCCTTACGTTTTTCCAAAAACAAAACAGCCTTGAAAATGGCTACAGAAGTGTCTGAAGGCGCTTAGGACAATAAAAATTATCGAAACTTTCTGTACTTCATTACTCTTACAAAATGGAAAAAGTGAAGGATGCTCGAAAAACTAAATAAAAAATGAATTAAATCTTCATTTTCTACTATATTTAATTTTATATATATATATATATATATATATATATAATGCCACCTGTTTTTTATGTTGGATTACAATGTCAATGTTGATATGTCAAGATAGGTTGGAGCTACTCGCCAATAATCTCTATTCTTTTCGCTTAATTACAAAAATTATAATGCGGTGGTCTGGTAAAATGCCATCTGACATAAATGTTTGTCCTAAAAAGAAGCGTGTAATTGAATTCGTTCATGCGAAGAAATTGTACCCAGCAACATTAATCGAGGGTTTGGTGAGAGTAAAGTGTTTCATCAGTGGTGAAATCGAAAAATGGGTCTCGCCTTCACTAGCACAGATTTTAACGATTACGGTTATTAAATCTCAGGATCATGGCTTGCCAGCGGGGGTGACGATGTGGAGAGATAGTGTTTTATAGATGAAAAGTAACTCTTTGTGAGTGCTATTTTTCTCTGTCTATCTGTTTCCGTAGAAACGAGGCATTTTTAAATGAATTCATTAGAATACTTTTTTCATTTCAGTTTTTTTTTTCTTTATTAAAAATGACACAAAGTCCAGTGGAGAAATTTACGGAGTCATTTTCTCTTTTCCTACCAACTATTCTCTTTCAAAATGGCTGTCCCATTGAACACACATAAAAAATAAAGATCTATCATAGAATTTGGTATTTTCAGAAAGAAAAAATGCTGCAAACTTACACTTGGAGGTTAGTGAATGTTTATGGACAGACTGCATTTCATGAGAGTTAATGGTAATCGTAGAGAGAAAGGAACTAAGCTGAGTGACAGGTCTCACAGTGATAGTCCAACTGGTGTGAATGGGGATCAGGGCAAACAGGCTGATGCCTTCGTTACAATTTTTATATGACATGCTCGTAAACTTAAACGGGTTTTTGTCACATATATGTAAGTAAAGCTCAGAAAATACGGTGAGATGTTTTCTACATTACAAAGCAACGGAAATTGTTTATATATATATATATATATATATATATATATAATATAATATATATATATATATATATATATATATATATATATATATATATATATATACGGAATAAATTCCAATAACCAACAATTACTATTCTTAAAATTTTAAAATAAATAATTATATATATATAAATAAATATATATATTAAATAAATAATTATATATATATATATATGTGTGTGTGTGTGTGTGTGTGTGTGTGTGTGTGTGTGTGTGTGTGTGTGTGTGTGTGTGTGTGTTTCATTAAAAACGACAGACAAGGTACTACAGTTAAGCTTTTTATTTAATTTTTCTTGTGTTCGAACAAGAGCTTTCTTTTCTGGACAAAGTGTATGTAAAAACTGTCCAAATGTTTTATATTTCCGAGTGCTTTCGGATATACCTTTAACCATTATCAAGGATGATTCGATTTTTCAGCTTAATTTCAGTGTGTGCATTATGCGTATGTCTTAGTGCGTAGTAGGGATGTTTTAATTTCCGAATACGGTTAGCACATTGTGGCCTTGTTCGTAGTTAATATTGTTAAGATTTTGCCTTTTCTTTTTTTATTATTAAAGCTTCTATTATTGATGGAAGCTTTAATAATAAAAAATAATGGAAGCTTTAATAATAAAAAAGAAAAAGCCAACTCTTAACAATATTAAATATTAAATTTAATTATAGAATTAAATTCCTTAGTACTGTTTCATTTTCAAGCGATTTTTGGATAATAAAGTAATTCTAATATATTTATTTGTTTTAAAAGAAGTATAGTCTATTAGTAATTAGAATTAGAAATAATAATTTACAATTGTATTTTATTATGACGTACTCATATTCAAACAACCCCTTTTGGAAAAAAATCTTACAAATTTAACGGCAAAAGTGCCGAAATATTTTTTGTCATTGAAAAAAAAAAAAAGAGGACGTGTGAAAAACGGATGTCATCATTTGTTGAACAGGCACCCCTACCCTACCTTAACTTAACCTCATTTGGAAAGTAACTCATATTTTGATAGGTTGTTAGTGAAAATGAATACCCTTGTCAAAATGATTAAATTTCCCACTAACTTTACAATTAATATCAAGAATGTATTTACTTATAAACTCAGTAAATTTCAAAATAAGTTATTTCAAAAACCGCTTCAAAATGAAACAGTACTAAGGATTTCAATTTAATTCTATAATTAAATTTGAAGCTTTTAGTTTCTGTTTTTGAAACATGTTAATTCCTGTGTAGCGATGGGACCATCTTTTTAATTTAGTAAATTTATAATGTTTATGCTCTGCAGAATTGTACTGAGCACTATTTTAAAAAATAATACTCCCTCTGTTCCGAAATAGTTGTCCCATAGCCGGAAATCTCATGTGGAATATACTAATTCTTAGTCGAATTGTTTGCCGTTTACATTAACAGGTTAGCATTGATGTTTCTCAAGTATTTATATTAGCTTATTCAGGTAGAATAATTTGAAGCGCAAATTATATCACTTTTTCACCACATTAAAATTGTATTTTTTTTTCAGACCACCCGCTGGCAAGAGATTATGATGGGAGAAGAGAAGCCAATTGGCAGAAATGCTAAACGAAATTGCAAGAAGCACGAATTGACAAATAATGAACGTAGTGCTGTGTTGCAAGCACTGCTGGAAAGATCCACAGATCATGTCCTGAAGCGTGGTGCAATAAAACATGTTGCAGATGAATTAAACGTAGCTGCAGAACGTCTGGGTTTTCAAGTTGAATTAGTCTGCCAGCCTCCAAATAGTCCTGATCTCAATGTCCTTGATCTGGGTTATTTTAATGCAATTCAATCAATTCAGCACCAGCAAGCTCCAAATAATGTTGACCAGCTCATTGAAGCAGTGGAAGAAAGCTTCAATAAACTTCAGAAGTCGAAGCTTAACAATACTTTTCTAAGTTTGCAGTTAGTAATGGAACAAGTTATTTTAGTTGACGGCGATAACAACTATAAACTCCGGCACATGTCTAAAGGGAAGCTTGAAAGAGAAGGAAAACTTGAAGTATCCATTTCTATTTCTGACGAGTTGCAACAAAAACTGCTTTTGTTAAAGTAAACCTTCCCCAGTTATTTTTGTTATTAATTTAACTGTTTATGTATATCAGTTTAGATATATTTCACACTTATTTATATGACAATTCACTAATATTACTAATTTACTGTTTGGGTATGGGAATAAATTATTTGTTTTGTTCTTTTTGGTGTTTTTTTATCTACTGGAACAATTATTTTGGAACAACATGAAAATGTTTTTGGTACAACTATTTCGGAACGGAGGGAGTAATAATTAATAACAACGGATTATAAATCTTACTATTCTTTCTCATTATTTTAATATATATATATATGTGTGTGTGTGTGTGTGTGTGTGTGTGTGTGTGTGTGTGTGTGTGTGTGTGTGTGTGTGTGTGATAAAGAAACAGTTCATACAAAGAATTAAATAGCAATGTTAATGTGATTAATGGCGAAATCACTTCGCTAACAGAACTTAATGAGACATTAACTTACTATCAATTCCTTGAATAATAAGATCCTTATATTCGAGTTGTTGTCAGATGGAAGACACTTGCCAAGTACTTTTCAAATTGTCATTTTCAGGGCGCAATTTTTCCCACATATAGACAAACACTATGACGAAATATGGGTAGACCGAAAGATTTTTTTTAATTATGTTATGTTGACAACATCTTCCATCTGACAACAACTCGAATATAAGGATCTTATTATTCAAGGAATTGATAGTAAGTTAATGTCTCATTAAGTTCTGTTAGCGAAGTGATTTCGCCATTAATCACATTAATATTGCTATTTAATTCTGTGTATAAATTGTTTCTTTATGATATAAAATATAAGCTGCACACTCTAATACATATATATATATATATATATATATATATATATATATATATATATATATATATATATATATATATACAGAGAGAGAGGGAGATTTCGTAAGCCTTAGTAGGATCGGTTGAGTGCACAAACACTGAAACAGAATGGTGTGAAATGATAAAAGGGGCGTAATACAGTATTAATATGCAAATAGGAGACAGGGTGTTATCGGAAAGTATTCAAAATTAACTTGTCCATGTTTCCAAATAAGCTGTCACACACTGAGTATTTACTCTGTCTCCCCACTAAGGCAAGTTGTGACACAAGGTCAGTTTTTAAGGTGGAAACCCGAGCGTGGACACCCGGGCCAGGAACAGAAATTGCCCGCTGCCCACGCAACAGTCGGTTGCGCTGACCTCAGTGCGAGCATCGACCCCCCTCTCTCTCTCTCTCTCTCACTCTCTCTCTCTCTCTCTCTCTCTCTCTCTCTCTCTCTCTCTCTGGTGCAATGAGAGGGTGTGGCCTCAGGCGAGCTATCACGCACTTTGAAGCGAAAACAAATACTGGCTAACGAAGGAAAACCTCTGACTTGAATATTAAAATGTTTAAGCGGCTGTCAATCGAACCGTAAGAGAGAAGGAGAGACGTCTGTCTAATCTGGTAGGGAACAGAGTTCTAACTGGTTTTTATTTTTCCGTTCATCCGAAATTGTCATATGGCACTTTATATATAAGGATAGATAATTATTTTTGTGTTGCAAAAAAATAAACGAATGAAAAATGGCCTCATCCCTTCCATATGGGTTTCACGCCTGCAGGAGATTATAGAATGGTTCAGCTAAAACATATTACTAACACAAATAATGATTTCAGTTGTCCTAACAAAACAATTGTAAATGTTTGAAATTTCAGTTTAAAAACCAATAGAAAAAAGACGTAAATAACGAAATTCATTAATAATTTAAGAATCGACAATGACGTGAGGTGAATTGGCGTCCGAAATATTATGGGATGCATTAATTGTACACAGTGTTTTTAAATGAAAATATTGCTTTAATAATATCGATCATATGAGCCAAAGAGAACGTCTAGTAACATCTTTTCTAATAGCAATTGAATGTCAGAAACAGAAACCGTGTTCCGTGAGAGATAGTGTAATGGTTAAATTATAAATCGGCAGTTGTAGAAAAATAACATGAAATAAATTAATTCCTGAAATCGTCAGTCAGTTTGCAATGGAAAAAATGATAAAATATGAATTAATCGTGTTTGTCCCTTCGGATTCGAAGAACGCATTGTTTTGCAATTCATCAGTGGATCCGGTGGTGACTCTGCAACTCAATTCTAGACGGGCAGCTTCTGGAACAGTGGGGACACTAGAAATCGGTGGCTGTGATCAAAGTTCAACGGTGGAGCTGCGTAGTAATTTTTTGACGCTGGGCTTGGTAGACATTGGTACACTCCGCTAGCTCCTTTAGTCTGATTTTTAGTTAGTTTTGATTGAAACGTTGTGTCATGAATAATCAAGAGTGGTCTCCCCTTGTTTTGTTACTCTCCTCTTTGAGAGAGCTGTTTCTATTTACTCGGACTATAACAGGACACTATACGCGAACCTTGTGTTCTCAGTTGAATAAAACTTTCTTAAAGCCTACACCTGTGTACTTTTGTCATTACACTTTGTATCGTTTCATTGGTCAACCTTATTGCCTGCTGCTGTATAAAAGCTCTCCGTACACAAGGCATCAGGGAATGAAATGGTCCTCAATGCGGGAGGTTCAAATAATATTAACCCCATGCGCCAGGGAACCTTCGCCCCCAGGAAGTACCTCTCCTTCAAGGGGGTTGGGGGCTGGGTTTATTGCCCGGTGCCTGAGGTGTCCTCAAAAGGGGGATTGCCGAGTGGGCTTGGGTAATTTTTCCACGTTATTGCCACTAAACTCACTTTAAACTGGCCTTGTGTCTCATTCGGTAGCAACGTAAGCTCACTGAAAAATACACGCTTATCGGCCTTTTGGCTGGGATCAAAGTGTAATATCTGTTTTTATCAGGTTCTCTGATTCTCTCTCTTCACTTTTATATTCCCTTTCTTTCTTTCCTTCATTTCATCACTGAAAACAAGTAATGTCTTTTCCCGTCTTTCCACGAAATCAAAACAGAATAGGCCATTAAGTTATTGGCACGGCGTAACGGTCGTACGAACTGACGAAGCACATTTATAATAGGATTATATAAAGAGAGATAAATAAAGCTGTGTGTGTGTGTGTGTGTAGAGAGATGTCTTTATTCATACGTAAGTGTGTACAAAGTCCTTTTAAAGATGTTTAGAAATTTACGTTACAAAAGATTTCCTTGCTTGGTAGAATTAGTTATGACTCTCTGTAGTCAAGAAGCTTAGGAGATTGCATAATGTGTATTTTCTGTGTTATGCTATCAGTTATCTCTTGTTAATTTCCCTCTGAAAGTTCTCCACTGCCTTAGCCGGGTATTGAACTCACACTCTTTGGGTCCTGTCACTGGATCTAACTAACGCCCTTATCCACTGTGCCATGTGTCCTCGGCTAAGGCAGTGGAGAACTTTCAGAGGGGAATTAACAGGAGATAACTGACATCCATTAGACATGGCACGTGGAACTAGAACAGTCTACCCCAGTGAGAGAAATAAAGGGTTCAGTTCGACATTCCAACCACCTGAAGAAGACCAGAGCGTACAACGGCCGAAACGTTGCAATAAATATGGCAACAAAGATGAGGACAATAATCCGAATAATGTAAATAATGTACATAATACGTCATCTCAGAAATATAGATAGATACTGAAGAGAGTTTTCACATTTTTCTTTTATACTACTTCTTGGAACAAACCATCTAGCGAACGTTAGCAGAAGTCCCTTGGAAGGCAAGTGCGTGTCATTCGACAAATATAAGAGTAAATTTTACTCATTTTGTAATCTATATAAGATGGTTCAAAGTAAAAAAAGAGAAATTGGACAATGGCAACGAAACGATCTTTCAAATGTTGCGGGTGAGTAAATATTTTGACAAAATGATCAATTATACATTTCACGTTGC
>OZ038486.1:17026899-17049399 GCA_964036315.1 Acanthosepion esculentum | reverse complement strand
ATACTTATTTGAGCTTTCTGAAATTGAGTACTGGTTAGCAGACTCGTCTCGGAGATATAATGTAATGAATTCGATCCCCACTAAACCCTCCATATCTTTTAACCTTGTGCCAGACTAAACTTTTGAACTCTACACGGTCTCACCTACTATAATTCACAAATAATACATCTCACACAGTAAAAACGTGAAAATATACTAAGAACACCAAAAACAACCCTTTGATAATGGTTAAAGTGGCCGAAAACGCTTGGGACAATCGATGATATGGACAGCTTTTGTACTCTCCCCCCACCACCACCACCACCAAATGGGGAAAATGTAAGAACGCTAGAAAGACTAAATAAAAAAAATTAATAAAATTTTCCTTGTCCGTCATATTTAACGAAAGATGATTAAAAGGATTGCTGCCCATATATATATATATATATATATATATATATATATATATATATATATATATATATATATATATATATATATAAATCAAATATATCAAAATAAATAAAAAATAAATAAATAAAAATAAAATAAATATAAAGGATAAAGTGAACATTGAAGTCAACACTTAGAGGCGACAGGCTGTTTTATGCTAGACGCAATCGTCAGGCCTGACAATTGCGTCTACCATTAATTCAGAAACAGACTGTCGCCTCTAAGTGTTGATTTCAATGTTCACTTTTATATTTACAAACGCTCTATCTCTGATATTGAGCACTTTATCCCATAAATATAGCACACCTTAAGACTATATTTCTTCATATATATATATATATATATGTGTGTTGTGTGTGTGTGTGTGTGTGTGTGTGTGTGTGGTCATGGTTTTCCATAGATGCGCTTTCTTTGTTATCTGTGAATTGCTATAGTTCCTTTGGAAAGACAGTACAGTGTTTTCTTCTTTCCTTCTCCTCAAGATAACAACTCTGAAATTTTATGCGTTAATCCATAGTTGTAAGGAAAATCTAAAAGCAAAACAGAAATGACTATATCTTCAAAATATTTTTTTTCTTACGAACGGATGTTGCGAGAAAGGTGTATTTCTGATATTGAAAAAAATCGTATAAATATATTCTCTTCTAACTTGCTCTATAAATCTAGAAATAATTTATTGCTCAACCTTGAGGCGAAATTATTATTTGTCTGAAATGCTTTCTTTGAAAGACGAAATAAAAGCAATATATAACACTACACGATATACGAGGTCTGTTCAAAAAGTATTCCACATATTAAACGAATAAAGTGCCTACCTAGGGCAATGGCACTTAGGCTCTCTTCGAAATACAATACTCCCGTTGAGACTTCACAGACGAATTCTAGGCTTACGGTCATATCACAGTAAAACACCGGTTCCCGTATAATAACCGAAGTTAAGCAACGTCGAACCAGCTCAGTATGTACATGGGTGACCGATGAGAATACCAGGCGTTGAAAGTTTGGATGTGCACAGATATGATGAATAACGACTCGGAAGTCGGGGAGGGGCGTGTTCCAATTCCAGTCGGGTTCGTTATATTCACTGACGCGCGAATAATGGATTCCTAACCTTGAGATTATGAATCCAGTTCTTCTCCCTCCAGCTATGCGTTAAGTAGCAGGGGTTGTATCAGTAAATCTTTATTATTACCCACACCCATCCCCCACCAAAAATCCTTGCAATCTAAGATTTCCAGCTTTAAATAACCTGAAATAGGTTGATAACTGGTAAAAAAACAAATCAATCAATTAAACACTAATTCCAGCGTCTTTTTCACTTTTTGAAACAGTTTGAAAACTTGTATTCGGGATCGTCATCAGCTGGCTCGTTGCGCTCCCTTTAATCTCATCCACAGAGTTTCGATTGCGATTAAACTTTAAGAAAAGCCAGAAGTCGAAGTAATCAAAATTTGGATTATAGTGGCAGGTGAAGGTCTGGGTGATATGTCTTTGCCAAAAACTTCTGCATAGGGCTTTAAAGAAATATATACACTTAACGATGTGCACGTGACCGAGTGGTTAGAACGTTCGCATTCTTGACCATAAGACTCGGGTTCGAATCTTACCATGGTCGATTCGAGACTTCCTGATGTTACTGGACCGGTGGGGTCGATCACAGTGTCCGACAGCTTTGAAAAGTGCCCGGAAACGGGTTGACCCAAGACTTGTGAGTGAAATTGGGTAGACGGAACTTTGCTAGTACGAAGTCACAAGTTATTGTGGCTTGAGCGTTCTGGCCTTGTTGATCACGCTTGATAACGCGCTCTTTCCCAGAAACTGTAACTAAGGTCTGCTCAGCATAGTTGCAGTATAAACCACAGGTGGGCTCTGTGGGTGTTGAATAAATACTAATGCGTCTGCAATAGGGATTGGTTAGACGGGTATCCTCGAATACGAGTGGCCAGCTGTACATATATACACTTTGCCATTTTGTATGTAAGAGTCAGACAGTACACAAGCTCACTGTCACTGACGACTAACTAATCCACGGGAGAGAGTCTCTTACACGTGCGGGGGGATCTCCTTTGAGTGGTCGCCAAGCTACACTAACTAGTTCTCGAAGTATTAAAAATAGCTGGAAATGTTTCGAACAAATCTTATACACAAGGCTCTTTAACTGAGTAAGTATTCTTAAGAAGTAGAAAGGGATTTTAACGATGGGCAATAAACTATGTCATTTTATTTACTATATATATTTTTTTTCAATATGAGTAGATAGGCCCGTCTATCGTCCGGCCGACACTCTTCTTCGGTCTTTTCAACAGAAGTAGAAGTTTATCCCTTGTTTCCTGTTTGGGATTAGGTTTCCGGGTCCTTCTAATGTCTACTTTAATTCCATATTTCTGACGTGTCCGCCTAAATTTTGTTTACTATTTTTTTCATCCATCGAAATAGATACGTTCGCCTATCGTCCGGCCAACGCCTTTTGAATAGGAATAGGGTATTATCCTTTGTTCCCTGTTTAGTATTGGGTTTCCGATTCCTTCTAAAGACTTTTTCATTCTCCTTCACACCCAGTAACCCCCACCTCTATGAGTTTTAGCGGCGTAATCGCCTTACTTGGAATGAATTGATAAAAAATATACTCAGTTAAACTGTGTAAATATCAATACATTTTTGGAGCTTGCATTGAACTAGAAAAACGCATAACTTGCGATTCTTTCTCTGTTTTCTACTGTTTGTGATCAGTAGCTTAATATAAGTCATATGGCCAAAACTGTTATATCTATTACTATAAAGCTAGCTATTGTTTGCTTGTATGTTTCTTAGGACCAGCCAAACGCCAAGGCCCTGAGGCCTAAACATTAGTCTATAAGAATAAATTGACTCGAGGATAAACCTGATGACGCTGATCGCAAGGGTTTCGAGATGAGCATGTTATGATTCATGATGATGACGACATTTCATCATTCTAAAAATAAAGATCTGAAATTCCATCATTATAAAAACGACCTTTCCACCAAGCAAAAGTAGCAAAAGTAAAAGAAACAGCACAGACAAGACGTATCTTCTTTGCTCCGTGAAAATCAAAGTCGACGATTTAAAAAGCTTCCTTTAACCACGAAACTCTTGGAGCAATTATAAACAAGTAAGCCCAAATTTAAAAAAAAAAACAAAGGCGGCAATAACACTGGAAACATTTAACACACACAAAACCAATATTGTAAATAACATCACGAAAAGAAAAATACACATTCTTGTCATTAATTTCAACACGGGTCTCAAAGTCTTATTGTTGTACGTTATTTTTGTACGTTTTATTCATTTCATTTTCAGTATAAAAAAAAGAAAAGGAATCCTCTATCAATTACTAATGCATGTAACATGGGGTAACTTACATTAACAACTACCTAACATTCAACCCCGTAACAAGCAAAACTGCTTTTCCAGTCAAACTACAAAATGAAACTCTTTTCATGCGACACCGTATGAACCGAAAGCACCCTCGCTGTAGATATCTAATTAAGCATTTTCCCCTACATAGTAAATAAGATGGTAGCCGGCACAAGTAAGCGAATATTTCATAAGTAATTACAAATGAAGCAACTGATAAAGTTATTTTTGGATTTAAAAAATGATAAGGCTTTAAAAAACAGGATTATTTTTTAAAATACAACAATAGTGTTAATTGATTACTCTTGCAGAATATTTGGTTGGTTAGTTGATTGAATTTGTTTAGCGGCATATCAACATCTCTATGGCGATATCTAAATATTTTGAATATAATTTTATGACTTCAACTAAATATATTTTATACGCAATTGTATGCCTTTAACTACAAATAAAATGTATTTTTGGTCATTTTGCTATAAAATGTAATGTTGGTCATTTTACTATAAAAATGTATTGTTGGTCATTTTACTATAAAAATGTATTGTTGGTCATTTTACTATAAAAATTTATTGTTGGTCATTTTGTTATAAAATGTATTGGTAGTCATTCTACTATAAATAGATATAGTTGGTAACTTTACTATAAATGGGTTTTGCTGGTAATTTTAATATAAACGTGTATTGTTGATAATTTTACCATAAATAGATATTCTATTTACATTATTCGGACTATTGTCCTCATCTTTGTTGCCATTTTTGTCACAACGTTTCGGCCGATGTACGCTCCGGCCTTCTTCAGGTGGTTGGAATGTCGAACTGAACCCTTTATTTCGCTCACTGGGGTAGACTGTTCTAGTTCCACGTCTAATGGATGGCAGTTATCAGTTATCTCCTGTTAAATTCCGCTCTCCAAGTTTTCCACTGCCTTAACCAGGTATTGAACTCACAACTCTTTGGGTCCTGTCACTGGATCTAACCAACGCTTTTATCCACTGTGCCATGTATACTTAAGGTGACAAATATGGCAACAAAGATGAGGACAATAGTCCTAATAATGTAAATAGTGTACATAATATCTCATCTCAGAAATATAAACAGATACTAAATAGATATTGTTGGTAATTTAACTATAAATGAGTATCATTGGTAATTTTACTATAAATAGATATTGTTGGCAATTTTACTATACATAGGTATTTTTGGCAGTTTTACTACAAATGGGTATTAGTGGTAATTTTTTTATATAAAAATGTATTGCTGGTATTTTTACTATTAAAATGTATCTTATACTTTCATAGTGTGTGTGTGTGTGTGTGTGTGTGTGTGTGTGTGTGTGTGTGTGTGTGTTTGTTTTTTTTGTTGTTTTTTGTTTGTTTGTTTTTTTTGCTTGGGAGTTCACTACTTCCTCATAGCTAGTACCCTATCAGATGTTACTACCGAGTGTCAGGGTGGACAATTAATTAGGGGCAGTTCGACGCTCCTCAAAACCTCCAATCACCCAATCAGCGGCCTTGCTGCCGGATGTATCCTGCAGCATATACAACCGATCAATTACATAATTACTTAAAATTTGCCGCCTTTTTCTGGCGTTTCAGTTAAACTAGTATTATTGTAAATCATGAATTCAAATCTGTCTGAAAAATTCTTTGGCCTCGAAACAATTTGGAAAACTAGGGGAGTTTTAAAAGAAAGTGTGTTCTGTTTTCTTCATACTTATCTAACTCCCCACGTGTCGAGGATAGAATGGGACACGGTTCAATTTAGAGGTCCAAATGCGTAGGTGCAGCCAATGACAAAACCTCCCTAGTCTCCACGAAAAATGTAAAGAAAATAATCATAACAAATTGCAACTTCTTGACTATGAATCTTTACTTGAGTGCCACAAAAAGTCAAATTAACGCGTCCTGAATAAGACGATAAACTACGAGGGTCATTCAATAAATAAGGTGAATTTTTCGGTATAAGGACTTCTAATACAGATAGAAGCTTACTTTTTCTTTTCTTTTTTTTACTTCTTTTTCACATGGATTTAATTTCTTTTGCAGATTAAAAAAAACACTTTCAGAGTTTTGGCGATTAACAAAGATGGCCGACCAAGAAGCATGCTCCAGGATTGAAAAGCGGTCAGTTATCAAGTTTTTGGTTGCTGAAGGGTGCAAACCAGTTGAAATTCATAGGAGAATGTCAACTGTGTATGGTGCCACATCTTTCAGCCAAAAAAATGTCTACAAGTGGGCTAAATTGTTTAAAGAAAGACGGAGCAGTGTTGAGGATGAAGACAGGCCTGGGAGGCCTACAGAAGTGAGGTCTCCTGAGGTGATCGAATCAGTCAATGACCTCATTCAGTCTGACAGAAGGGTGACAGTGGATGACATTGCAGGGACTTTGAGCTTATCTGTTGGGACAGCACACAAGGTCAGCTGCCGGTGGGTGCCAAAGATGCTTACTGCAGAGCACAAACAGCACAGCAGCCCAACCGGTGCAGAACATCAACGAGCTGGGCTGGGAACTGCTCCCTCATTCCCCCTTACAGCCCAGACCTTGCCCCTTCAGACTTCCACCTGTTTGGTCCCTTGAAAGCGTTCACGAGAGGCACGAAGTTTAAAAGTGACGATGAAGTCAAAAGTGTTGTGAGCGACTGGCTGAGACATCAGTCCAAAGATTTTTACGCTGAGGGAATACGGAAGCTTGTGCACAGATGGGAAAAGTGTGTGACAGTGCTGGGAGACTACGTTGAAAAATAAAAAATAAAGTAAGCTTCTATCTGTATTAGAAGTCATTATACCGAAAAATTCACCTTATTTATTGAATGACCCTCGTACATCCGCGTCTTGAGTAAGACGATAAACTTCGTCCAACAACAAGGCCTCTGATCAGGAGGTTTTGAGGAGTGTGGAACCTCCTCTTAATTGCTGGTGTTCCCAGATTCACCCTGACTCAGGGTGGTAGCATCTGTTAGGGTCCCAGTTATGGGCAAATAGTTAATCCCCAAACTGGGATTAAAACATTATGAATGTGTAAAAATAGGTTTTAATACCAGCAATACATTTTTGTAAAAATTATTACCAGCAATGATTTTTTGAAGAAAAAAATATTACCAGCAATAAAAATTTTGTCGGCATTAAATAACCCATAGAGGTTGATATGCCGTAAAACAAACCAAACGAAACCAGTCAAATTAAGTTCAACAAGGTTAGGAATTTGTATTGCACTAATCTCCCCAAAATTCCTTAACCCTTTCACCGATATATTTCAAACTCTCCTTAGCAAAGAAACTGGGGTGATTAAACGGCGTTTCCAAAGGGGGAAGCACCGAGGGGGGATGGCGAAATATTTGCACGATATTGCCGTAAATCCACATTAACCTGACCTTGTGTCATATTCGGTAGCGACGTGGGCGCAGAGAAAAGTCCACTATATACCTTGAAAATCAACGTTTTTGGCCGGGCTCAAATACCGGCTACTGATGCTGGGACTAGATAGGCAACCATGTAATCCACAAGGCAAGATCCTTGCTGCAATGTGAAGCACCTAGTGAGAATCAAACTCACAAGATGAGCAAAAAGTTTATAAGGCGTCACGTTTCGGTAAACTGCAATATTTATTAAATTTAGTTTAGCAAATAAACTACTTTAACTTGATAACTTAGTTGAGACCATTTAGTACAGTTCAAAGTGGAGAGGGCGGATCTCAGATAAATGAGGTAAGGAGTAAAATAGACAAGGAGTTAAATAAGCAATAAGTAAAATAAGCAACGAGAAAGATAGGCAAATAGTGAAATTGACAAAGTAAAATAGGAATAGAATAAAATAAGCAAGGGGTCAAATAGGCAAAGAGTCAAATAGGCAAAGAGTAGAATCGGCAAAGAGTAAAACTGGCAAGTTGTAAAATAGGAAAGGAAGAACATAGGGAAGGAGTCAAATGAGCAAGGGGTCAAATAGGCAACGAGTCAAATAGGCAAAGAGTAGAATAGGCAAAGAGTAGAATAGGCAAAGAGTAAAACTGGCAAGTTGTAAAATAGGAAAGGAAGAACATAGGGAAGGAGTCAAATAAGCAAGGGGTCAAATAGGCAAAGAGTCAAATAGGCAAAGAGTAGAATAGGCAAAGAGTAAAACTGGCAAGTTGTAAAATAGGAAAGGAAGAACATAGGGAAGGAGTCAAATGAGCAAGGGGTCAAATAGGCAACGAGTCAAATAGGCAAAGAGTAGAATAGGCAAAGAGTAGAATAGGCAAAGAGTAAAACTGGCAAGTTGTAAAATAGGAAAGGAAGAACATAGGGAAGGAGTCAAATAAGCAAGGGGTCAAATAGGCAAAGAGTCAAATAGGCAAAGAGTAGAATAGGCAAAGAGTAAAACTGGCAAGTTGTAAAATAGGAAAGGAAGAACATAGGGAAGGAGTCAAATAAGCAAGGGGTCAAATAGGCAAAGAGTCAAATAGGCAAAGAGTAGAATAGGCAAAGAGTAAAACTGGCAAGTTGTAAAATAGGAAAGGAAGAACATAGAGAAGGAGTCAAATAAGCAAGGGGTCAAATAGGCAACGAGTCAAATAGGCAAAGAGTAGAATAGGCAAAGAGTAGAATAGGCAAAGAGTAAAACTGGCAAGTTGTAAAATAGGAAAGGAAGAACATAGGGAAGGAGTCAAATAAGCAAGGGGTCAAATAGGCAACGAGTCAAATAGGCAAAGAGTAGAATAGGCAAAGAGTAGAATAGGCAAAGAGTAAAACTGGCAAGTTGTAAAATAGGAAAGGAAGAACATAGGGAAGGAGTCAAATAAGCAAGGGGTCAAATAGGCAAAGAGTCAAATAGGCAAAGAGTAGAATAGGCAAAGAGTAAAACTGGCAAGTTGTAAAATAGGAAAGGAAGAACATAGGGAAGCAGTCAAATAAGCAAGGAGTCAAATAGGCAACGAGTCAAATAGGCAAAGAGTAGAATAGGCAAAGAGTAAAACTGGCAAGTTGTAAAATAGGAAAGGAAGAACATAGGGAAGGAGTCAAATAAGCAAGGGGTCAAATAGGCAAAGAGTCAAATAGGCAAAGAGTAGAATAGGCAAAGAGTAGAATAGGCAAAGAGTAAAACTGGCAAGTTGTAAAATAGGAAAGGAAGAACATAGGGAAGGAGTCAAATAAGCAAGGGGTCAAATAGGCAAAGAGTCAAATAGGCAAAGAGTAGAATAGGCAAAGAGTAAAACTGGCAAGTTGTAAAATAGGAAAGGAAGAACATAGGGAAGCAGTCAAATAAGCAAGGAGTCAAATAGGCAACGAGTCAAATAGGCAAAGAGTAGAATAGGCAAAGAGTAAAACTGGCAAGTTGTAAAATAGGAAAGGAAGAACATAGGGAAGGAGTCAAATAAGCAAGGGGTCAAATAGGCAAAGAGTCAAATAGGCAAAGAGTAGAATAGGCAAAGAGTAAAACTGGCAAGTTGTAAAATAGGAAAGGAAGAACATAGGGAAGGAGTCAAATAAGCAAGGGGTCAAATAGGCAAAGAGTCAAATAGGCAAAGAGTAGAATAGGCAAAGAGTAAAACTGGCAAGTTGTAAAATAGGAAAGGAAGAACATAGGGAAGGAGTCAAATAAGCAAGGGGTCAAATAGGCAAAGAGTCAAATAGGCAAAGAGTAGAATAGGCAAAGAGTAAAACTGGCAAGTTGTAAAATAGGAAAGGAAGAACATAGGGAAGCAGTCAAATAAGCAAGGGGTCAAATAGGCAAAGAGTCAAATAGGCAAAGAGTAGAATAGGCAAAGAGTAAAACTGGCAAGTTGTAAAATAGGAAAGGAAGAACATAGAGAAGGAGTCAAATAAGCAAGGGGTCAAATAGGCAACGAGTCAAATAGGCAAAGAGTAGAATAGGCAAAGAGTAGAATAGGCAAAGAGTAAAACTGGCAAGTTGTAAAATAGGAAAGGAAGAACATAGGGAAGGAGTCAAATAAGCAAGGGGTCAAATAGGCAAAGAGTCAAATAGGCAAAGAGTAGAATAGGCAAAGAGTAAAACTGGCAAGTTGTAAAATAGGAAAGGAAGAACATAGGGAAGGAGTCAAATAAGCAAGGGGTCAAATAGGCAAAGAGTCAAATAGGCAAAGAGTAGAATAGGCAAAGAGTAAAACTGGCAAGTTGTAAAATAGGAAAGGAAGAACATAGGGAAGCAGTCAAATAAGCAAGGGGTCAAATAGGCAAAGAGTCAAATAGGCAAAGAGTAGAATAGGCAAAGAGTAAAACTGGCAAGTTGTAAAATAGGAAAGGAAGAACATAGAGAAGGAGTCAAATAAGCAAGGGGTCAAATAGGCAACGAGTCAAATAGGCAAAGAGTAGAATAGGCAAAGAGTAGAATAGGCAAAGAGTAAAACTGGCAAGTTGTAAAATAGGAAAGGAAGAACATAGGGAAGGAGTCAAATAAGCAAGGGGTCAAATAGGCAACGAGTCAAATAGGCAAAGAGTAGAATAGGCAAAGAGTAAAACTGGCAAGTTGTAAAATAGGAAAGGAAGAACATAGGGAAGGAGTCAAATAAGCAAGGGGTCAAATAGGCAAAGAGTCAAATAGGCAAAGAGTAGAATAGGCAAAGAGTAAAACTGGCAAGTTGTAAAATAGGAAAGGAAGAACATAGAGAAGGAGTCAAATAAGCAAGGGGTCAAATAGGCAACGAGTCAAATAGGCAAAGAGTAGAATAGGCAAAGAGTAGAATAGGCAAAGAGTAAAACTGGCAAGTTGTAAAATAGGAAAGGAAGAACATAGGGAAGGAGTCAAATAAGCAAGGGGTCAAATAGGCAAAGAGTCAAATAGGCAAAGAGTAGAATAGGCAAAGAGTAAAACTGGCAAGTTGTAAAATAGGAAAGGAAGAACATAGGGAAGGAGTCAAATAAGCAAGGGGTCAAATAGGCAAAGAGTCAAATAGGCAAAGAGTAGAATAGGCAAAGAGTAAAACTGGCAAGTTGTAAAATAGGAATGGAAGAACATAGGGAAGGAGTCAAATAAGCAAGGGGTCAAATAGGCAAAGAGTCAAATAGGCAAAGAGTAGAATAGGCAAAGAGTAAAACTGGCAAGTTGTAAAATAGGAAAGGAAGAACATAGAGAAGGAGTCAAATAAGCAAGGGGTCAAATAGGCAACGAGTCAAATAGGCAAAGAGTAGAATAGGCAAAGAGTAGAATAGGCAAAGAGTAAAACTGGCAAGTTGTAAAATAGGAAAGGAAGAACATAGGGAAGGAGTCAAATAAGCAAGGGGTCAAATAGGCAAAGAGTCAAATAGGCAAAGAGTAGAATAGGCAAAGAGTAAAACTGGCAAGTTGTAAAATAGGAAAGGAAGAACATAGGGAAGGAGTCAAATAAGCAAGGGGTCAAATAGGCAAAGAGTCAAATAGGCAAAGAGTAGAATAGGCAAAGTTTAAAACTGGCAAGTTGTAAAATAGGAAAGGAAGAACATAGGGAAGCAGTCAAATAAGCAAGGGGTCAAATAGGCAAAGAGTCAAATAGGCAAAGAGTAGAATAGGCAAAGAGTAAAACTGGCAAGTTGTAAAATAGGAAAGGAAGAACATAGAGAAGGAGTCAAATAAGCAAGGGGTCAAATAGGCAACGAGTCAAATAGGCAAAGAGTAGAATAGGCAAAGAGTAGAATAGGCAAAGAGTAAAACTGGCAAGTTGTAAAATAGGAAAGGAAGAACATAGGGAAGGAGTCAAATAAGCAAGGGGTCAAATAGGCAACGAGTCAAATAGGCAAAGAGTAGAATAGGCAAAGAGTAGAATAGGCAAAGAGTAAAACTGGCAAGTTGTAAAATAGGAAAGGAAGAACATAGGGAAGCAGTCAAATAAGCAAGGGGTCAAATAGGCAAAGAGTCAAATAGGCAAAGAGTAGAATAGGCAAAGAGTAAAACTGGCAAGTTGTAAAATAGGAAAGGAAGAACATAGAGAAGGAGTCAAATAAGCAAGGGGTCAAATAGGCAACGAGTCAAATAGGCAAAGAGTAGAATAGGCAAAGAGTAGAATAGGCAAAGAGTAAAACTGGCAAGTTGTAAAATAGGAAAGGAAGAACATAGGGAAGGAGTCAAATAAGCAAGGGGTCAAATAGGCAACGAGTCAAATAGGCAAAGAGTAGAATAGGCAAAGAGTAGAATAGGCAAAGAGCAAAACTGGCAAGTTGTAAAATAGGAAAGGAAGAACATAGGGAAGGAGTCAAATAAGCAAGGGGTCAAATAGGCAACGAGTCAAATAGGCAAAGAGTAGAATAGGCAAAGAGTAGAATAGGCAAAGAGTAAAACTGGCAAGTTGTAAAATAGGAAAGGAAGAACATAGGGAAGCAGTCAAATAAGCAAGGGGTCAAATAGGCAAAGAGTCAAATAGGCAAAGAGTAGAATAGGCAAAGAGTAAAACTGGCAAGTTGTAAAATAGGAAAGGAAGAACATAGAGAAGGAGTCAAATAAGCAAGGGGTCAAATAGGCAACGAGTCAAATAGGCAAAGAGTAGAATAGGCAAAGAGTAGAATAGGCAAAGAGTAAAACTGGCAAGTTGTAAAATAGGAAAGGAAGAACATAGGGAAGGAGTCAAATAAGCAAGGGGTCAAATAGGCAACGAGTCAAATAGGCAAAGAGTAGAATAGGCAAAGAGTAGAATAGGCAAAGAGTAAAACTGGCAAGTTGTAAAATAGGAAAGGAAGAACATAGGGAAGGAGTCAAATAAGCAAGGGGTCAAATAGGCAAAGAGTCAAATAGGCAAAGAGTAGAATAGGCAAAGAGTAAAACTGGCAAGTTGTAAAATAGGAAAGGAAGAACATAGGGAAGCAGTCAAATAAGCAAGGAGTCAAATAGGCAACGAGTCAAATAGGCAAAGAGTAGAATAGGCAAAGAGTAAAACTGGCAAGTTGTAAAATAGGAAAGGAAGAACATAGGGAAGGAGTCAAATAAGCAAGGGGTCAAATAGGCAAAGAGTCAAATAGGCAAAGAGTAGAATAGGCAAAGAGTAAAACTGGCAAGTTGTAAAATAGGAAAGGAAGAACATAGGGAAGGAGTCAAATAAGCAAGGGGTCAAATAGGCAAAGAGTCAAATAGGCAAAGAGTAGAATAGGCAAAGAGTAAAACTGGCAAGTTGTAAAATAGGAAAGGAAGAACATAGGGAAGCAGTCAAATAAGCAAGGAGTCAAATAGGCAACGAGTCAAATAGGCAAAGAGTAGAATAGGCAAAGAGTAAAACTGGCAAGTTGTAAAATAGGAAAGGAAGAACATAGGGAAGGAGTCAAATAAGCAAGGGGTCAAATAGGCAACGAGTCAAATAGGCAAAGAGTAGAATAGGCAAAGAGTAGAATAGGCAAAGAGTAAAACTGGCAAGTTGTAAAATAGGAAAGGAAGAACATAGGGAAGGAGTCAAATAAGCAAGGGGTCAAATAGGCAACGAGTCAAATAGGCAAAGAGTAGAATAGGCAAAGAGTAGAATAGGCAAAGAGTAAAACTGGCAAGTTGTAAAATAGGAAAGGAAGAACATAGGGAAGGAGTCAAATAAGCAAGGGGTCAAATAGGCAAAGAGTCAAATAGGCAAAGAGTAGAATAGGCAAAGAGTAAAACTGGCAAGTTGTAAAATAGGAAAGGAAGAACATAGGGAAGCAGTCAAATAAGCAAGGAGTCAAATAGGCAACGAGTCAAATAGGCAAAGAGTAGAATAGGCAAAGAGTAAAACTGGCAAGTTGTAAAATAGGAAAGGAAGAACATAGGGAAGGAGTCAAATAAGCAAGGGGTCAAATAGGCAACGAGTCAAATAGGCAAAGAGTAGAATAGGCAAAGAGTAGAATAGGCAAAGAGTAAAACTGGCAAGTTGTAAAATAGGAAAGGAAGAACATAGGGAAGGAGTCAAATAAGCAAGGATTAAATTGGGCAAAGGGTAAAATAAGCAAAGAGTCAAACAGACAAAGAGTAAAATAGGGAATATTTATTACAGGGAAGGGGTCAAAATATATCGCAAATCAAAATTGCACTTTCTTCGAAATATCTTTATGTCCATGGAATTATAGAAGAACAATTAAAATTTTATTGAAGGTAACTTAAAATTATATGAGATACTTGAAAATTTGTAGAGGAAAGATCGGTCAAATAATAATAACCTTATAGTTTCATTTTAAAATTATCTCCGTTCCGTTTTCTCTCTCTCGCCTCTCTCTCTAGCTCCCTCCTTCCCTCTCTCTATCACCATCTTACTCTCCCTCTATCCATCCCTCTCTCTCTCTCTCTCTCTCACACCCTTCTCTCTCTCCCTCTCTCCATCACCCTTCTCTCTCTCTCCCTCTCTCTCTCTCTCTTTCTCTTATAAAACCATAAATTGTCGCGAAGAATTTGTAGTTACATTCTCCCACTCTTTCAAAATGGCTTTCTCTCTGGACATAGAAAGTAAAGAGCTATCATAGGATTTCTGTCTTTGGGACGTAATTATCAACTCGTTACGTGTTATTTAATACCGAAACTGTATTTTCTTGATAAACTTTGGCAATTTTTAAAAAAAATATTGCTGGTATTTTTTTTATTTACAATGGAAATGTATTGCTGGCATTTTTTGTAATATATTTTCAGGTTTTGACCCCAGTTTGAGAGTTCACTATTTACCCATAGCTGGGACCCTAACAGGTGATACTACCCTAGGTCGCGATGAAGCTGGGAGCAACAGCAATCAAGTGGTGGTTCCATCTCCTCAAAACCTATCGACCAGATGCCTTGCTGCCGGATGTACTTTACCATCATACCATGGGACGAAAAACCCATTCTGCTAAATTACATGCCAGAAATATTTCTGGAATAGTTAAATTTCGAGAATTCAACCGAATTTATATATATATATATATAGAGAGAGAGAGAGAGAGAGAGAGAAAGAGAGAGAGAGAGAGAGAGGGAGAGGGAAAGAGATAGACAGATAGAAACAAAGCCAGAGACAGACGCCTAAATGCATCACTCTGATGATGAAAAAATAATTTATTTCACGCAACAAATATCATTTTTTTATCATAATCACTGTCTTTGTCAATGCACTTAATTCTCTGGTATACCTTTGTCATAGAGGAAGAAAATGCGTGACTACCGACTCCAAGGTTCGAGCGTGACACTCTGGACTTATGAATATATGTTTTCCACCAGGTGTATAAATAACGGTGTCAAGCTACTGACTGCGTTGATTATTGATTGACTATTTAGTGGAACTATCCAGTCGAATTAGTGTGAATTATTTTACGTCGATGGTTTGGGTTTTGATTTAGGATTTACAGAACGTTAAGCCGAGCCGCGCTACTAACAAGGTATTCACTGAAATGGTTAATTACCTTTGGTTGACTTTTACTTCTTTGTTCTTGTTAAGTATTTATTTGCGGTTGTAATTAAATACTGTTTTATCTTAAAATGGCAGTCTTGAGTTATACTGAATCATTAATGACCACCGTACGTCACAAATATCTTAATGGCTCGAATGACATACAGAGAAATTTTCAAATTAAATGTCAGTTAATAGCTACATATCGGGCTATAAAATTACTGATGTACCCAAATATATATACATATATATACATGTGTGTGTGTGTGTGTGTGTGTGTGTGTGTGTGTGTGTGTGTGTGTGTGTGTGTGTGTGTGTGTGTTTCCATACATAATTTTTTTGACTTGATAGTTAACTTAACTTCATACACTATAAAGTAGAACAAGAACTGGAAGAATGTATTGCGCCAATTATCTTTGTTGGGACAGCCTTGTTTGCCCTGAAAATCGACATAGTTCATTAGTTTGGCTCGAACATCAACACTTTCTGACAGCGGGAAATATGCAAACTGCCTTAGCCACAAGGCAGACAATCACGCCTGATATTTTGAAATGTAGTCGCCATCTTGCGACTTAATGTTCAGCCATTCTTATGTCATATAAATTTTTCAACTGTTTTTATTTGTTTGAAGATATACTTCTAATGATGTAAATGTTCTTTAAATTTGAATATGAAAGAATATAAGGTATATATTATGTAAAGATTAAAATTAAATAATGTATTTAGTAAAGAAAATAATATAAAACGTCCATTCTTCAGAGTTGTAAATAAAATAATATGAACGCTATAATAAATAAAATAATTTTAAATATATGATAAACCTAATGGTATAAACGATATAATGAATGAAATAATTTAAAATATATAATGATTAAATCAATATAAAATATGTAACAATAATTTAAAATATATAACGAATAAAATAATATACAATCTACGGGATGAATACAGTAATTTTAATTATATAACAAATTAGTTTTAAGCCTACAATGAATAAAATAAATAATAGATAGGTTCTACATTCTTCATGATTTCAAATTAATTAATATAAAATATATCTTACAGTAGACATCATAAAATATACATTTTAAGGGATTCAAAAAGAAAGAATATATATATATATATATATATATATATATATATATATATATGAGAGCTAAAAAAGATTTCTAACGCCAAACTTTCAGTTGGAATAGTCCTGCTTGTCTTTTGAAACCCTAGATATTTACCCGGGCTCGAACACCGACCTCTGACACACAGTAGAAAATACGCATCTATCTCAGCTATGCGCCATACTTAGATATTTGTCTAGGAGTAGTATGACACAAGGACACTATATTCGGACGTTCATTAGAATCTGATTGATTGATTCGTTTTCAACGATTTATCAGTCCTTTGCAGGTTATTTAAATCCATGTTTTTTGTAATAATTTTTTGAGGGAAATAATAATGATTTAGTGATACAAGTCTTACAAATTAACCCATAGCTAGGGGGAAAAGGTGCAATCGTACCTTTCCCAAGAGTATTTGTGTGTAAGAGAATATAACGAGCATCGGAACCCGATTAACAATTCCGAGCCATTATCCAATACACCACTCGTGTATCCAAGCTCACAGCACCTGGTTTTCCCAAGCGGTCACCCATCTAGGTACTGACCAGGCTCGACTTTGCTTAACTTCGGTGATCGTATCATGAGGATTTCATTCATTACATTAGTTAACAGTTTAACTAGGCGCCTAGATAAGTTGTAATGTTTATATAAGGTGCGTGTAAAAAATACCCAGATCTTTCTATCCATAAAAAGAAAAGTGTTTTCTACTATCTCTAGTTTCTTTTTGTTTTGTTTTTTATTTAAGGGGGCGCTGAGAACTTTTGGGGAGGCACGGTGGAGCAATGAATAGCGGCTCAGATTTAGGAATCGGAGTGCCGGGGTCAAATTCCAGTCGATTCCATTACACTCACTTACGTGCTAATACACTTGGGAAAGGTATGTATCCTCCTCTTCTCGTCCAGGTATGGGTAAATAGAAGAACAGGCCGGGTTCTATAGCCTTTGATGGCAACTGGTTTACCGCAGAAAGAAATGGCAACCTACTGCAGGAAAAAAATCTGCCTCGTCAGTCATGTACCAAAAGATACATGGCACATAACTGGCAGATGTTGCATAGTTCCGGAAACTCTTGGGTGATAACAACCCTCTGCTCCTCTATAGACACTGTCAACTTTCTGGAAACCCACTTTGCACAGACCTTTGAGTAGCCAAGAGACTGCGTTAAACTGCAATAACTACCATTGGTCACCTGCAGGCTTTTATAGAATTTTGCAGTAGTGTGTCTTCTGTCCACTGTAATTCGAGGATTAGCCTATTTGGCCTGATTCTCATTCGCAGCAGTATCTGGCCTGTTACCACTGAATTTGTTACTAATGTCAGTTTGTCCTTACACTGTGGGCTTACCATCGACTCCAATAACCCATCTCGTTGTTGCGCTAACACCAAGAGCTGTCCTTCCATACTTTTTACTAACCTCCTGTAATTACGTTCCAAAGACAGAATTCCTATGATAGCTCTTTACTTTCTATGTCTAGAGAGAAAGCCATTTTGAAAGAGTGGGAGAATGTAACTACAAATTCTTCGCGACAATTTATGGTTTTATAAGAGAAAGAGAGAGAGAGAGAAGGGTGAGAGAGAGAGGGGATGAAGAGAGGGAGATGGGGGATAGATAGAGGGAAGGAGGAAGCTAGAGAGAGAGGCGAGAGAGAGAAAACGGTACTAAGATAATTTTGAAATGAAACTAAGGTTATTATTATTTGACCGATCTTCCCTCTACAAAAATTTAAGTATCTCATATAATTTTAAGTTACCTTCAATACAATGTTAATTGTTCCTCTATAATTTCATGTACATAAAGATATTTTGAAGAATGGCAACTGGTCTACCGCAGAAAGAAATGGCATATCTACTGCGGGGAAAAAATCTGCCTCGTCAGTCATGTATCGAAAGATACATGATCGCCTAAGCGCGTATCACGCCTGGCACATAACTGACTGACTGAGAACTTTTGCAGACAGCCTTTACCTACATATCATATTCATAAAGACTAAAGGTGACCACGATTGATCGACCATTTATTTTTACTTGTGTTAAAATAGTGATATCAATGAATACAATTTGAAATACTTTTTTACATGAGTCTAAATAATAAATACCTCACTGCCTCCTGCTTTCTTGCCTCCCGCTTTCCTGCCTGCTGGAAGTCATTATCTGTTGTTCCAGTTTTTAGGAACTCTGCTCAGCCGTCCGACCTTTCCAACTATCGGCCTATTAGCATTCTGTCACTTTTTAGAAAACTCCCAGAGGCCCTTATCAACACTGAATTGGTTCATCTTCTCTCATCGCAGGGCCTTTTCACAGACAAGCAATATGACTTTCGTTTTTCCAGGTCAACTGCTGATGTACTAGCAATATTTACGAAAAGAGTCTACCATGCTCTAGGTAAAAACGGTGAAACCCGGGCTGTTGCATTGGACATTTCGAAAGCCTTTGACAGGGTCTGGCATTCAGGTCTTCTCCACAAGCTGAAAAGTTACGGTGTCTCCAAACACTTTCTTGAACTGGTCCAGTCTTTCCTATTAAATCGTGAAATGAGAGAGATCCTGAACGGCCACTCGTCTAGATCTTTTCGTACTAACGCAGGTGTCCCCCAAGGCTCCATCATTGATTCTACTCTATTTTTAAATTAACTTTCCCTCCCAAACCCTACACTAAATATACTAACACCTTACCCCTAAAATGTGATGGGAAACAATGATGTTGCCAGCTATACGTTTTTGAAACAATGATGTTGCCAGGGATACATTTTTTTTTAAACAATGATGTTGCCAGCTATACGTTTTTGAAACAATGATGTTGCCAGGGATACATTTTTTTTTTTAAACAATGATGTTGCCAGCTATACGTTTTTGAAACAACGATGTTGCCAGCTATATGTTTTTGAAACAATGATGTTGCCAGGGATACATTTTTTTGAAACAATGATGTTGCCAGGGATACATTTTTTTGAAACAGTGATGTTGCCAGCTATACGTTTTTGAAACAATGATGTTGCCAGGGATACATTTTTTTTTTAAACAATGATGTTGCCAGCTATACGTTTTTGAAACAATGATGTTGCCAGGGATACATTTTTTTTTAAACAATGATGTTGCCAGCTATACGTTTTTGAAACAACGATGTTGCCAGCTATACGTTTTTGAAACAATGATGTCGCCAGGGATACATTTTTTTTTAAACAATGATGTTGCCAGGGATACATTTTTTTGAAACAGTGATGTTGCCAGCTATACGTTTTTGAAACAATGATGTTGCCAGGGATACATTTTTTTGAAACAATGATGTTGCCAGCTATACGTTTTTGAAACAATGATGTTGCCAACTATACGTTTTTGATATATCTAGTAAATACTGGATCTGGCATTAAATAACCCATAGTGGTTGATATGCCATAAAACCCCAAACAAACAAACAAACAAATCTATTTTTAATTTTCATTAATGAAATTCATGATGATATCAGCTCTCAACTTGGTACCTAAACTGACGACAAAACAATTTACTCCTGCCTCGATAGTAAGGTTACCAGTCTGACAAGGTCAAAATGTCAGCCTATGTCCAAAATGACCTCAGTTCCGTGGATTACTGGGGCAAAAGATGGCTTGTTAATTTTAATACCTCCAAATCTAAACTTCTCTCCAATAGTCATCTGAGACACTTGTTGCTGCCTTCCATCAACATGGCTGATGCTATCCTCCAGGAAAGTGACTTATTGCCCCTTCTCCGGTTCATGTTCTCTGCTAATATGAAGCGGAAAGACTATATTGAATCTGTTACTAGGTCAGCTGCTAAAGAAATCATTTCACTATATCGGCCGAGATATTTTTTTCTCTCCAGAATCTATCCAACATATCTATAAGTCTACTATTCGTCCAGGCTTAGGATATTGCTGCCATATATAGTTCGGTGCCCCTGCTATTTAACTTGAGCGCCTTGATAAGATCCAAAGAAGAATCTGCAACATTACTGATCCTTATCTGGTGGTTCGACATCATTTTACTTTTCCCACCGCCCTAAGGTTACCTCTCTGTGTCTTTTCAATAAACACTTTCATGGCAATTATTCGGGTGAGTTCTTCACTATGGTATCTAGACTTCATGAATTTAAACGCAGTACTCGTCTGGCGTCGAGATTTCGACAATTTACAGTTGGGCTGGCGAGATCTCGCCGTAAAGTCTATGCTAAGAGTTTCGTCTCTCGCACTTCTCGCTTGTGGAACTCCAGCCAACTTTAATCAGCAAAAATTTAAATGTCAATCACTATCTACTGTCCACCTGATTACTCTCTTCTCTTTCTGCTCATCATTAATGTTTCTCTTCCTAATTCTTCCACACCCTGTAACCGCTTGTGTTTTAGTGGCATTACTGGGGTGATTCCGATTAAAAAACAACATTTGCACTACTACAAAGATAAGGGTCTTCACAAATCATGCAAACGAAATATAATGGCGATTTTAGAAAATTCTATTGTGTTTTGGTATTATAACTTTACACTCAATTTTTTCACTATTTACCCGATTCATTATGCAGTCATCAGGCGACTTTTCTCGTCTGTATCATTCTTATCACTATTTTTTGGTTGTTGTACCGAAGAAGGCAAAAAAAGGAGCCGGTCAGAGGGTCCAGTGACCGAAACGTTGTGATAGAACAATAAAGACTCGGAAGCTACTCCGAAGACTAATAATAACATTTCATGTCAGAAAATCAGATAAAAGTTATTGGCACATATCCGTTAGATTTTTGACCCACTAAGAGAAGAAATACTGAAAAGTGTCACGCGATTAATTAATACAAAAGGAATGATTGATGTTCTTAATCGAATCATATCACAAAGCTAATCGAAGCCTTTGAAAGAGTTGCCAATTTGAATAATTTATTTAGAACATAAAAATATCATTCTGCAATCAATAACTGCAGAAAATTCTTCATGCTTCCGTTGATCCTTGGAGCGCGGGACAAAATGAAAAGGGACACATCGGGAAGTTTTTTTTTCCAAGACAATCCGTTCTTCATGCGTCAAAAGATGCGAAAATTGATACCCTTGGGGCGAATGGCAGCTCTGGGATAGTAGAATTTTAAATAATCGCATTTATAATTTTAGGGGTGAGTAAATTTCGAACTGTTCAGAGTTCCCTGTAGGTTACCGAATCGACACGCACCTGATGACGGGCGGAAGGCAAAACGGGCGAAACGTTGTGATAACAACAAAGATGACAATTGTCCGAATGTAAATAGAGCAAATAACCACATTTATAATATCCAATATTGGATTAAATTTGAAGCGAAAACATTCGAAATCGGTCTTAATAAACTTCTACAAGAAAATGTCAATTCTGACTTATATATAACTCCGGTCTGATGAGGCAGTTGTCTGTCAGTAATCAATTATTACCCAACCTTTTAATGATATATTAAGCTTTTCCTTGTATATATATATATATATATATATATATATATATATATATATATATATAGAGAGAGAGAGAGAGAGAGAGAGAGAGAGAGAGAGATAGATAGATAGATAGATAGATAGATAGATAGATAGATAGATAGATAGATAATATTTGTGGTAAATATACACATACATATGCAATCATACATCTAAAATATAAATATATATACATACATACATACATATATATATATTATGTTTAACGTTCTTTTTATAGATACATAAACATAATATATATAAATGTCTTTAAATAAATTGTCGGACTATGTCCAATTCTAAAATATATACTTACATATATATACATATATGTATAAAAAATTCCAAGAGGATAGAATCCAGGTAGAACTCAATGTATATATAAAGGACGTGATATCTAGGTAGGCAGTGCCTTCCCAGAAAAAATAAATCAGCAGCAGCAACATTTTCCTTCTGTGTCACAATATGCACCTAAACCAACAAAATTATGAAGGTTTCTTTGTTTATGCATAAAATGCAAAATATTTTTTGTAGATTTATTACATAAATTCCTATCCTGAGTAATTATTAACGGCACGTGCCTGATATATATATATATATATATATATATATATATATATATATATATATATATATATATATATATATATATATATATATGACAAATACTGGAAAGTTTTCGATTCAACTCTGAAGAAATTTACGCCATATAGATATTTTTAGTACCTACTCTTATATGCATTTTTCTCTACATACCACGCACACCCACCCACATACACGTACATACACATACATACATATATGATTCCTATAAACATCATATTTAATCAGTACGCGTATTAGACATCCCTGCTTTTTTAAACAGTGAAATTACATCTACCAGCCTAGAAATAGA
>OZ038486.1:17019399-17021899 GCA_964036315.1 Acanthosepion esculentum | reverse complement strand
TGGTTTATACGGCAACTATGCTGAGCAGACCTTTGTTACAGTTTATCGGAAAGAGCTTGTTATCTTGCGTGATCAACAATTTGAACAAGGCCACTACGTTCAATCCCTCGACCACGATGACTTGAGACTTCGTGCTAGCACACCTATAGATATATATGTATATATTAATCATTTCCCCCATAGCATGGCATTGAAGACACTAAGCTGAAAAATGTGAAAGAATAAGAAAAAAAGAGAAACATTATTAAGGAGCGAGAACAGTAGAAGAAAGGCAATCAAGGAGATAGTAACGATTGACATTGCATTTAAATTTTTGAAGATCAAAGCTAACTGGAATGCAAGAAGCTAGAAGAGAATTTGACAAGTGAGAATCGCGAGAGAAGAAACTCTTAGCATCGAAATAAGGATAAGATCTAGCAATTCCAACTGTAAACTGATGAGACCTTGCCGCCAATGTAGTACTGCCTTTAAAGTCGAGGAAAAATATATACATACATATATGTGTGCGTGCACGTGCGTCTTTGGGGGCATGTTATGCGTGAAGCTGCCATCTTTGGGTAATAGTTGCTCAATATCGAGGATAGAACGCGTGTAAATACAAGAGTGAACACTGAGGTCAATAAAGAGTGGCGACAGTCTGTTTCCTGCTGGAACGCAATCTTGGGTCCTGAAGATTACTTTCGAGCATAAAACATACTGTCGACTCTGGTTTTTGGCTTCAGTGTTCACTTTTGCTTATATATATATATATATATATATATATATATATATATATATATATGTGTGTGTGTGTGTGTGTGTGTGTGTGTGTGTGTGTGTGTGTGTGTGCCCGCGCGCGTGTGTGTGTGTGTGTGTGTGATGCAACTGCAAAACTCTGCATATTAATCAACAGGTTCATCTGTCAAGTAAACCTTTGTTTTCCATGTCTCGCCGGACATTTAGCGCATTTCGCATCTCAAGCTACCTGAACTTTAGGCTAGTACCGCGTACACACACACAAACACACACACACACACACACACACACACACATATATATATATATGTGTGTGTGTGTGTGTGTGTGTGCGTGTGTGTATGTGTGCGCATGTGTGTGTGTGTGTGTGTGTGTGTGCTTTTCTTAATAAAAACGCAATTATTCAAATGTTGATAACAGTATGTTATAAAAATTAATATTTAAATTTTACGACAGTCAGATTTCAATCCGTGCCTGATGATTACTTCATGTCTGAAACTCAGAGTTGTTCCAAACAGTGGAGAAAAATTGTATATATTTATTAGTAGTATTATAAAGTCGAGCACTGTTTTATTACTACATTGTTACCAGTACTCACTATGAGATATCATATATATATATATATATATATATATATACGTACATTATAATGGCTATCTAATGTTCGTGTCTATTGTGATGTTTTAGGTAATTATATGAAACGACAAAGAGTAGCAGACCAGTGAAATGCTATAGTAATATCATAAAAGTTTGTTGAATGTAACGGGGATTTTAATTATTTATTTATGGGTCCTCCATCGATGCATCGAGATGTGTGCTGTCACAAGATGCACAGTTGACAGTTGTGATAGACATAGAAAAATAAGGAAATGGAATACAATGCACTTGGTGCATTTGATTTGAAAAATGGCGTATAGATAGCGAGAGACATCCATGATTTAGTCTGGCATTTGAAACATCTCAGCACCAAGGTAAGTAACGCGTTATAAAGGTTTTCTTTTGTTTTCGTTTATTCATCAGTCTTCAATATTTGTTAAATAGTTTATGTCTGATCTAAATCATATGGTGAACACTTAGCTTTAATATCGTTTTAAACTGAAATGGCTATATTTAAACATTTAAATTAGTAATAAATTTATAGTATGCTTTTTTATGACCTTATCCTCTCCGTAGCACACGCATTAAATCCTAATCTTTGAATATATTTTCTTTCTGTTTTTTTCAATGATTTCCTATAGTAAAATGTATTTAAATCATGCATATAACAGTTTTATTCTGTGTTACTTGCATTACTTCCTAATATCTTTTCTGATTTTCGGTTTGTTTGTTTTATTTTGTTTTTTGTTGTTGTTTTTTTGTATTTATTTTTTTTTGCTATAATATTTTTTACGCTGCATTTTTATAGTAAAAATATTTATAATAAATTTATCAAAGTTAAATAATTATCAATGCATTTATATTACAGATATAATAGTTTTATGCATGATTAACGCTTGGATGAATTCTTGAGCGGAGACACATTTTCTCGTCGATTTTAACTGAAGAACACACAAATTGAGAATTTAAACTTACTAAAATAGACTTTAGATCAGAAAATGCAAAATTCAGTACTTAATCAGCAAATTCTTCAACACTACACCGCCCCACATTACCTTACACCAAAAAATTAAATTTTTGGTAGAGAAAAGGACCAAATTAATACATTGGTAAAGAAAAAGACTATATTAATACATTGGTAGAAAAAGGACTAAATTAATACATTGGT
>OZ038486.1:17004399-17014399 GCA_964036315.1 Acanthosepion esculentum | reverse complement strand
ATAAACAAATAATAATAATAATAATAATAATAATAATAATAACAAAAACACAAACACAATGACTACGGCAGCAACAAGGAGGCGTGAAAAATCGAGGCGCAGTGGGAGGAGCATTTTGAAATAGTTCCTACGAAGAAACAGTTGAAAATAGGTTGTACTTAAAACACCGCCCTGAATATGTCAAATATCTAAGTTCATACTTTAACTTATCTATCGAATTTGGCATTTTTTATGCTTTAGTTTTTTTAAAGGAGTTTTTTCTTTTTTCTTTTTTCCTTTTTTTTTTTCACCTCTTACAATAACTTAACAAATGAAACTATTTTATCATAGTTATTTTTTCTTCCCAGTCTGTGAAGAAAGTAAAACATTGTCCAGCCCAGCTATATACGATTTAAACCAGTGATCTGATTGTGGGCGTGTGTAAAGACTCGTGCGTGTGGCAGAGCAAAAAATGATGTTGGTGCATTTACCAAATGTCCTTATATACGTTCGCCTCTCTCTCTCTTTCTCTCTCTCTCTCTCTTCCCCTCTCTCTCACACACACACAAAAACATGGATGTACATCTATCTATCTATCTATCTATCTATCTATCTATATCCAGATGTGTTTTTTTCTGTCTGTCTATTTGTTTCTCTCTCACGCACTCACACAGACACATTCACACACACTTATATATATATATATATATATATATATATATATATATATATATATATATATATATATATATATATATATATATATAAATATATATATATATATATATAAATTTATTTGTTATAGGAGATTAAAACAAAAAGATGTTAAGAATCGCTACACAATAACAATAATGTTTCTACACTACAAATGTGTCCCTTCGGACGATGGTAAATTAATTTTTTAACATGTTTTGTCCTAATCTCCTATAATAAATAATATTTAGTTCTACTCTGTATTGAGCCATATTTTAAATTAAATATTACAGACAGTGGAATTATACTCCATTTGTTTGTTCTTAACTTACCTTGATATATATATATATATATATATATATATATATATATATATATATATATATATATATATATATATAGTTCTAGAAAGTTGTTGGGCTGATCCACTTCGTAAAATCTGACCAGATGACATCAAAATTGATTTGGAATCCCTGGTTGGAAAAAGAAATTTTTAGCATTCCTTCACACACACACTCACATATATATATGTGTGTGTGTGTGTGTGTGTGTGTGTGTGTGTGTGTGTGTGTGTGTGTGTGTGACATGAAATATCCAAACAGAATACAGATTAAATATGGAAATATACATGATTACTGTGAAATATCCGAACACAGTATGAACACAGACACACACATACACATAAACACAAACACACGCACACACACACACACACACACACACATATATATATATATATATATATATAGAGAGAGAGAGAGAGAGAGAGAGAAAGATAGAGGTAGCGATCCATGTATATATATATATATATATATATTTCTGAGAGAGAGAGAGAGAGAGAAAGCTTGCGACCCAGCTTTATATATATATATATTTCATGCTAGATGCAATCGTGGCCTGATGATTGCATCTAGCATGAAACAGACTGTCGCCTCTAAGTGTTGACTTCTATGTTCACTTTTATATTTACACACGCTCTATCTCCGATATTGAGCACTTTATCCCATAAATATAGCACACTTTAAGACTATATTTCTTCATATATATATATATATATATATGTGTGTGTGAGAAAGAGTGAGAGAGAGAGAAAGCTTGCCACCCAGCTTTATAACTGTTTTGTTAATTAGTAAGACTTGTATCACTAAATCATTATTATTTCCTCAAAAAATTATTACAAAAAACATGGCTTTAAATAACCTGCAAAGGACTGATAAATCGTAGTTAACGAATCAATTAATCAATCAGATTCTAATGAACGTCCGAATATAGTGTCCTTGCGTCATACTACCCCTAGACAAATATCTAAGTATGGTTCATAGCTGAGACAGATGCGTATTTTCTACTGTGTGTCAGTGGTCGGTGTTCGAGCCCGGGTAAATATCTAGGGTTTCAAAAGACAAGCAGGACTCTCTCAATTGAAAGTTTTGCGTTAGAAATCTTTTTTAGCTTTATATATATATATATATATATATATATATATATATATATATATATATATATATATATATATAACACACACAGAGGAAGTGATGTATGCTTATTTATTGCGAGTTATGAGCACGTCTGCGTGTAGGCATGTACATGCGTGCATTTGCGCATGCTCGTGCTTCGTCGTTCTTCGAATCACTTTTATTTCGTTTTTCATTTTTTTTTTTTCATTCTCTCTGTCCATTTCTCACTGGCTTCCATGCTATCACCGCTGCCCACTTTCTTTTTAAAAGCAGCATGGGAGGGGCCAATAGATCGTTTCGATCCCCTCCCACTTTTTATCTTTCAACCTAACGCACGCACGCACACACCCACACACACACGCACGCACACACGCACGCACACAAACAAACACACACACACACACACCAATCTGAACATTTCATTTTTTCGATGTGCACTCGCCACTAGTGACGGCAGCAGCAGGAACTGACTACAGGTTCCACAATCATATCAAGCCAAGACACCTCACCTAACTACCAAACTCTATGCATGCCCCACAAGCACGCTACATCACAACGACTACCATTAACAATAAGACCCGGTGGGGCTGTCATTACTACTACTACTACTACGACGACGACTACAATTTTACCTCAATATTATTCCTTCTAAACGGCATTGCCTAAAACGTTATATATATTTTTTTATTATTAATCAATACAACACGAAAAGTCATCTGCACAAAGTGTGCAAATCATAAACCTTATGTATTACTTCGTGTTACTTCCGAAAATGTACACAGACAAATTTAGCTAACACTGCCGCCGAGTACACACAGGCAAAAAATAATCATGTGCATTTTATTGTATATTTACGTACAAATGTATGTCCCTACAAAAAATTAAACAGTGAATTTACAAAAATACAAATATATTTAAAAAAAAAAAAAAAAAAAAATTCTGAAATGAGTAAATTATTTGCAAAATTAAATTTCGTATCACAACACCGGTTTGTTTATTAGACCCTTTTGGAAAATTATTTACTACGAGTGGAGACAGAAAGGAAGATCTTTCACGTTTTCTTAAAAATTGCAAGTTAAACTACTTGAAAAGGATTTCGATCATCAGGTATATATCTATGCGTATTATTCCTAAATTAATGATTTGAAATGTTTTAAGTTGATATCCGTCTGTTCTATTTGTGTTCGTAACGCTATTTTGTCGTTTTCGTTATATTATTATATATATTCGTTATAATATTATTATATTATTATTATTATTATTATTATTATTATTATTATTATTATTATTATTATTATTATTCAACGAATTATTCTCATTTTAAGGATTTCCATTTAACGTATGCGTGCTTTGATATTTTTGTCAGTTTTTTACCTATTCCCAGTCAACCATGCAAAAACGTACACACCTTCAGATGGAAAAAAAAAGAATGATTTTTATCAAGCATTCGTCGTTTCCTTACTGAAATTCAACATCTAGTTTAAATAGTTTAACAAATTTAACAGTGATACTCACATCACGCGATCACCTGTGTGTATGTATGTATATATGTGTGTGTGTTGTGCGCGTTTGCACGTGTATGGCCCGAATTAAAGGCATACACCTGTATCCAGCTGTTATATGGTGGCTAAAATTGTCGCGTTTTTCCTCAATCGTCCCACAAGACGAGATATTCGCAGTCCGGGTATTCAAATGCTGTTTTTTTTTCTAGGTGAGCAAGCCATTCCAATGTAATAAAACAATAAAAGGTATGATAATTATTATTAATATTAAGTGAATAAAAAAAATCGGCTGACACTGTAAACTCACTTAACATACGAGTTTGTGAAGTTAATAATTTAATAATTTACATAAATATAATACAGACATATTACATATTATATATTAAATATAATTATATAATTGTGCTCATATATATATATATATATATATATATATATATATATATATATATATATATATATATATATATATATAATATATATGGTAGAAATTAAACGTTGAGTCGAATTACGTTATATTCAGATTCTGTAGTTGTTTTTGCGAAATGAAACTCTTTATATATATATATATATATATATATATATATATATATATATATATATGTAACGCCAGAACTTGTAAAATGAGAACGAATAGGATCAATTCCAACATTCGTAACATTCAATTTAAAAGAGGGCTCAATAGAAAGGTAAGAGCATATATATATATATATATATATATATATATATATATATATATATATATATTATGTCATAAGTATATAAAACAATTTGAGAACATTTTTTTTAATTTGATGTTTTCGTTGAAGTTCTGGCGTTATATATAAAAAAGAATTTTATATATATATATATATATATATATATATATATATATATATATATATATATATATATATATATATATATATATATATATGGGGTATTATTTATTATATACAAAGTGGACATTCATGAACATATGTTCTAAGTTCATAAATTTCTTTATATTGTATAAATATGTTATATAAAAATATTTTTAGTGTGAAATTTTTACATATGACTGCGTATTATTCATTCAACTATTTATATTGTGAGTTTGTAAACAATATTTATTTAGCGATTTGTGTAGTAATACCATGACCCACAATCAGCAAAAACAATTATACATACATACGTACACACATATATATATATATATATATATATATATATATATATATATACACACACACATACAGACATATATGCGAGCACCTACATATATCAATATATATATAAATATATAATTTCTAATTTTAAAAACTTAAGATATGAAACTCAAATGGTCTAAAATATGAATTTGTTCTTATAGATTTTATTTCTGTTGTGTGTGTGTGTGTTTATATGAACATAATAAAATAGGCAGCATATATTTTACATTTATAATCGCATTCCTATTGCTGATTGATTCAAGGTATGCTTAACTCTTTGTAATATATATATATATATATATATATATATATATATATATATATATATAGTTTACGAAAAACAAGGTAATCCGTATGGGTAGACCCAGGGAGGATAAAATCCAGAGAGCTCAATGTAAATCAGAGATAATAATTTAAATAAAAACAAAAACAGACAATTTAAGGTTCCATGTTATATATATATATATATATATATATATATATATATATATATATATATATATATATGTATTAATGTGGATGAATCAAATAAGAGATATTAGCAACAGTATGTTCGTGCGTTATCGTGCATATACAGATAAGCAAATAAATATTTACTCAATTTCATATAAGGTTTAAACAAAACAGTGCTCAATGAGCTTAGACAGTGCTAAGAAGTATATATAAATGAATATACATACACCCACGTATACCTATATATTAATAAATATACATATACCTACACGTACCTAAGTATACATATACCTAATTCGTGCCTGATGAGTTGGTAGAACAACGAAACTTTAAGTTGCGCTTCGAACGTAGGTATATGCATATTTATTAATATATATATATAAATATATATATATATATATACGCACACACACAAACACACACACACATATATATACATATATATATATATATATATATATATATACACACACACACACATATATATATATATAAATACATCGTAGTTGCCTGACGATTGCATCTAGCATGAAACAGACTGTCGCCTCTAAGTGTTGACTTCTATGTTCACTTTTATATTTACACGCGCTCTATCTCTGATATTGAGCACTTTATCCCATAAATATAGCACACTTTAAGACTATATTTCTTCATATATATATATATATTTATATATATATATATATGTATGTATGTATATATGCATATATATATACACTCGCTTGATGAGATGCATTGATACACATCGAAACCTGACTGCTATTGTGTAGTGATTTTGACATATTTTCGATGTAATAACCTAAAATAAATATAGTGTTTAAGATATAAATACGCTATAAAAACAAAGTAGTTTCTTCGATCTATATACAAATTCTTACTTGTTTTTGTCTTAAGTATTAAATGAGTTATCAGAATAAAATTATGAAGGTATGATGTTGATATATTTTTTACTAAAAGGCTGGCAAAAAATACATCCAGTTCTAAAATGCTATTTTTACTTTAAACATTTACGGCGTGCAAAAGGAATTTCGATAAGAGCGTTAAAAACATTTCGTACGTCACGAATATACTCCTGAAAGTTCCCTGAAGACTACCCTTTTGAAATAGATTCATATATTTATCTAGTATTTTTTTTTTTAGATCAGTAAAAGAAATAAATTCATATTTAATAATGAGGTCTCATTAAAGTTAATGAACAATAAAGCATTTTCAAATATATTTTTTCCAATGGTTTCCTTTTCTCCGCTAAACCCATTTCAAACCACCGGTTGCTGAAGCACCGTCCAGTTCCCAAACGGACAAATTAAGAAAAAAAAATCGCAATAGGTACAAAATGTCTTCCAATCATACTTTTACCGTTTCGCAGCCGGGCAATGTAATTAGCCAGCCGAGGTTTGATTCTGGCTGTGGTTGTAGCGTTCACGTCATTCGAACACACTTGGAAGAGACGTGAATCGTTCTCTTAACCCCCTCCCCAGAGATTAGCAAAGTAGTAAGGAGAACTATGTTCTCTCGCCTTGGTAGGACAACAAGTCTAAAAGTGGAAGAGCTCTGAATTTTAAACCGTGGAAAAGGTTAACTAGAAACTAATCCGCTGTATTTCCTAACGACAGTCATGGCAATTCGAGGTAATGAAAACTGTGGAAAGCTGTGATCGCATATGTCCTAAATAAACTTAAAAAAAAAAAAAAAGAAATTCAAAATTGAAATTTGAAGCTAAACCACCTTACCTCAAAATCTATTTTTGCGTGTTCAAGAACCATAAAATCACATCTGTAGCGATTAATACTTATATACATAGTTGTATACCTACCTGTCAGCATTTTTTTATGAACCAGCTTTATACAGTGGTTTTAATTTGCATTGAAACATACCTACGTTGATATGAGAGCACACTTCTAGTTTATGCGTTGCAAAATGCATTAAAAAAAAATTCACCAACTCACTTCTAGTAAAAAGAACGCGTTGAATACAATAATATACTAACCTCATTTCAAATTTAGAGAAGTCAACGTTTTTAAAAAACAGTTATAAGATATGCTAATTAGCTTCAATATGAAATTTAAATTTGTTTGCTTTTCAAATCTATTTATATTTCAAATTAAATGTGTTCTTCTTCTGTCCTTTTCAATAAATAAGTAGTTCGATATCCGTCACTTCGTTGATGGCATGATGATTAAATTTCAAATGTAAATTGTTTTCCAATTTAAAATACTACATTTATTAAAAATTAATATTCATTTTAAATACGGAAATCATTTATTTGAACCGGCATTTATGATACTTGTAAGGTACATGTCACATCGCTGATGGCAAGATGATCAAATTTCAAATCTGAATTGTTTGTTCATCTAAAATACGACATTTAATTAGAAAATGTAATTGTTTAAATACAGGTGTCATAAAATTGACTTCAGAGGGCCGCGTATTTCGGCTTACACTTCTTATCTGTTACCCAAGGGTTGTTACCAGACAGAAAGGGTAATTAGCGTCACAGTTGTCCATTTCAATTTCATTTAAATTGTGTTTATTACGTTTCCGTGTGAGCATGCATATTGTAATTCAATGAGAGACCTAAAATATTTCTGTAAATTTAAAATAAAATTTTTTAAATAATTTTATTTATTACCGAATAATTTACGAAAAGTTCAATAAAATTTTATAAATATTTGATATTATTATTATTATTATTATTATTTCCTTTGATTTTTGTTGTATATATATTTCCTTCCGGATCCCAACCAGAGACCTAAGGTCAGAAATAGCATCATGACATTTTCCATTTATCATTTTTGTAAAAAACATTTTACTTCAATAAAGCTCTTCGTAATGTGTTAGCTGTACTTGTGAATACAAATTTTGTATTTTTTTAAGGCTGCCAAGAATCCTTTTAATGAGTCTATCGAAACATTTTCCAATCAATCCGAAGACTCTAACTATAACTGGAATTTTTATGTTCTCATGTGTCACATTTTTGAGATTCCCACTTCAAAATCCATGTATTTTGATAGTTTTTTTTTAAAGATCTACAAAGATATATTACAATCTGCAAGGACTACCATATCAATACGAAAGCACATTTTGTTCATGTGGTGTTTGGTCGCTATGTCTGGGCGATTTGCTTTGATATTATTATTATTATTATTATTATTATTATTATTATTATTATTATTATTATTATTTCGAAATTTGTGAAATGAACAAAGTAATTTATTCCAAAATGTTTTAAATATTTCAAATTTTCTACTTGAATATATGTAACCTTTTTAACTTTAATGTAGTCAATTAATTTGAAAATAAAAGACAAGTGCGAGTCTGTAACTGTGAAAAAAGGAAAAGGCTTATCTGTAAGTGTTACGCAAGTTAACTTTTTAAAAATCTCTCTACATCATAAATATGATTTATTTAATTAAAATAATGCAACATTTTTTTTTACTTTCAAATATTTCGTGATACTTTCTTTCACTGTTTATCGTTTTTCTATCTTTTTTTTACTCTCTAATAAATGTATCGTCTTTTACTTTTCATTTAGGATAGGTAGGCACTTTTTAAATTACTTCTCCTTTGCATATTTTGAAAAATACACGTATGCATTTATTATATATATATATATGTATATATATATATATATATATATATATATATATATATATATATATATATATATATATAAAAAGAAAGAACAGTAAGATATAAAATCTGCTGTTCTTATAGATATTTTTATTTTTACAGAATAGTGCTCAATGTAAATTTACAGAGCATTAATATTATAAATTAATTGATTTAAAATATGTTTTTTTTCGCTACACAGTGATAACCATGTTTCCATTTTTGAAACATGGTTATCACTGTGTAGCGAAAAAAACATATTTTAAATCAATTAATTTATAATATATATATATATTATATATATACATATACACACTACAGTTCAAATGTTTGAGACCACCACCAGAATTAGCATGTGATAAACCTGACAGAAGAGTGAAAAAAATAGCTCTTAGAGTCAGTGAAAAAAGAATGGAATCAATTATCAAACTTATACTTTGAGAAAGTTTTGCAACGAATGCCAAAAATGTGTTCTGCAGCAATCAAGGCTAAAGGAGGATATTTTGACGAGAGCAAAATTTAATCAAAATTTTTTTTTTCTTTTTGTTATAATACAATTTCCAATAAAAATCATTCATCAATTTTTTTTAACCATTTATAATAATTTTGTCTTATTTAAAGTACAAAACAATTACTTTTGGAACCAATTTAAAAAATTAACAGGCGTAGCTTTAAACTTTTGAAGTGTAGTATATATATATATATATATTTAAGCGCCAAGCATTTTCACGGTGGAGGTTTTCCACAGAGATGCCTTTTACTTTAATGTCCATAAATTCTTCTTGAGAAAGATATTTGACAGGTTTTTCGTTACGTAACGTTTTGAATTCAACCAAGGCATGAAAAGCCCGTCTACTGGCGAAAGAAGAGTTAGATCCATCTTTTTTTTTCCAGGGACAATAGTGCAAATTGAATAAAAACTATCTCTAATTCCATTTTACCGGTTTGTTAACCACACCTCCAATATCTATATACACGTATATAAGATTAATGAATATAGCTTTATGGATGCGTAGCGACACATTTCTCATAGCGCCATATTACGCAAACTCGTCGTATTACAAGTCATTTATACCTACAGATTTGATCTTCTAGGCTGCTCTAATACCATGTCGTTGTACCAGACTAGGCTAAACGGAAC
>OZ038486.1:16976899-16981899 GCA_964036315.1 Acanthosepion esculentum | reverse complement strand
ATAAAAGTAAGGTCTCGACACACTATCAATTTCATATATCTTGTCAAAAATGGCGGCATAGCTAAACTCCTATTAATAATAGATTTGATTGGTCATAACTTGTACGATTCACTTTTTACTGTCATTAATTAATTAAATGATCCCCTAAAAGAATTACTACATATATGATTGGAAACCTCTAATTAAAAACTCACCTGTGCAAACCTTCTAATAATCGTAAGAATTTAATATATGTCGTGTTTGACGGTATAGGTAAACGAATAAATTAAGAATATGGCAAATTTGGACCTTGGTGCCCACAAAAAAACGGTTTTTCCATTGACATGATTAGAATTGTAATAAGACCTAAACATATGATGAAAGCGAATTTCTTTTGGTCTCAAGAACTGACAATAAAAATAATAAACACTATTTATTTATTAGATTGTTTATTGATATGGCTGGCAAAACGTTGGCTAATTACCAATTGATTCAAACTTTATAAAACGGTAAATAAGTATTTCCTTATAGTTGGTTTGCATAATTTAATAATTTAGTAAATGTCTATAAATTTATGAACAATTTTTTTCATATATCTAGTTCTTTATAAATTGGTAAATGATAAATATTGCATTGCATTAGTTTTAATTGTATAAGATTTTAGAATGTAAATATAAAAATATTCTTTAAATAAACAATCTAAAAAATAGTGTTTAATATTTTAGTTGTCAATTCTCAAGAACAAAAAAATGTATAAATTCACTTTCATCATATGTTTATGTTTTATTTCAGTTCTAATCGTTGCTTTTTAAAATAATACACATTGCCGAGGAGTGAAGGTAGTTAAAATAATAGCGGTGTCATGGGTAAAACCGTCCTTTTGACACTCCATTTTTTAGGGGCAGGGTGGTGTGGGTACGATGGTCAAAGTTTACCAAGGATATTTATGAATAGTAATTTATGGGTTCTCTAGTATATCGGTATTTATATATAAATGTTTGATTTACATAAGGATGCAAATACAGCAGCAAAATGATAACATTCTCTAAGCTATTTCTGTTTTTTTTGTTTTTTTAATAGCACATCCCTTCAGGACGTAGGCGATTAAAGCCTTACCCAAATGTCTTTTCTTTATTGTCTGTGAATTACCATGATTTCTTGGGGAAGGTAGCTGAGTGATTTCTCACAATGAATGACCAAAGGAATAATAGTTGATGGAGAGGTTCTTTTAAGTTGGGAATTAACTAATTGCCTGCCTTGAAATTCTTTGTTTTTTACTCACCTCGAATACCAACCCGAGTCAGTGTATGTGTGTGTGTGTGTGTGTGTGTGTGTGTGTGAGAGAGAGAGAGAGAGAGAGAGAGAGAGAGAGTGTGTGTGTGTCTGTCGAATTCAGTACAGGGAGGTCTGCATCTGATCGTGTTCTTTGAGGAGAAGACTCGATGTCTCCACAACTAAAACCATTGGAATATTTACTAAGTTTAACTTAATTCGGCGCAAGGACTCACAGTATTAATTGATTATGCCTTAATATAAAACGCCAGTTGTTGATCTACGGTATTAAAATCTCTTCATCAATTACTCCCATTTTTTGCCAAGGTGTTATAGTGGAAGACACCTTGTCTAGATAATAGACTCTCCCACCTATTATAAGTAGGAGTCAGTAGGTAGTCGAGAGGGGAGTAAGTGTTCAGCGACCACAACTCGATTACTCTGCGTAACACTTTATTACAAGTTCCTAACGTTTCTGTACGCTTACCCCATTTAGGATGCATTTAGTCCGAATACAAGTTCTATTGTGGAAATAACTCCACAACAGAAGGATCATTCACAATTTAAAAAGGAAGATGGCTAAACTCAATAGACACAACAAAAATGTCCATACTGTTTAATAAAACATGTTTGAAGGGATATTTACTACCTAATTGCACTATATATATATATATATATATATATATATATATATATATATATATATATATATATATATATATATATTGGTACATTGGTCATTGATATTCACCATCAAAGATGATATTCTTTTATGTTGATATAAAAGATTGCTGTGCGACGATAACGGTCGCAGAATAGCAGACGCGGGTCGTAAATTCATGATGCGGTTCTATGACGTCGTACCACGTGAGAGAACGAAATATTAACAACAGAACTATATGTCTAGATGCAATGTAATATCATCTTTGATGGTGAATATCTTTGTTTAAATGTCCGTACAATCACCTCTAAAGATGGCTACGAAGTTTAGAACGGCGCATGATCAAACATAATAGACATTCGCTGTCTGTTATATTTAACAATATATATATATATATATATATATATATATATATATATATATATATGAAATGGCCAAAGTCCGACAATTATTTTAAGACATTTTTATGTTTATCATTCTTTTTTATAGACAACATTAAATATTTGTAAACATATTTTCTATGTCAATGTCTCGGACACTCAGGCCGGTAAATTTTGTTTAATACTGTTTATTATAAAAACAGAGCATTTACTTAAATATTTATATCTATAAAAAAAAGAATGTATAAACATAAAAATGTCTTAAAATAATTGTCGGACTTTGTCCATTTTATAATGTGTGACGTCATTTATTTACATTTGGATGAGCAGATATGAATGTACGTAAGAGAATCATGGAAGAGTGTAGTTTAAAAACAGTAAAATCGACCTTGCTAACCGAAACGCTCTTCTGTGGCGAAATCGGTAAAAGCACGTCAGGCTATATGACGGTTTCGTATAAGATACAGGTTCGATTCCTGTCGGAGGACGCATATTTTCTATGACAAATTCTCGGACATTCAGGCCGGTAAATGTTGTTAATACTGTTTATTATAAACAGAGCATTTACTTAAATATTTGTATGTATAAAAAAGAATGTATAAACAGAAAAATATCTTAAAATATATATATATATATAAGTGAATATTGAAGTCAACACTCAGAGGCGATAGACTATTCCATGCTAGACGCAATCGTTCTGACGATGAAACAGCCAGTCACCTCTGACTGTTGACTTCAATGTTCACTTTATATATATATATATATATATATATATATATATATATATATAATTGGTGATATTCACCCAAGCAATTTCATATTTTAATACGAAGTCAAGTCTTCTTCTGTTACATCAGTGCAAGAGTGAATTCCAATTTGAGACGTTTTCTTAAATTAATGAGATAAATAATTAATATTATCTGTAATTATTCATAATCAGTTTTCAAAAGTGCGTATTTTTCGTTAAATCATGAAAAACTGAACTAGAATATATAGAATTACGTTGATCGTGTTTAATGTAACGTTCTTCCGAACAAAATCGACCACGGCTCTCCATAGCTTCCGTTTCTTTTAATATCAACAAATTGCCACGACTTCTTCGAAAAAATGCTGGAATAATTAGCAGTTTTCTACCCGACTATTAGAAAATCAAAGTGCTTAGTCTCTTAGCTGCCATACAAGGATGGAGACCTCAGTCTACCCTATTATTTTGCTCATAGCTGATTAATGGAAAGAGACTCAATCATGGATGTCAGTGCGAAGTGAACTCACTAAAATTTGAACTCAACTCTTCAATTCCACACCTATAACCATTAATCCAACCTCATATATGCTTAATTCGGCTTATCTGCGTTTTGCCGGAAATATCCAGATTTTAAAGATCGACTCCGCTTCCGGAAAGGGATATAAATTATCTGTATTCGTTTGCGAGTGTGCAAGTGTTTATGAGTGTATGTATGCGAGTGACCGCGCGCTTTTGTGTGTGCGTGAGTGAGACCCGAAGCTTAGGAGTTATTTGCTTATTAATATAGGAGAACTTGAAACTATAATATGAATTGAAAATAAGGGTCTCACCATCGAATCTATGATACGGAGACACCACTATACTACCTCTCAAATTTTATTGTAACTCAGTTATGTACAATAATGGATCATATGCAATATAGATGAACAATTGAATTAGAAAAATTGAAAATAAATACAATGTATCTAAATACAAATTAGATACATACCATAATAGTTTATTCCATCTTAAATAGATCAACAATGGTTTGTGGCAATTTTAACATCGACTTGAGATTTTTCTTCTTAAATAGTTGAATTATTTTAACATATTTAACATTATGGATGAAAAAAAAATAGTGAATTTTATATTTGTGATTTTTCGAGACTTAACATGAACAAAACAAAATGAAAACGGATTTGGACGAGAGAAAAAAAAAACAGAATGGCGTCAAAATTTGCAAACATTTTTCATTCTTTAATAGTCATTTGCGCTTAGTTTAATTTGTAACGTAATAAATATAGATAGGAAAAAAAGCAAATGTTAATAAGTTAGCGAGGGTCACAAAGCACTGACCAGTGTCCGGTCGGGGGTGGGGTATTAAGCGACTGCCCTGTACACACACATACACACACACACACACACACACACACACACACATATATATATATATATATAGTCATCCACAGACAGACTGTTTCACAGTATCATAGCTCATCAGTGTGACTAGACATCAGATTGTTTTAAGCCGGGATTGAAGCTCGACTGATCTTACATCAGTCAGAGACTCTTCCCAAAAGGTCATCGGCGCACAAAATATTTTACGCATTATATACGTGATATATAAACACCATACCGGCCACCATAGCGCTCAATTCTTACAAAGTGCGATGCATTTAAAGAAGCAGACGTTAAAAATATATTACCTTTTTTCATAGTGCTCAATCGGCGAACTTAAATACGCCGAAACAAGTGCCAACATTTTATATATATATATATATATATATATATATATATATATATATATATATATATATATATATATATATATATATATATATATATAATAAAAAGGATTAAAGTGTTTAAGCCTTTTTATTATATCCTTACTCTGTCCTGGAGATTGAGTTCTACCTGAATTCTATCCCCTTGGAATTATTTTTTATACATATGTGTATGTATGTATGTATGTATGTATGTATGT
>OZ038486.1:16966899-16974399 GCA_964036315.1 Acanthosepion esculentum | reverse complement strand
GCTCGAGTTCATGTTGGTCATCACCTGAAAGACAGCAGTCTGCAACGGGTCCTTGATATTGTGGCACCATTGGTTGCTCTCCCTCTCGATGACGCCCCAAATGTAATAATCCAAAGTGAGTCAAACCAGGAGAACAGAGAGACAGCAAATTTTTCATCATGAAAATTCTCGGCCTGTCATTCCTAGGCCATGTGGGTCATTTGGAAAAGAGCAGTGACTGCAGGAACAATATATGGTCACCTGTTCGAGCCAGGGCTTGACCACGGTGTTCAGCACCTCGATGTAGGAGGTGGCATTGGTCCAATGGTCCTGCAAGAAGAAAAGAGGTAGCATGGCATGGCCTTTGTTGCTCGTGATTCCCAAGAACATCATATGACGTGAAATGTCAATATCACCGGTAGTATTTCTATGAGGTCACAGCTCATTCTTGGCCACTTTCAAAAAGCTGGTTATCTCCGAATTGCTGACAGTGGTTAGTACAATGAGCACAGGGTGCCTTTTCATTTCCAGGATAAAATTGGAAGTTGACATGTTAATAATCTTCACGTGTCTGAAAATGAAATGATAATGTAACTTCACGTTATGTCGTTTTCTATCTAATACTTGTGAAACATGTGAACTCAGTCACCTGATATACTCGGAATATATATATATATATATATATATATATATATATATATATATATAGTCATCCACAGACAGACAAACTGTTTCGCTGTATCACAGCTCCTCAGCAAGACTTCTGATTGATTTGATATGTCAGTTATTTTACCTCTAGGCCAGGAAGGAAGGGAATTTTAACGTTTTTCTCTATACGAAATACGCCAGCGACTCGGACATATATACTCTCGACTTTCCCGTTCGAATTCCCAGGAAACTGACAGCTCGACAATTGAGCAATTGAGAATTGATTATAGTGGTGAAGGTTTTGTGCAGAACCATGCTCACTTTTTGAAGGGCCAAATGCAGAGACTTGATGCACTACGTGCCACAGGGTCCCCAAACGACCCTCCGCAGGTTTTTCAATTCAGAGTTGTCCTTCTCCTAGACCAGTTGCCACCCAAGGCTTTAGAACCCAGTCTGTCCTGCTATTTACCCATAGCTGGAGGAAGAAGAAGAGGATTCACACCTTTCCCAAACGTATTAGAACATAAGTGAATGTAATGGAATCGACTGGAATTCGAACTCGGCTCTCCGATTCCTCAATCCAAACCGCTCTCATATATATATATATATATATATATATATATATATATATATATATATATATATATATATATATATATATATATATATATATATATATATATATGCGATGAGAACGAATAGAGTACACTTCCAACGTTAGTAACATTTACAGGCATACACACGCATATATTGGTTTGGTTTGTTTTGTTTTGTGGCATGTCAACCTGAATGAGTTATTTAATGCCAACAAAATTTTTATTGCTGGTAATTTTTTTTTAAATGTATAGCTGGTAATTTTTTTTTTTTTTTAAATATATAGCTGTTAATATTTTTGTTTTCAAAATTGTATTGCTGGTAATAATTTTTTTACAAATTATTCTGATATTAAAACCTATTTTTTCACTTTCATAGTGTTTTAACCCAAGTTTTGGGGGTTAACTATTTACGCATAGCTATGATCCTAACAGGTGCTACCACCCCGGGTCAGGGAGGACATGGGAACACCAGCAATTCAGGGGTGATTCCACGCTCCTCGAAACCTCCTGATCAGAGGCCTTGCTGTTGGACATAGTTTATCTTCTTAACCAGGACGCGGATGCAGTTTATCGTCATACCCAGGACGGACACACACACACACACACACACACACACACACACACACATATATATATATATATATATATATATATATATATATATATAATATCTAAAAAGCTAGAAACGCTCAGATAGGTTCTGGCTCTTTAGGTATTCTAATTTTGCTCTACTTAGTGTATTGAGCACTTTTACGTATCAACTTAGGTAAATCTGTCGGTGTTTTTTCTTTTGGCTAGACATTGCGGTGCTGATTGATTATTTTCAAGCAGTACGAATGTTTTTAGTCTTTTCTTTTTTTTGAATTTTTTTCCCAGATATCAGATTGTGAAATATTTTTTTATTTACAAATTGCATCATCATATATTTTTTTTTTATACACCGCCAGTATTATAGTATAGGTATAAAAATAAATCGCTCTTTGATATGTTGACCAATGATAGGTGTACACGAAATTACAATCTCTCTCTCTCTCTCTCTCTCTCTCTCTCTCTCTCTCTCTCTCTCTCTCTCTCTCTCTCTCTCTCTCTCTCTCTCTCTCTCTTATGTTGACCAATGGTAAGCGTACACGAAATTTTAATCTTTCTTTCTCTCACTCTTTGATATATTGACAAAGGTTATTTTTTTTATTACATTATTTTCGTACTTTTTATTAAAATTGAAGAAAACAGTCCTTCCATATTTTATAACACCTCCCGCCCAAATCGTCATTTTACGATTTTGATAAATTAATTACATTTTGTGTCACGTTAAGAAGAGATTTAAATAAACATTCGATGTAGAAAAGCTTAGAGCAAATTTAGAAGAATTTTGAATTATGATTTTTCAATAAAATAATGACATATAGTATTAAAAAACATCAAATGACGTTGTCTTAAAAGACTTCAGATTTAATCTAACAACAATTATGCCATTTTAGTTTATTACTCTCTAAATAATGAAGTATTTGATATCACCAAGTAGATTTTTAAAATGGCCTATTTTCCCCGACGCGCCATACAGTTAAGAATAGGTTTCAATTTTGCTGCCATATCTGGTCTGGCGTTCCTACTATATATCTCTTGATATTCTTGAAAAAAAAAAAAAAAACTATACGCAAGCCACCAATCTGCCACTGGGTGGCATACTACTAGCGTTTACCTCTGGTGACCTGCTCTCGGACCGCCGACGTGATACCCTCGGTAATTTTACCACTAGCGGACCGCTAGAGGCCCACCTAGAGGCAACGCCATCGGCGGCCTGCCAGCGGGCCACTAACGGATTGCGTGTAGGAAGAGTCTATAATGTAATCGATCCCGACCTGGCATCTCGACTTCAGTTTCACTTTCTCACCGACATGACGTGGATTTGCTCCGCCTTTTCTACAAATATTCTCATGGTAATTGTTGTGATGAGCTTTCTTCCTTTGGTGCCTCAACTGCATGCATTTAAGCGTGCAACTAGATTGGCGGATAGGTCCCACTGTTTTACTATTGAACTAGCTAGATGCAACCGTATGTTCTATTCTAATAGTTTCTTTTCTCGCATTTCTCTCGCCCGTGGAACTCTCTTCTGATTTCTTAAATGTAACGCCAATCACCATCTTCTGTCTTTCTGAATGCTATCCTTTTCTTCTTCTTTCTCCTCACTAAAGTCTTCATTCTCTTTCACTGCCAGTAACTCCTTGCGTCCTAGTGGCATTATCACCTTGCTTGGGGTGAGAAGATTAAAAAAGAAACTGGGTGAAACATTTGACTGTCGATATCATACCCGATAACGAGCATTTTACAATAACTAAATAGTTGCAAATATCATGTTAATGGTTTGGTTTGGTTTGGTTTGTTTTACGGCATATCAACCTCAATGGGTTATTTAATGCCGACAAGATATTTATTGATATTAATATTTTTTTTCCAAAAATCTATTGTTGGTAATAACATATTGCAGATAATAATTTTTTATTCCAAAATTCATTGCTGGTAATAATTTTTTACAAAAATGTATTGCTGGTAATAAAACCTATTTTTGACCCCAGTTTGGGTTTAACTATTTGCCCATAGCTGGGATCCTAACAGGTGCTACCACTCCGAGTCAGGGTGGACCTGGGAACACCAACAATTAAGAGGTGGTTCCACGCTCCTCAAAGCCTCCTGATCAGAGGCTTTGCAATTGGATGGGGTTTATCGTCTTATCCAGGATGCGGATGTAGTTTATCGTCTTACCTAGGACGCGGATGTAGTTTATCGTCTTACCTAGGACGGTATCATGTTAATACTCTTTATGTAAAATAGACGCTCCATATTTTGGTAAGGACATGAGGTTTTAAGATAAAACAGGGCTCAGCAACGATATTAAATGTTTTAACTAAAATTAATTTTAAAAAAGATATCTTTATAGTATTACATTTTTATTGCAACCTTCAGTTATGTGACATACGTGATGCACGCTTAGGCGATCATGTATCTTTCGATACATCACTGACGAGGTAGATTTTTCCCGTCGTAGTTTGCCATTTCTTTCTTTCTGCGGTAGACCAGTTACTATCCAAGGCTATAGAACCCGGTCTGTCCTGCTATTTACCAATAGCTGGGAGGGAGAAGAAGAGGATTCATACCTTTCCCAAGGGTATTAGCTCGTAAGTGAACGTAATGGATTCGACTGGAATTCGAACTCGGCTCTCCAATTAACAATTCCGAGTCATTATCCATTACACCACCCGCACATCTAAGCTTACAGTACCTGATATTCCCAAATGGTCAGCCTTCAACGTATTGACCAGGATAGACGTTGCTTAACTCCCGTGACTAATTATAATGTTTGCATATATAAGCAATTCTCTTTTGGCAAAGACGTCATCAAAATTTGCACGCTGCCTTAATTACAAAATCAGTATGCAACAACAAAGGAAACGTATCTATCTATCTATCTATCTATCTATCTATCTATCTATCTATCTATCTATCTATCTATGCCTGTTCATTATCTATCTATCTATCTATCTGTCTGTCTGCCTAATTGACTAACTGGCTGGCTAGCTGTACGCGTGTATGTATGTCTGTCGAACTACCTCAGTGTCTACCTGTCTTCGTCAAATTGTTTAAAATCAGCTTATATGCACTGATTTTCAAGACGTGCTAGCAGGACCGTTACCAAGTCGTGGGAGGGATGTTTGAGAGCTGCTCCCCACACCCACTATCAAACATCACTTGGCTCCCACTATGAAAAAGATGTGAGCTAATTTTATTTAGCAAATTCTTACTCAACGTCTCCTGACTTAAAAGCCGACATCCCCAGCCGCACACAAAGAACACCCTGCAAGCTAGCAACAATTTAGATTGTCTGCACACAAAATGTCAGACACATTCATGCACACACACACACGCACGAACACACATATACACACATACATACATACATATATATATGTGTGTGTGTGTATATATATATATATATATATATATATATATATATATATATATATATATATATAGCTTAAAGCGTTATTTTTTGGTAGATATCCGTATTTGAGGATTTTTAAGTAGTGTGTATTAGGTTTACCGGCCTCTGCACTCAGGAAAACTTAATAAAGAAAATGTGCTCTCTTAATTAAGATTCTTCGAGTGCATAGGCCGGTAGACATTGTTTTAAAAAGTTGAACGTCTATTGAAAAACGGGTATCCACTGAGAAAATAGCGTTTGGGGTAATAAAAATCTCGGATTCCAAATAAACCCATTAATTCTTTACATATATATATATATATATATATACATATAGATAGATAGATAGGTAGATAGATAGATAGATAGATAGATAGATAGATAATATTAGTGGTCAATATATATATGTGTGTGTGTTCCCAAGAGGATAGAATCGAATGTAGAACTCAATGTCGAGGACAGAGTAAGAATATAATATAAAAGGCTCAAACACTAATATTCCATGGTTATTTGTAGGTCTCATGAATTGGATCGTGATAACGATTCCAATGTAATAAATTATAACCATGGAATTGTTTTGGAGCCTTTTATAATATATATATATATATATATATATATATATATATACAAACGTGAGAAAGAACAGATGTAGTAAAATTCCACCGTTCGTAGAATTCGCTTTTAAAAAAAGTGCTCAATACAAAGTAGAGCAATATTATATTATTATTATTTTTATTATAAGAGATTATAATAAAAAACATGTTGAAATCGCTACACGAATGCTTTTATGTTTCAACACTTTGATTGTACTTCTTCAGGCGATGGTAAGTAACTTACCATCGCCTGAAGCTTTTGTGTACCGATTTCAACATGTTTTTAATATAATCTCTCATAATATATATATATATATATATATATATATATATATATATATAAAACTATGAACCTAAAGATCCACGTCGGGGAAACCTAGGTAGGTTCCCTGGGTCATTAGGTTCATAGCTAGATATGGTCTACTTAGTGTATTGAGCACATTGCTTAGTTATTTTTACTTTACTCGTGTCCGGTTTTTTTTTCTTTGGACTCTGAGCTTGGATTCTGGACGATTGTTTTCGCCTAAATTTCATGTTTTTTCTTTTTTTTTATTCCTTATTTTTCCTTGGGTATTGGTTTGTTCATTTACAAGCCAAAACATCTAAGGTTTTTTCCGGACAAGTATACTTACTTTATTATATATATATATTATTACTTTATTATATATATATATATATATATATATATATATATATATATATATATATTGGGTGTATATATATATATATATATATATATTGGGTGTATATAGGCAACAATTTTTCATTAATGCACGCTTTAATAAAAACAAATCAAAGTTCATTGTATATTATTTTTAGTTAATTTTTCGATGTTTCTAATAATAATTCTGATTTCCGGTTCGCATTTGTAAATATATCTTACCATGTCTACGCACTTCCGACTAATATAGCCATTTTCATAGACGTTTTGGTTGTTGTTGTTGTTTGCAATGTCGTCAATTTAACTTTTTTTAAGTATTACGTATATCTGTGTGCAACCCTGCATTCGTATATACAATGTGTGTGAATATGTATTTGCGCCATTGTGCATTTGCACATACACGCATGTATATACACACAGTTCCATGAGTATGCCTGCTGCAGATGTGATAAGAAAGATGCATAACTACTGCTGTATTACACTGCATGGTGCACACGTACATAAATATGCTGCTATCCGAGATCCCCCTTCATCAAACCAACTAAAGTACATTTTTTGGCGCTTATTTTAACTATAAGCAGTATATACGAAGGAATGCTGAAAAGTTCCCGGGAAAATCAAGACTGGATTAAAAAAAAACATATATTTGGTCAGGTTTTGGAATGTACTGAGAACTTTTTGGCATCCTATCAAATATATAATATATAGACTCAACATCCTCTATCAATTGTTCCAAGAAATAGGACTCAAGATAGACTTGCCCCAAACAGAAATTATGCATCTAGAATTGGAATGAAATGAGTGATAGCATATACTCTGAATCTATCATAAAAAATTAGGATGTAGATTTAGTAAATACCAAACAGTTCAAATACATCGGTGTATGGATCAGTAATAACAAATTTGGCTTAGGAGACAAGAGAATTAAACAGGGAATAAACTACATTAGAGACAGTTTCACCCAGCACCGCAAAGTGTTATAAAACCAAAACGTTAACCATAAAGTTTGAGTCATAATCTTAAATATCCTCGTCAAATCGAGGCCTT
>OZ038486.1:16956899-16959399 GCA_964036315.1 Acanthosepion esculentum | reverse complement strand
CTACATCTATATAATAAATAAATAAATATATATATATATATATATATATATATATATATATATATATATATATATATATATATATATATATATATAAACAGGTTTGGTTAAATAATTTATACATATTATGTCAATTAGTTTTCGTTGTGATGCCTTTAAGTTCGCAGATTAATTTCTTGGTAGCCTTAGAAAATTGATTAAGAAAAATACCAAAATTTCCTTTCAAATAGTTTTTATTTTCCCAAGTACTTTCAATCTCATCTGAGACCTTGTTCAGCGGGTTGCGTTGTCTGTGGGTATGTATATGAGTTTCTATAAGACTCTTCAGTAAATCGAATCAAGTTCTATCAGTCACTGTCTGTTTATCTAATAATAAATACGCTTAAATGTACAGTCACCCCTGCCGTGCCTCTACAGTTTAGTGGTAGATTCTCCGACTAACGCCAATTCAGTAGGGTTTCGAGCCGAGCTAGGCGCAACTGGACTTCTAACCACCCTGATGAACTGTGATACAGCGAATCAGTCTGTCTGACAATATATATTACAAATATTTTCTTTTAAAAAAATATGATTCCATCACGACGCAAAAAGTTCTATGCTTCAAAACTGAAGCTAAAATTGTAAATTTAATTATAAAAATTATACTTAAAATTCAGAGTTTCTTTCCATTGTCAATTAACTTAATTTATAAGTGTAGACAATCTTAATATTTTCAGTTGTTAAGGTTAAGGAAAATTCAATCTATTTTGATTAGGGGTGGTTTGATTTTAATTTCCCTAGTCAACTTATGTATCAAACATATGTTACTTACAAAGTCATATATCTATATATATATATATATATATATATATATATATATATATATATGTATCACAAACAATTTTAAGAGAAAAAAGTATGACAAAGTGGAAATAGTTTCGTGTCATGTATTTCATCTTGATGTTCATGCGAACAAACAAGAGAGACGCTGAGAATTTATAATATATATATATATATATATATATATATAAATATATATATATATATGTATATATATATATGTGCATATATATATATATATATGTGTGCATATATATATATATATATATATGTGTGTGTGCATATATATATATATATTTATATATATATATATATATATATAAGTAAATAAACATAAAGAGCCAGACTAACCTACCTAGGTTTCACCTACGCGGATCGTCAGTCCTCCCTGAGGATCTGCGTAGGTGAAACCTAGTTAGGTTAGTCTGGCTCTTTAGATTTATTTAGTTATTTTACTCTACTTAGCGTATTGAGCACTTTCTTTAGTTATTTTACTTTACTCGTATCGGAGGTTTTTTCTTTGGACTCTGAACTTAGATTCTAGGCGATTATTTCCGCCGGAAGTACATGCTCTTAGTTCTTTCTTTTCCTTTTTTTTTTTACCCTTGGGTATTAGTTTGTTCATTCACAGGCTGAAACACCTAAGGTTTTACCGGACGACTATAAGCTGCTTACAATTATAAGTTTATTAGTGTTATATATATATAATTATTAGTTAATTTACTCTGCGGAATGAATTGATACGTTGCCTATCTCATGAATGATATTTAATTTTTAGATTGTGCCAGTGGCCGAGGTTCGAGCCCAAGTAAAACCTAAAATTTCTAATGCTGATTTTCTGAGAGGCTTATCTACACACAATCTACTCTACTGTTTCGAAGTCATTACTTTGACATAATGCCGTACTAAGCTTGACTTATCGAAATAATTTCCCCATTCGTATATTCTTCAAGAACAATCTCAATATATAATCCTTCCACCTTCACGATTCTTTGACAGTCTGACAGAAGTTCTATTTTATAAAGCCTTACTTTTTTAATTTTCTCCTAGCCTTCCCGTGCCGGCGTCTGGAGAAACGTCGGCGATATAGTATTTTTATGTTAGTATGGTACTTGTAAAATAACAAACAACTTTATATTGCTCTACATCTTCGCGGGTTTCTTCAATACTTCTTCCAAGTGCCGTGCCCCTTTAGGACATTGGTGATCATGGTTCTCCACAACTTCCTGTCTTTTGTAGCTCTTTGAATATTTTCTCTTTTTGCTATCTCTCCTAAATTCTTTTCTGCCATCTATTTACTGAATATTAAATTAAACAAACAACATTCTATTTGTCATTGAAAATTATACCATTTTATTTATTAGTTTCTACTACGTCACCAGCAGAGTCCGCTACATAGAAATGACAGACTACGTCAACAAAAGAGTCCACTACTTGAATAATGTTGGATGAGAATCCGATGGAATGGTATATTATATAGGACAATTTGGAAAATTCCAATTTGACTTTTGAAGAAAAAATAACAATGAAAATAAAAATAAGTTGTAATTAATTCAAAGCTAATTTCTACAACGATGTAGTTGAAGTAAAAATCAAATTTTCATCCGCTTAAAATGAATCGGTTTTTTTTTTTCTCGTTAATACAGATTTTGTTCTTAGGGAAAAAAAAAATTTTTCTGAT
>OZ038486.1:16939399-16946899 GCA_964036315.1 Acanthosepion esculentum | reverse complement strand
CTTCTTCTTTTCTTTTCTTTTTAATTCTTTTTTCATTTCCTATTTCTTGTTATTAAGTTACTACTTGACGTTGGTTATTAACTTTCAATGGCTACTCAAGAGCCTGGGGAAAATTGTTTATTTCACAGTCCAAAATACCAATTTTTAAAAAAATGACACATTTCTTTTTCTTAACTGAGTCAAAAAATCACGCGAAACTTCTTGACAATCGCATTAATTTTTGACTGGATTTCGTTCGTCTTTATTGTTAGATTTGACAGAACATTCAGGTCGTTACATTCTACGATCGCTAAAATAAACAGGGTGAATCCGAAATGAATTCACATTAGATTTAAATACGTATAATTGGTTAGTCAGTTGATATTATTTAGCGGCATATCAACACCTCTATGGGTTATTTAATGCCGAAATCTAAATATTTTGAACACATTTTTATGCCTTCAACTACAGATATTCTGTACATAATTTTTATACTTTCTGGGCAAATATATTTAAACACGTATAAGACTTGGAATTTTCGACACATGCTAAGCTTAACTTAGACTGGCACAAGGACAAGTCTTGGAACGGTAGAAAAGAACGATTGGTTTGGTTTGGTTTAGTTTCGTTTGTTTTACAGGATATCAACCTCACTGGGTTATCTAATGCCGACAAGATTTTTATTGCTGCTAATATTTTTTATCCAAAAATGTATTGCTGCTAATAATTGTTCTTCAAAAATTCAATGCTGGCAATATCTTTTTATTTTTTTTACAAAAATGAATAGCTGGTATTGAAACCTATTTTTACACTTTCACTGTTTTGACCCCAACTTGGGGGTTAACTATTTACCCATAGCTGGGACTCTAACAGATGCTACCACCCCGGGTCAAAGGTGGACCTGAGAACACCAGTAATTAAGAAGTGGTAACATGCTCCTCAAAACCTCCTGATCAGTGGCCTTGCTGTTGGATGTAGTTTATCGTCTTACCCAGGACAGGAGAATGACTGTATTGCATCTTTCTTCCACTTACCTTGAAAATCAGCATTCACAATCCTAGCTTTGACCTGTGCTCCAGATCCGACTCTTTATAAACCAGTTCATTTATTTTTTTTTTCAATTATAAATAAATTTTAGGGAAAATAGTTTGAATTTGAAGCGTATATAAGAATAGACTATATTGAAAAATATGGTAGGATGAAATAAGGGTAGTTGATCATTACTTCTACAGAGTTCTATCAGAAGTGGTCGCCCGATTTTAGCCTTGTGCCAGGTTATGTTTTTAAGTATTTTTTTTTACAGACGATCTAAAAATGTTGGCTGGACATCTAGCTGTTAGGTAGTGTTTTCAGATGGCTAGTCTAAACGATTTATGGGAATTATATCCGGTCTGAGTGCCTTATATTGTGGCCTTGTGCCAAACTAAATAATTAGCTTTTTACAAACACAGAAACTGATTTATCAATCACGGAATGATTATGATTATGGAAACGGCTCGTTGAAGTTATTTCAATGGAGGAAGCATGATTAATATTCACTGTTTAAACAAACATACATACGTGCATAAAGGAATACCTATTTTGTATAATCACATTCTAAAATGTATGTTTAGAAGTAAATACATTTAAAGAATCAAATGTGTTTTATGCAAATAAATTGGCAATTGATTAAGGCCGTTGGATCACACCTGTGAACGAAGAAAGCTGCTCTGCAAATATTTACCTGAGAAGCTTCGCACCTAAGTATATTTTTACACAGCCATACATGTTTAAATTGTTATCTTAATACCGAAGACATTTTTCAATTTATTTATATAGTTTTTATTTTATTTTCAAGTTCGGACTTTTTTTTTTTGTTTTTGTTTACTCCTTAGAAACAAATAGCCTGTTGTTCCTTAGAAAAATGTTCAGTGTAACCCGGATATAAGAGAGTTGTCGGGACCGGAGACAGAGTCTCTTATATCCGGATTTCTCTTATATCCGGGTTTGGTCTATTTTGTTTAGGTAAGTATGGATCTAATTTGGGACCAGAGAAAATCTCTCTTATATCCGGGTTTCTCTTATATCTGGGTTACACTGTATTATTATTTAATAGATTTTCCACTCACGTGAAGTGGGGGGTGATTATATTGCATCAATGTCTGCTAGGGAAGTTGGTTCACTATGACGTGTCAGATAATTTTTCTCTTCAAATTCCATCTTGCACATTTATAGATTTACCATTACGTCCGTGAACAGAATATTGCTGCCATATCTAATCTGGTGCCCCTGCTTTATATTTCAAGATTCTAGACTAAATTCAAAGAATGGTCTGTAATATTAATCGTCCTGGCCAGACATCTCGAATCTTGCCCCCCCCTGTCTTTTCTATAAATATTTTCTTTTGTTTTTGTTTTTATAATGAGCTCTCCTGCTTGGCCCCTTTTTATTTCTGTCCCCATTTTTATTTGGTTTAATTTCCCATCCCTTTCCCTCATTAGGTGGTCAGTGATGTCAGTTCTCTGGTGGATGCGGAGCGCCTTTCGTTTTTGGTGTGATTTTCATATTTGCTATTGTGTCTGAATGAGTGTATGTTTGAATGAGTGCTTGGAATGATCCCGCATTGATTTAGTCCAGTTAACTGATGTTTCTGCCATGTTTAAGGATTGGGGGGGGGGTACAGATATTATTTTGTTTAGTTTCTTGTATACAGTTTTGTTCATTTTTGTAAATATTCATTAAAGTTTAGATTTTTAAATTGTTATTTTATCCCCCCACACACACAGACAATGAATTGTACATATTAGGACTAGTTATAATTTTCATAGAGACAATGAGGTATTATGGTGAATGTAGTAAGAAAGGTAAGTAAGAATGCGTTGTTTTGGTTGTTAGGAATATTGTTGTATGTTTGGGCCTGTGTTTGTGGCTAGCTAAGTTTAACGTTAAGACAGAACAAGACCGTCCTTTTCCCAATTCCTCTTTTTGGTCTTCTGCTTGGGATCTTGACCTCATGTATTTAAGCGTACTACAAAATTAACAACTAGGTATCATCTTTATTTCTGTTGAAATGCAACCGCAAGTTCTATTCTAATAGTTTCTTTCCTCCCATTTTTCACTTCGACTTTCTTGCTTCTCTGTCACATACAATCTTCAAAAATTTAAATGCGACGTCAATCGCCATCTTCAGTCTTCCTGAAAACCTATTTGTTTATTGTCCTTTCTCCTAACTAATGTCTACTTATTCTCTTTCACTCCCACAAGTCATTTGCATCTTAGGAGTATTATCACAATGCTTAAGGTGAAATGTTTAAAAAAAAACTCTCTCTTTCAACACTTTAGATTTTTTTAAAAAGTAGCATTTGCTGTTTGATGCAATCATTTATGCAGTTCTCTAACTGAGACTGATAAATGAATATTTTGCTTAGACAGTTAAGCGAAGATTTTTTTCTAAAGTATGTAGACAAGTAATCATCAACACAATCCTCCATATCTTTATGCATTCCACGTAAAGATGGATTTCCTGGGATATTATATATTTTTAAGTGTTTCACCCCAAGCAAGGCGGGAAGCCACTAGCACGCAAGGAGTTACAGAGAGTTGAAGCGAGATCAAATAGGAGTGATAGAGGAAAGGATGAAGAGAAGGTTAGGGGATAGATCAAGGCATCTGGAGACGTCGATTGACATTACATTTGAATAATTGGAGATTATAGCTATCAGGGAAACAGGAAAAGGGGAGGGAGTTCCACAGGCGAGAAGTGCGAGACATAAAGCTATTGGAGTAGAAGAGACGGCAACATTTAACAGTTTCGACAGTGAAAGGGTGCGAGCGAAATGCCAGCCTAGTCGAAAAGCTTAAATTCATGAAGTCTGGGAACGAGCGAAAGCAGCTCATCGGATCAGTTACCATGAAAGTATTCATAAAAAAGACAGAGGGAGGCGACGGCACATCTGTGAGAGAGCGACTGTAGACCAGATGACAATTCAGGGTCAATTACATTGCATATCCGTCTCTGGATTTTATCAAGAACCTTGAGACAAACAGATGGGTCTCCAGACCATATATTATTATTATTAATAATAATAATAATAATTGTTGTTGTTGTTATTATTATTATCATTTCCTTTGATTTTTGTTGTAATCACATTACCTTCCGGGTCCCAAACAGAGACCTAAGGTCAGAAACGGCGTCATGACATTCTCCAATTATCATTATTTGTGAGTACAATCTTTTGTGTTTCTTTTAGGCATATACTACCAGGAATCCCTTCAGTGAGTCTATCGGAACCTTTTCCATTCAATCCGAGGGCTCCAACTACAACTTGGGAATTTGCTTGGGAATTTCTAATGCTTGCTAACTAGAAATTATCTAGTACACATATTGAAAATTCTGTTAACCCGAAATGCAGATTTTATTATTATCATAATTTATCATCATTATATTTCGATTTCTGCTATGGTCACATGACCTACCAAATCTTCGGGAAGACCTAAGGCAGGTGGTGATGTGTTGTTATGGCTACATTTCATGATTTGTTTTTCTAACTCCCATAGAATCACTAGCGTCACATAAACAAAGTTCTTAGTGTGTGCGTCGTACTTATCAAGACAATTTTTTATATTTCTTTTAAGCTGGGATTTCCAGGGATTTTTCAATCTATTGTTGTGTTTCTTTTTTATCATTCCAAGCGAACCTGCTATGACTGGTATTATTCTTGTTTTCAACTTGCACATTTTTCTATTTCGATTTGCAGGTCTTTATACTTCGATAGTTTTTCAAATTCCTTGGTTTCTACGTTACAGTCCGTTGGTTAAGCCATATCAATTGGTAGGCAAGTTTTTGTTTTTTTCGGGTTTTGACAATTATGTCCGACCTATTTGCTTCAATCTTCCTGTCTGTAAAAATGGTCTAATTCCATAGAATTATGATGTCTTCTATTTCTGTAACCGGTGCTGATTGATGTTCATACCAATGTTTATTGACATCTTTTCCAAAGTGTTTGCCCATTGTCCAGTGTAAGTATTGCCCCACTCTATCGTGACGATTTTTATATTCATTTAGCGCAAGTACAGAACATCCTGAGATTAGATGGTCTATAGTTTCCTGGTATTTGTCACAGAATCTGCATTTTGGATTCACACTATTATGTATGATATTCGCTTGAAAGTTTCTAGTGAAAAAAACTCTAGTCTTGCTTTTCGTTCCAGCTTTAATCCAGATGTTCGTAACCATCGACGAGTGTTAACTTTATCAACATTGGTTTTATTAGCCTCGTTCTGGATATTGGCCATGCTGAGGTTTGTCTTTCCAGCATTGTTTTATCTGTTCAAGAGCTTTATCCTTGGCTTTCCTTTTCATAATTTTTGCTGCAACAGTCGGTTCTTGCGTTCTGCTTCGGTTTTCTATAGAATCTACTAAATGCAAATTTCGTTTACATTTATAACCTTCTTTCATGATTGAATATTTTTTCTTTCTCTTTTCGTGTTGTTTGACTAATTGTACCATCCAGTCTTTTCTTGTTCCCATGTATGTTAGTAAGCCAATAGTTGTCTTGCATGACAATTCTAGCTGAATAAGACATCTTTCACCTTTGTTTACGGGTTATGTACAGATGGTTGACATCACTCTTTAGATGATGCATGTTTTGCTTAGAAAGAAGCTTTCTTGTCTTAGAATCCATTCGTTTGATACCATTTAAAGTCCATTTCAAGATGTTGAACCACTCGGATGGCAAGGCTATTAATCGCCATAATTCTGTTCTGAGAATTCAATTCAGTCCTTAATATCAATCGCACCATTCTATAGTACTCTTTTCGCACTATTTCTTTTATTTTTTTTATGGTGAATCATTTCACATTTACACCGAGGTACTTATAATCTTCTTCTTGCTCTAAATCTTTGATTGTTACCCCAGAGTCTAAGCTAATAGAAGGGGTTTGTTGTAGTGATTCTCGTAAAATTGTGGCTTTAGCACATTTATCCAAACCGAATTCCATTCCAGAGACAACTGAAACATTTTACTGTTTTCAGGAGACCTTCCAACCCACTGACATTCATAGTATACAAGTTTAAGTCATCCAACAGATGGTTTATTTTCTTTTAAGATATCTTATAGCCATTTTCCGCCCTGTTAAGTTCGCTGGTTGATGCTATTAGGGATATACAAAATAGTATGGGAGACAAAGAATCATCTTGAAATATTCCTCTGTTGATGTTTATTACACCAGACTTATAGACTCCATTTATGTGATTGAGGTGAAGTGTTGTTTTCCATTATTATTATTATTATTATTATTATTATTATTATTATTATTATTATTATTTCCTTTGATTTCTGGTGCGTTCACACTTCTTTCCGGGTTCCACCCAGAGACTTAAGGTTTGAGAATGGCATCATGATTTTTTCCACTGACAAGAAAGAAAAAACATATTTTACATATATAAAGCCCTTCGTAAGGTGTGGGCTGTACTCGTGAGAACAATTTTTTTGTATTTCTTTAAGGCATGGGCTTCCAGGAATCCCTACAATTAGTCTACTGGAATCTTTTCCAACCAATCCGAGGGCTTCAACTACAACTGGGATAGTTGATGTTCCCATGTGCTACATTTTTGAGATTTCGATTTCAAGGTCCTTGTATTTTGATAGCTTTTTGGAGATCTTCAAAGATACATTGCAGTCCACAGGGACTGCTATATCAATAAGGAAGCACTTTTTTGTTTGCGGTCTCTTGGTTTCTGGTGTATACTCATTTCTTTCCGGGTCCCAACCAGAGACCTAAGGTTAAAAATGGCATCATGACATTTTTCACTGAGCAGTTTTGAAAATAATAAATAAATAAAATTAAATAAAAAGATCACAAATAATTTACATTGATAAAGCCATTGTAAGGTGTGGTCTGTACTTGTGAGTACATTTTTTTTGTATTTCTTTCAGGCATGAACTACCGGGGATGCCTTCAATGAGTTGATTGGAATATTTTCCAATCAATCCGAGGGCTCCAACTACGATTGGAATTGTTAATGTCCTCATCTGCCAGATATTTGAGATTTCGTTTTCAAGGTCTTTGTATTTTGAAGATCTTCAAAGGTACATTGCAGTCTGCAGGGGCTGCCATGTCAATGAGGAGGCACATTTTGTCTTTGCTGTCACTAATCATGATGTTTGTGCATTATTATTACTATTATTATTATTTTTTTTTTTTTGCCTTTGATTTCTGGCATTTACACATTTCTTTCCGGGTCCCGCCCAGAGATCTAAGGTTAGAAATGGCATCATGACACTTTCCACTGAAAAAAAATAAAATTAAAATTAAAAAAATATTTTACATAGATAAATCCCTTCGTAAAGTGTGGGCTCTACTTGTGAGACCAATTTTTTGTATTTCTTTGAGGCATGGGCTTCCAGGAATCCCTTCAGTTAGTCTACTGGAAGCTTTTTCAACCAACCCTAAGGCTCCAACTACAACAGGGATTGTTGATTTTCCCATGTGCCACATTTTTGAGATTTCGATATATTATTATTATTTTTTTATTTCCTT
>OZ038486.1:16926899-16934399 GCA_964036315.1 Acanthosepion esculentum | reverse complement strand
AAACAAGTTTAGTAAATACCACCCTACAACTGACACCCGGTTTTTTTTTCTTCTCTCAAAATTGTGACCTTTCCTGTAGTAGTTAGTTCGGAAATTAATGTCGCAATTTTAGGACCTGTTCAGATGCAATAACAGTTAAAATTAATTTGTTCAGATTATCATAATAATCAATGGCAAAATTCTGGTGAGAGATTAATTCTTTTAATGTTTTTGAAAGAACCGTGGACACTGGACATAAAGAATTGAGAAAGTTGATTTAATCCCCGAAGGTATGAATAATATATATATATATATATATATATATATATATATATATATATATATATATATATATATATATATATATATATATATATAAAGTGATGAGGCTATAGTAGTTCCAACGAGAGAAAAGTGTGTATATTAAAACGAAGAGAGAAACCGCAAACGTTTTTGGTTGTATGTGGATTTTAAAAAAAAATATGATGTTTTCTTTTTTATAATTTTGCTACACGTGTTTCCGGTCTCGCGACCTTCATCAGGCAAAGCGAGGAGTTTTATACATATTATTAAAAATACAGTGTGTATGTATGGAGAGGGAATATATATATATATATATATATATATATATATATATATATATATATATATATACGCATGCTGACAAAAACACAAGAAAATGGAAATAGATCTAAGAATACATAAATGTCATTAAAAGATGAGAATGCAGATAACTCCTTCGCCATTTCTCGGACCAATCCTAATTGTTTTATAACCTTCACGCAGAACTTTTCACTGCCAGTTCAAGAAAGACATTTGGGTCACTAACACTCTAAAAAGAGAATGTCTCATATCGAGAATATTTAACATCGAAAAACATAAGAAAAAAATTAATTAATTTTTAATAATATGTGGAAATCTCCACGCTTTGCTTGATGAATATTGCCTGATATATATACTGTTTTACTTGGTGCTTTAACAAGTCAGCTACCACTTTTCAATGTTTCTATCTACAAACACTTTAATATTTTAATGAGAGAACAATTTGATGCAACAGAAATTTTTTGCTACAACCCCTACTGGACGAAGACAAAACCAGAATTGGTGGAAAAAATAAGAAGTCATATAGTGATGAAGTCATTTAAGAAGTGTGGTATCAGTAACGCAATGGGTTGAATCGATGATGGCATTCTTGTTTATCATAATATTAGAATCAATGATGATTCCCGATATATAATATATAATATTGGAGTCAAGTTTTTCCAAGCGATATTGAAAGCAATAGAATTTTTTGTTTTGAAAAACACCCAAAGATTTCCTGACCAAATATGTTATAATCAAATAACTTTCATTACGGACAGAAGCTGCAAAGAAGAACAATCGTTTTATTTATTTCATTACAAGAACTTACAAAGAGGAACGATCAATTAACTTCATACCCTGCCTGGTGGCAAACGCTGCTGGTGGCGCCAGGGGTGGCGGTCCCGCCATAGCCACCGAAACGGTGATATCACCCCTGGTCGGCGGCTGATGAAGACAGGGTATCGCACGTGCTAACACACGTTGTATGTCAAAAATTAAACCATCTTACACTTTGAATAGAGTCATTAACAAGTACAACATTATTTGGATGCTTAAAACTCTTAACGTCTTGAGCATCAGAACAATAACTGTATTTAGTTAAAATGAAAAAAAAAAAAAAGAAGAAAACTTTCCCATCCCAAATTTTAAGAATTTTACTAAATATATTCATCTTTTTGCGCTTCTAAAAATCACATTATTTCACTATTTGAATATTCTGAGGAATCATTATTCTTAATGATTGCAAAAGCTACTTGTGACTTCCACGGCTATAAATTACCCGATAGAATTCTCCTGTTGCATCGTTAAATATTTGAGCTTACCAACTTTAAGAAAATATTGCAATGACAATCATAAGTATGAATGCGGGTCATTATTTAAAGAAGTAAGCGGGTACAAATGAGAAGATTCAAAATTTGCAAGTTTTTCCATTTCACTGAAGCAGGCGTTAAACATATGACAGCATTATCGCCCCTCAATCTTTGTTTTTCTTCCTTTTTTTTATTATTATCATGGATGCTTTATTTTTCTCACTAAAACCAAGTAGCGTCCGTGATATATCTTTTTCTTCGGGTTTTCCACGAAATCAAAACTCAATGGTCCATTATTTATCTGAGGTAATGACAGAGCTTAACGCACGAGCTGGCAACAAGTAGAATAATATGATTTTGCAAATATCTGAGATCTTTGGTAATAAATATCCAAGTAAGTTTAGAATTTGTTAATATAAGAAAATCTCGAAAGCATTTCCACGTGATGTTTTTAAGCTTAACTCGATTATAAGTAAAAAGTGAGTGCAATACTCACTGGATGCTCCATACCTGCGGCCTTGTGCCACATCTGAGCTACGCTTAGTAAATCACTATAAGTAAATTTCGCTGATCGCCTCATTGTAGAGTAGTGGTTAGTGTGCTAGTCTATTAGACTACAGTTATTATGTAGTGTGTTTGATCCGCACCAGGTGCCCTATATTTGTGGACGAACTTTATAAATACCCGAGAAAGGCACAATATGTAATGTTCACTATACAGTAACTATATTTTGTTCGTTGTTAAAAGAATCTGGAACCCCGTATGAAAATAATTCTTTAAAAGCTGAATTTAAAAACTTTTTCGAGGTTTGGCTTCTAAGAAAGTGTTTTAGGAATGGGATTAAATTAAAATTTAAAAGTTATAATTCGAGTGAGTAAGGAGGCTGAGGTGGTTCATCCCGTATAATAAGGGGACTACATAGGGTAATGGATAACAAGCTAGGCTAACTAGCTATTATTACTGATACATCACGTCACACGTTACATAACTCCTTACAGTTGTAGGGGTACTAGATGTGCTGCAGCTATAGCAACAGTTGTGTGTCTAAGGCAAGACAGCCTGACGGAGCCCATTCCTCCTCATTTTGTTTTTGAATTAAGAGCCTTTCTTCTCCTAGACCTGTTGCCACCTCAAGGCAAGAAAGCTCAGTCAGTCCTACTATTTAACCCATAGCTAGGGGGAAGAAATAGGTTTATACGTTTCTCCAGGGTATTTTTGTGAAAGTGAATATAACAAACCCGACCGGAATTCAAACTACTGCTACTACTATTATTATTATTATTATTAGTAGTAGTAGTAGTAGTAGTAGTAGTAGTAGTAGTAGTAGTAGTAGTAGTAGTAGTATACATTTGTTTTTGTTTTGTTTTTTTCGCTAGCGCCAGATTCAATTTAGTAAATGCTTATGCGAATTTCTTCAATAAACGTTTTAAGATTTTGTCAAATCGGAATTCGGGGTATAGCGTATAGATTGCTTCAAACACTTTCATGGCAATTTCCTTAAGTTTAGGCCTCAGATGCCCCCATAGATTTGCGCATTGATACAGAGAGTGGAATTAGCGAGCCGAGTTCAAATTCCGGCCGGAGACGTTACGTCTACTTTCGCAGAAATGTTGTTAAGAAAGGCATAATTCCACCTCATTTATCTTCAATCAGCTATGGGTTAAATAACAGCGCAGATTCCCTAGCCTTCGTTGGCAACCAATCTTGGAGATGGACAACTCTGAATTCAAAACTGGTTGGGTGTGAGGTTAGAAACTTCACCTTGTAAAACGTACTTCCTACAGAAACTACAGCATGAGTGATGAGGGTGCGGTTCTAAATTTCACAGGGAGTTTGACAGGTTCGACGACCTGCCGACTCTGCAGTAGGGATCGAACTCACTAACTTGGCAAAATGGGTCAACAACACAAAGTAGCTAAATATGGTCCTACAGTAGGCCCGAGATGAATTAAATTGAAAATTATAATTTTACAGATGTATTTAAATTTTGAAAATGTATTTTTTTTATTATTATTATTCCCAAACAATAATTATATTTATGGGCGAAATATTGTGCTGCAGTAATCTTCCAAGTGATAAGCGCTACATTCTTACATTGAAAATCAGCATTCGAAATCTAGGCTTTTATCTTGACTTGAACATTGCAAATACGACGCGACTATCTATAAACCCTTGATATTTTCTCATTCGGAAGTATTTTCAAATTTTGTATCCACTAAAAAAGTATTAGTTTTCATCAGCCCCGAGACCCGATTTATTCTTCAGTTTTGGCGCCGATCATATTTTAGCAAAAAAAAAAAAAAAATGGATTTATTTCAGCAAAAAGTTTTTTTACAGGGCGGAAATGCCAGCCGAAAACTACAACACCTTACTATTTTTATCTATAACTAACGAGAATAGTGGATCCTAATCCTGGTCTTGAATTCGGTTGGAATGGTTTCCATCCAATGCCAGAGAGCTCAGTCTATCTTGCTATTTAATCCATAGCTGGGAAAAAAAGACAAGATTCATATCGTTCTATTAGTGTGAAAGTAAACGCAAATCGTCTCAGCTGGAATTTGATCTCGTTTCACCTTTTCCATTTTTTTTTTTGTGTTATTAACCATTAGGACAATGTCACATCTGATTTCGTTAATACTTGAATTAAACTCAAATACAAAGATGGAAACTTTCCACAGAATTTCGATATTATTATTAAACAATCCATTCTTTTCCGCTTGAAAGAAAGCTGGAATATAATCTATATGCAATAAATATTCAGTAGTTATTTTTTTAATGTTTCCTCTCCAAAAAACGGTTCGTTTTATGTGGTGTGTGTTATCTTTTAATTAAAATGGCATTTTCGATGAGGATTTCGTGACATCGTCGCAACATTCTATGAATTTAGAAATATAGTAAGTAAAGTATACTGTCCCAAATTCTAACCTGGTCTCTAAATAAAAATATCTTCATAAATTTGTCTTTCTTTTGTTTTGTTTTTTTTGGGGGGGGGGATTTTTGTCAGAATTCGTTAAAGAATCGAAAAATTTTGGTTCAAAAAAAGGAAAAATAATTAACACTTCCTGTATCAAAAACTTAATAAAATTCTCATTTTAAAAACGAAATTTCTTGAACTTATATAGAAACGCAATCTTATTTCTAACAATATAATCCAATTTAATTCGGAGAGTAAATATTTTAACTGTCACTATTTATGTAAATCTTAATAGATATGAAAAGTAATTTATTTAATAATCTTTTTTTTTTCTTTTTTATATCATCTTCTCCTATACCTCCTCTTCCTCCTCCTTCTTTGTTTGTCCCTATCGTTTATTATTATTATTATTATTATTATTATTATTATTATTATTATTATTATTATTATTACTTTAGACATTTACATGTTCGCACGAAAACGTTTTGGCGATTGTCGCTGAGGATCAAGTGACACCAAGTTTCCTCAAATCTACAGCACTTGCTTCAGGATTCTTACCATTTATACATTATATATATATATATATATATATATATATATATATATATATATATATATATATATAATCTTAACCATTTTCTGTTTCTTCATTATTATTCTTGATTTATTGAGTGTTCACAAAAGTTTCAACGTTCAACAGTTATCGAAAATCAAGTCAAAATTTCGTAATTATTTAATCACTCATCGGGACACACTATAAGAATATATATATATATATATATATATATATATATATATATATATATATATATATATATATATATGTATGTATGTATGTATGTATAGCTTTCCTCAAACTAAACTTTCCTTAAACACATTTGTAAAGGAAATTTTCTTTTTGTCATTATACGTATTTACTTTTTAAAGATATATTTTATTTATATCTGAATTTTTGCATATATATATATATATATATATATATATATATATATATATATATATATATATATATATATATATATATATACGTACATACATATAGGCATATATATATATATACATATATATATATAGAGAGAGAGGGGGGAGAGAGATTACTCTATTATATAACTATGCAAATAAAAATGACACATTTACTTTGGCATATATTTGCCATATGTGTGATAAAACAAATGTAATGTGACCCGTGATATTTGACCCTCGATATCCTCCCCGCACTTGTGGCCTTGTGCCAGACTCAGGTAAGCTCTTTGAATAACTATAAATGCAAATACATTAAAAATAAACGAATGCCATCTGTAGTACTTCTTTAGGAGAAATGTCTTTAACGGGGGATATCAGGCGTTATTTTAATTTTGAAGGTTTTTGGCAATAATTGCTCGAAAATACTTTGCAGCAATGGAAATAATTCTTCCTTATCTCTTTCTTCATTTTTGCTACTTTTTTTTAATTTTAATCTTTTTCGCTCTGTTTCACTATATTCCCCCCCTCTCTCTCTCTCTCTCTCTCTCTCTCTCTCTCTCTCTCTCTCTCTCTCTCACTCACTCCATATATATATATATATATATATATATATATATATATATATCCCTCTCTCTCTCTCCCACCTGCTATCTCCACCCTTTCTGACCATCTCTTTCTCTTAATTACGATTGTCAGCTGTAATGAGTAAATTACTTCTAAATGTTTTTTTGTAATTTTAATTAAACTCTTACAAAACTTACCTGATAATTTTTTTAAAAAATCAATTACTCTTTTCACGGCCATCAGTATTTCCTGGGGAAAAAAAAAATTATTTTCTATTATTTAATTAAATTTTTTCAAAATATTTGAAGTATTAAGTTAAATTCCTACCGGTTTTTCTCATAAACCTTTTCGTATCAAAGACAGAGAGATTGCTTAACTAATCTTTTTGTTTAATAGGATTTAATTTCATCCTGCCAAATTTCCATTTTTATCGCAAAATCCTGATCGTCAGTTTACGATCTTCAGTAAAATGATTCTTTTAAAAAAAATGTTTGTAAGAATTCGGGAACCATCATTCAAATGTAAGTAATGTAAATAAGAATATCTCTTCACTCCAGAAATTCACAGAGAATACGGGGGTGCTCATTAAAGCAAACTGTATGTAAATAATTTTTGCCATAAATGAATTATATACCAACATACCGAAATACCTCCCACGTAATGGTAAGACATTGTAGAGATGAAGACATCAGTGGCACTAATATCACACTATTATGTGGGAGGTATTTCTGGAAAGTATATGTTAGAAGTATTTCTGCCGTATTCTATATATATATATATATATATATATATATATATATATATATATAGATATATATATATGTAGAGAGAGAGAGAGAGAGAGACGGAACGATGTATAAATGTTGTAAATAAAGAGATATGATCAACTATATATGTGAGCGATTACGTATATATACATATACATTATATGCAAATAACTATTTAATCAATAGCGAAGACAAAACAGTGGTCAATGTAGTTAAACAGGACTATAAAGTATATATTAATAATTACACATAGACCAACGTTTACAGTTAGACTCAGTTTCATGGCATTCCCATTCATCAGGTACCAAAATTATGAACTGTTCAATACGGTTGTTTATTATTATATATGTTTTTTTATTATATATATATATATATATATATATATATATATATATCGACAGATGATGCATGTGTCTATCTG
>OZ038486.1:16789399-16919399 GCA_964036315.1 Acanthosepion esculentum | reverse complement strand
AACCCTTTGAGCCCTGCGTTCCTGAACAATTTTAACCGTTCTGCCTGAGCTCCTGAGTCAAAATTCGCAAATAATTGGTATGTAATTTTTCACGGTAGATATAAAAAAATAGTTACAAGTGTTTACTCACCGTTCAACCGGTGGCTGGGCATGAAGTCATTTTTCTCTACCACTGTTCAACCGGTAGCTGGGCATTACGTCATTTTTCTCTACCACGGTTCAACCGGTGGCTAAATATTACGTCATTTTCCTCCACCACCGGTAAAGCGGTGGTCAGGACTCAAAGGGCTAAATTTATAGGACAGTTGACGTATGAATGACCAAAAACATCAAAAGTCGATATTACCCAAAATGGTGAAATTATATTCCCAACATGAAAACACCTTTTTATGACGGGTTAAATTCTTAGATAGATAGATAGATAGATAGATAGATAGATAGATAGATAGATAGATAATGAACAGGCCCAGATAGATAGATAGATAGATAGATAGATAGATAGATAGATAGATAGATAGATAGATAGATAGATAGATAATGAACAGGCCCAGATAGATAGATAGATAGATAGATAGATAGATAGATAGATAGATAGATAGATAGATAGATAGATAGATAGATAGATAATGAACAGGCGTAGATAGATAGATAGATAGATAGATAGATAGATAGATAGATAGATAATGAACAGGCCTAGATAGATAGATAGATAGATAGATAGATAGATAGATAGATAGATAGATAGATAATGAACAGGCCCAGATAGATAGATAGATAGATAGATAGATAGATAGATAGATAGATAGATAGATAGATAGATAATGAACAGGCCCAGATAGATAGATAGATAGATAGATAGATAGATAGATAGATAGATAGATAGATAGATAGACAGTGAGAGAGAGAGAGAGAGAGAGAGATGCATTTTAAGAGTGTAACATGTGTCTATGTTGAATATTTAGTTAAATGAACTATCATTATATGACAAGAAATCTCCTGCTTATTGTTAGATTAAAATAACAAAGTAAATTCCAAGTAAGTTTTGAATGACAGGTAATTTTTTGTTAATATTCCCAATGGAATCCTGACAGAACTGGCAATAGCGAAGCAGAGATACAAGAATGATCGTCACGTCAATGATATGTAAAAGGTATTGGTGGAATATGGACATTGCTGGGGATAATTTTATTTTGAGTGACTGGAGAACGAAGAAGAGAAAAAACATAACTGATCCGTGCACATGTTGGTAAAAAAATAAGAGGAAAACGCATTCCTGCAATTAAGATAGATTTGTACCGATATATAAGCTTTAAAACCAGGCGCGTTCAGTGAAACGGCGCGTAACAATTTAAACGTAATTGGTTGAAGACAACAAAAACAGCATCAACAACAACAACAACAACAACAACAACAATAATAATAATAATAATAATAATAATAATAATAATAATAATAATGATAAGAAGAAGAAGAAGAAGCTTTGTATTACTTTATATTACAAAAATGTTTTTGGGTTTGAAGAGGACTTGAATTTTAGCTATTCAATTTCTTTCTTACTCACTTTCTCTCTTAATTACTTGCTTTATTTCCTTCTTGCTTGCTTTTTTTAAAGATTCTAGACAACAGCCAAGATAAGAACATGGGATAGAATTAAGGAAATACAAGGGGGAAAAAGTGGAGAATTCATAAAATAAGTGAATTTAAAAATAAAAAAAACGAATAAAATACCAAACGCTTCTAAGCCGTGAGTGATAAAGACGGGAATAAAAAAAAAACAATTCATATACGATTACTTGCTAATTTTGTCGTATTCAAATAATTGTAGAAAACGAAGATCTACAGGAATAATTATTGATCCCTGTCAGATTTCAAAGGAATATTTCCCTTCCTGATAATTGTTTTTTTGTTTTTGAGGGGGGTAAAATATAACAATTATATAAAATCAATAATAAAGAATAAAGATTGTGTTTAGCAAAATAAATAAAATAAAAAATACAACTATTGCTAAAAATAAAACTTCTAGTGTACCTAGAAGATCACGCTATTAAGGTAGACAGTCAATGTAATTAAATTGCTCAGTTACGACACAAAAAATAGTATAAAGTGGGCATTTAATTTTATTTGTTACTATTAGGTTGGTGCAAAAATAATGTCGTTTTCTCACATATGTTACTTTTATATATGATTTCTGAATTAATTCATTGATATATATAGCCATGTTATATATCATTTTGAAGCGCGTTTTTCGCTCTATCGAATCCTGTTATTCGTTACCGTTCTCAATCTCTTCATTCCTTTCTTTGGAGGCTTTTCGACAGCATGGACAAAATTCAAATCCGTACGATTTTCTTGTTCCAGTTCAAACTAGGCCGAAAAGCTGCCGAGACAGCTCGTGATATCAATGATGTGTTTGGCCCAGGAACCACTAACGAACGTGTGGCACAACGGTGGTTCAAGAAATTTCGCAATGGTGACGAGAGCCTCGAAGATGAAGACGGTCGCGGCCGGCCGACTGCGGTTGATAACGAACATTTGAAAGCCTTAATTGAAGCCGATCCTCGCAAAACCACACGGGAAGTTGCTGTTGAACTCGAGGTCGACCACTCAACAGTCGTTCGCCATTTAAAGCAAAATAGGGAAGTCAAAAAAGTTGGATAAATGGGTGTCGCATGAATTGAACGATAATCAAAAAAATCGTCGTTTTGAGGTGTCTTCTACACTCCTTCTGCGCAACAAAAACTACCCATTACTCGAGCGGATTGTGACGTGTGATGAGAAGTGGATCGTTTACGACAACCGGCGACGTTCGGCACAGTGGTTGGATGCCGGAGAAGCTCCACAACACTTCCTGAAGCCGAAATAGCACCAAAAAAAAGGTTATGGTGACTGTTTGGTGGTCTGCGGCCGGTCTCATCCATCACAGCTTCTTGAATCCGGGCGAAACGATTACGGCGGAGAAGTACTGCCGACAAATTGACGAAATGCACCAGAAGCTCCAACGTATGCGCCCGGGATTGGTCAATATGAAGGGACCAATTCTCCTCCATGACAACGCTCGCCAGCATGTTGCTCAACTGACCCTACAGAAGCTGAACGAATTGGGCTACGAGACTCTGCCTCATCCGCCATATTCACCGGACCTCTCGCCCACCGATTATCACTTTTTCAAGCATCTGGACAACTTCCTGTGCGAAAAATGCTTCAAAAGCCGAGATGATGCCGAATCCGCCTTCAATGACTTCATCGCTTCCAGAACTCCGGATTTCTATGCTAATGGGATAAATAAACTTGTTTCTCATTGGCAAAAATGTGTCGATTCTAATGGTTCTTATTTCGATTAATAAAGTTTATTATGAAAGGAGTTATGATCTTTTGAAGTTGAACGTCAAAAAACGACATTATTTTTGCACCAACCTAATATATAAACGTTGTATAAAAATACATATCGATAAGCAACAAATTCTTTTTAAACAAAGCCACTCATGAAAAAGACATTCTTACCTGTTTTCGTAGAGAAATGAGGAGGAAGAAAAACTCTTCATTTTTAATCTTCAAATTATAATTTTAAAAACGGAAGTGTAAAACATTAAACATTATTTACAAAATTAGTTTTAAATGCAACTCTAACATTTAATTTCTTCCCGAGACGAGATGTTATTGTCATTACGCAATGTAACATATAACTAACATTGCATCCTGAAAACCTGACAAAAATTGTCAGATTGGCACGGACCCGACATGATGCACACAGGGTGCGATGGGTAAATTGTCGCCATTGTATTTTTAATTTTATTTTTAATTTTGCTCGTGTGTGTTGTTTGTTTTTGATTTTGTCAAATGCACAGCATAGTAGGGTCGGTGTCAACCTGGGGACAGTGCAGAGTATTCGGAACGAGTTGGATGAGTCTAATGGTGATTACAAAAGTGTTTGGAGTGAGCACTAGTGATGGCGACGTTATGCTTCCATTCCATTCATATTCCACAGGGCCTCAGACTCAACACGAAGGCCTACATCAAGTGCCTTGAGGGGGTGGTGCTGCCCTGGGTCAAGAGGGTGGTTGCTGGAAGACCGATGTCTGGTAACAAGATTCTGCACCATGATGCACAAACAGGACAACCCAGTCATGGCTGTCAGACAATTTCTGCACCCACATCACCCCTTACATCTGGTCCCCTAACTCCCCAAACCTAAACTCCTTTGATTATTATGTGTGGGGTAGAGTTGAGCGAGCGACCAACAAAACTCGTTGTAACACCAAAAATGAAGTGAAGGCAAGCATTATGACAGCATTCACTAACTAGACCGTCTAGAAGAGTTGCAGGAGATTCTGAAGTCGTCTGGAGGTTGTGGTTGAAGCCAATGGCGATTTTATTGAATAAATTTACTAATTTCGTATTTCAAGATTTTTTTTTGTGTAATTTTGGTAAATATACCTGTTAAAATGAGATGTCAGCGTTATTTTCATTTTTGAGTCATTTACACGACAATTTATCCATCGCATCCTGTATATATGTCTGTGTGCTAGACGACAATTTATCCATCGCACCCTGTATATATGTCTGTGTGCTAGACGACAATTTATCCATCGCACCCTGTATATATGTCTGTGTGCTAGACGACAATTTATCCATCGCACCCTGTATATATGTCTGTGTGCTAGACGACAATTTATCCATCGCACCCTGTGTATGTGTCTGTGTGCTAGACGACAATTTATCCATCGCACCCTGTGTATGTGTCTGTGTGCTAGACGACAATTTATCCATCGCACCCTGTGTATGTGTCTCTGTGTTAGACGACAATTTATCCATCGCGCCCGGTATATTGTAGTAAGACTTAAAATTTAAAACAGTTTATCTTTTTATCATTTTATTTATTTTTACTTCAATTTTCTACGAGTTTTAAAAACATTTTCTACTATTCCGAATCATTACATATACTACCAGTACTCTTGTTAGTAGCAAGGAAAATGAAGACAAAAAAGGACACGTGTACATAGAATTAGATAGAATAATTGACATTTCTTAACAAGAAAAGAGGGCTTGGAGAATTTAACACTCACAGGACATATTGAAGATGAACAGAGGGAAAACAGCGAGTAACCCACCAAACGAGTTTGTGTAAATGGATAATAGCACGTGGGCTGGGAGGGATCGTTAAGTGGACAGCTATGAAAGATATGATGTTGTGGAGAGCCATAATCTCCCACGTCATGAAGGTAACAACATATAAAATGACTCTTTTTAATTAAGATATAAATTATTCATGCATCTAAATGTTCGAGATATTTTATTATCGCTGAAGTGCGAATAACAATAACTCCTCAAGACTACCACACCTTTCTCCATATTTTAATGGAACCTAACAACGTCTCAACCTGTCTTCGAATTCTCAGTTCAACTTGATTCCAGGGATTTTGGTATGGTTCCAAATTCCATTTTTTTTTACATCATTATCAGCTCCAGTGGTCCTGCTATCGAAATCCTTCAGTATTCGCGCGCGAAGATCATAGATCTTGTTGAACACTCTGTCTTCGGGTAGAGAGGAACCCAGACGAGGCAATGCCGAAGGGCAGAGTCTTGTCTGGGGAGGTTAACAAACGGGAATTTTTTTTGCCCGAGCCTGCGGGCTCGGATTTGCCCCACATAAAAATCGGCCTTGCGCCACACCCTACCTTGTAGGGAGGTTGGTAAAACTTTTGTTTTAAGTGACAGGACAGATTCCAGTTTGTGCTGTTACCATTTGTCAACATGACTGAACCCAAATCATTTGCACAGTTCCAAATGTATAACTGGTCCTACTCTGTCATGCTTATTCTTGTATTCTGTATGGCACATTCTCTTACAGTTAATCTTGATGAAATTTCATCAGCTTCTTTTTCTTCTATTTGCCATGTCTCTTCAGGAGTTGGGTGATCATGGGTCTTCACAACTTCCCATCCCTTGAGATTCTTAATAAGGTTTGTGTCTTCGCTATCGCCCCTGCTGCCTTTCCTGCCATCCATTTAAACAAGTTTCTTCGATAGGTTACTCCCTTTTTCCGCCCTTTTTCCGCCTGTCCGTCTTATCTTCACTATGTCCTATGAGTGTGAAACTCTCCAAACCCCTCTTCACACATTATGTGCCCTAGGAATGTCAGTTATCTTCCTGAATCTTTTTGCTTCCATTTCTCCTCTGGTGTCTTTTCTTATATTTTCTGTCCTTGTTGCAGTCTTAGTGACTGCCTCATTTACTAACTTTCACTGTTTCACTCGTTTTATGCATTTACATGTTCACAACCGAAGATGATCGCTGGAGACTGAATAACAGCAAGTCAGTTCAAATCTCCATCAACTTCCTCATTATCCTTGCAGACCCCAGTCACACCATGCTCTGGACAGTCTATTATTATTATTCCTTCCTTCCTTCCTTCCTTCCTTCCTTCATTCCTTCATTCATTCATTCCTTACTTCCTTCATCCATTCATTCCTTCTTTCCTTCCTTCTTTCTTTCCTTTATTCATTCATTCATTCCGTCCTTCCTCCATTCACTCATTCTTTCTTCCCTTCCTTCTTTCTTTTCTTCCTTCATTCCTCCCTTCCTTCCTCCCTTTATTCCTTCCTACCTTCCCTCTTTCCTTCCTTCCTTCATTCATTCTTTCCTTCCTATATTTATTCATTCATTCCGTCCTTTCCTTCATTCATTCCTTCTTTCCTTCCTTCATCATTCCTTTTTTCTTCCTTCCTTCTTTCCTTCCTTCATTCATTCCTTTTTTCTTCCTTCCTTCTTTCCTTCCTTCATTCCTCCCTTCCTTCCTTCCTTGCTTCCTTCCTTCCTACCTTCTCTCTTTCCTTCCTTCCTTCATTCATTCTTTCCTTCCTATATTTATTCATTCATTCCGTCCTTCCCTTCATTCATTCATTCCTTCTTTCCTTCCTTCCTTCATTCATTCCGTTTTTTCTTCCTTCCTTCTTTCCTTCCTTCATTCATTCCTTTCTTTCCTCCCTTCCTTCGGTGTCATGCATGATGCAGGCTTGGGTGTTCATGTCTCTTTCCGATCCATGATTTACTTGACAGAAGAATTCCTGCAGTAGGTTGACGTTACTTTCTGCGGTTGACTGGTTGCCAACCAAGACTATAGGACCCAGTCTACCCTGTTCTGTAACCCATAGATGGGCGGAGAGCAGATGAATTCATACTTTTCCGAATGATATTTTGCGCATAAATGAATGCAACGAACTCCACTGGAATGCGAACTCGGCCATCTGATTTTTCATTTCAAGCTGTTATCCGATACACCACCCGCATATCCAAGCTTACAGCACCTGGTATTCGCGAGCGGTCACCCATCTAGGTACTGACCAGACTCGACATTGCTAAACTTCGGTGATCGGATGAGAACAGGCGTTTCAATAGGATCATAAGCTGCTGCTGATTATTATTATTATTATTATTATTATTATTATTATTATTATTATTATTATTATTATTGGAATCTGTCAAATTTGCCGATAGAATAAACAGATTTTTGTTGCTATTGCTTGGACAAATAAGATAGTTATGGAAGAGCGGTTGGCGTAAGTACTCTTCGTCAGTTCGTTCCTCAGTCAACTATAGTGACATCCCAGTAACGAGATATTTTATCGAGACATCTAACAATGAAGCAAAGACACAAAAACGAAGGTACATTATCCTTCGACCTCCCTGTGGTTGGTCGGAAATCCATTAACAATCCCTTTCCACACTGCTCAGTCCTGTATTGCCGTCCCCAGATTCCCAATGTCTAACCCTGAGTCAACTTGCCTTCGAAGTAAGGATGGGACGATTTCCCTGTCCGCTCGGTGGCAGTGGCCGGCAAAATGCAAACGCTTTTGTTTGAGTTTAAGAAAGATTGGTCTCAGTTCTCCGTAAATTATATTAAGCGTTGCGTGGTATCTCCAAATGATGTCCTGGATATTTCTAAGTAGATTTTTTATATGTTCCATCCAATCGTTTTTCAAAACGAATGTATAGTATCCAAGTTTCTGATCCATACAGTAGGACTGGTTCAGTCAGTTTTCGAAAAGTTTAGACTTTTAAAAAGGATGGAAGGTTCGAGCGCCGAATCTTGTGAAGTTTGTTCCACGCATCCCATGCACCCATTGAACGAAGACTGAAACCAAATTTCGAACTCAGTGTTCCCTGATTTACTATTGGACCCAATCCATTTATCCTCGAGCGGGGGGTAAAATAGGTGGGGTTTCTGCCTATTCCAAGTTCGAAAGGGAACAGAAATTCTCAGTCTGTCTTTTGCCTTCACCTTTTCACTTGGCAAAGGCACGTATCATCTTTCTCCACCCTGCCAGAGTTTAAATAGCAGGGGAGACGGAATTCTCTAGAAGTCTGCGAGATGAGAATTTCTCAATGGTAATTCACAGATGATAAATAAAAGGAAACTGTGGAGAGTTGTTACCGCCTACGTTCTGCCGCTATGCTATCCTGTAGCGTTAAGTATAATAATAGATACAATCTGATCGCACCCTCCTCCTGAAGTATCATGTTTCTTCAGCATTCGTTCCCTTTAATCACCGGCAAGCTGTATAATTCCTGGGAAAGATCGGTAAGTGGTTTCTCGTTGCTTTCTCCATCATTTTGAATTCAGAATTAATCTTCTCCTAGACTGGCTGCCATCCAAAGCTACAAAGCTAAGTGTCTCCTGTTATTTAGTTAATAGCTGGAAGAATGTCTTTCACAAAGATATCAGTGCAAAGGGAATTTGAACCCGGTTCGTAGATTTCATTTTCTGCGCTGTTGGCCGTTTTTCTAGTCCTGCCTCAGATTGGATATTATAGTTGTGTCATAGAATTTATACATTGAAAATGTGCTTACTTCGGAACGTTGAATTACAAATATTTTTTTTAAATAAACTTTCTTTGATTCTGTTTAAAAAGATTAAAAGAAATCTGTCGTTACTTTTATGACTGTTGATATGGAATTCGTTAGATTTTATGGATGTCTGAATAATTTTGTTGTTCACGAAAATGTTTATTTTTTTCATACATTTCTTGAGACGGGTATCTTTATCTTTTTATTTTCAATGTATGAAGTTGGGAAAACATTTTACAGAATAACAGGGAAAAAGAAAATCTTTTAGTTATACATCTCTCTCTTTCTCTACCTCTCTATTTCTCTCTCATCTCTCTATCATATATATATATTCAGGTCAAGAATAAAACAGACTGTCGCCATTCGGTGTTGAACTCTATGTCCACACTGCTTATATCTACATACGCTCTATCCCGGATATTGAACACTTTTACCCTATAAATATAGCATACCTTCAAACTATATTTTATCATAGAAATATATATGTGTGTGTGTGTTGTGTTTGTCTTGACTTCAGGAAGATGAATGATTGACTGCCACATTCATCACTGTATGAAGTGACCTCACTAAGAGGGCGTCACATGACTTCATCTCCACCAAAGTGAGATAATCACCTTTTGTATCCCTACCCCGCTCTTTTTGACATTTAATTGAAATGTTGACGTCCAGTGTATATCTAAATATTTAACTTACCTACCGCGTTCAGCTTGTTACAATTTTTGTTTTTATTTTAATTTTATCAATATTGTTTTAGTTGTCTAATCTTAGATTTCGTCAATAAAATAATTAATCTGAAAGGGTTCCTTCCTGAAACGAAACGCGTCACTGAAAGGTTTTTCCATTTTGTCATTCACTTACCCACTATTAGTCACACACACACACACACATATATATATATATATATATATATATATATATATATATATATATATATATATATATATATATAAAAGTGAACATAGAAGTCAACACTTAGAGGCGACAGTCTGTTTCATGCTAGATGCAATCGTCAGGCAAAGATTCATTAGAACAATGAGATGGAAAGCCCACTTTTTAAATCAGGACCTTCACAATAAAAAATACACTCAAGGAAAAGTACGTGTTCAAAACAAAAAAATGCCCCCCGCAACAAAAAGAATTAAATGACTTCGAGAAGGACTTAACTGACCTAGTTAGAAACATAAAATTCCATAAAAAACAAGATGCATTTTTAAAAAAATCTAAAAGAAGACATAGCTAAGATAAACAATTCAACAAATGTATTTATTGCAGCTGACAAAACAAGAAATTTATACAAACTAAGCCCTCCTACGCACAATAAATTACTCAGGAACAACATAACCAAAACATACAAAAAGGCACCTAAAACAATAGAACACGATATCAATAAAGAAGCTAAAGCAATCGCCCAAAAATTAGACCTAGATGACCGTAGTTGCCTGACGATTGTGTCTAGCATGAAACAGACTGTCGCCTCTAAGTGTTGACTTCTATGTTCACTTTTATATTTACACACGCTCTATCTCTGATATTGAGCATTTTATCCCATAAATATAGCACACTTTAAGACTATATTTCTTCATATATATATAGATAGATAGATAGATAATTTCACCGCAAGCCAACAGTGTCACTAACATGCAGGGGGCTATTGAGTGCGATATAAGTGAAACATTATTAAGGAACAAGAACAATAAAAGAATAGAATTTAAGGGAACCGAAGATAATGATTGACAGTGCATTTAAACTTTTGAAGACTTAAATTGACTGGAAAGCACGAAGCCGGAAGATGGTTCTACAAACGAGAAGTGCGAGAAAAGAAACTGTTAGAATAGAACTTAAGATTGCGTCTAGACATTTCGACTGTAAAATGATGAGACCTAATCGCCAATCTAGTATAGTACTGCGCTTAAATTCATAAAAACTAGGTACCCTAGAAGAGAGTTCATCAGAAACAATTACCATGAAAGTACTTATAGAAAAGGCACGGGGAAGCTACATTACGGCGGTGATAAAGGGACTAAAGTCGAAATGCTATGTCAATATATATATATATATATATATATATATATATATATATATATATAAAAGTGAACATTGAAGTCAACACTCAGAGGTGACAGGCTGTTTCATGCTGGACGCAATCGTCAGGCCGCCTGAAAAAATAAAATCATTCTTGATAAAGCCTTGAATGCCTTAAAGGTAAAGGAGCTAGTGGGGAACTTTCAGAGTAATGTTACAGCACCTCTCCCTTTGGTTAACAGCTGGTCCTGTGTGGGTACGTGTATTGCATAGGATCTCTCTGAGACTAACAATACCCCTGCCATAGAGAAGGCGCAGAAGTGACTCTATTTACCCAGAAAAAAATAATTTACAAAGGAAGCTGATGATGATCTTCTACTGCTGCCCTGTTAAGAGTGGGCTGCCGTACGACATCACTGTTTGGTATACCGGTTGCTCTGCAGCGGACAGGAGAGCTCTCCAGAGGGTTATAGATTTTTCCCAGAAAATAGTCGGTTTGTTGCCCTCCTCAGAGGACATTTATAATTCTCGCTGTCGCAGCAGAGCAAAAAAATTAACCAAAGACAGCAAGTATCTCGAGTGCCACTTCTTTGATCTTTTACCCCCAGGGTGAAGTTTTAGATCTATTAATTCTAGGACAAAACACTTGAGGGGAAACATTTATACTTAGGGTTTGCGTAAAATGATGACAATTTTATACGTCATTACTTCTCTATATTCGATGAATTGTGTGTGTTTGTTGCGTGCGGTTGTGTATATTGTGTGTGTTAGTGCACCTGAGAAATGTGTGACGAGAAGAAGAATCTAAAGAAGAAGAAGAAAAAGAGGAATCTGAAAAAGTCTTATCTAAAGTAGAAGAATCGGAAATAGAAAAGGAAGGAGAATCTGAAGAAGAGAAATCTGGAGAAGAAGAAATCTAAAGAAGAATCTGAAGAAAATAAGGATCTGAAAAAGAAAAAGAAGAAAGCAATCTGAAAAAGATGAAGAATCTGAAAAGAATCTGAAGAAGAAGAAGAAAAAAAGAAACTGAAGAAAAAGAAGAATCTGAAGAAGAAATATGAAGAATCTGAAAAAAATAAGAATCTGAAGAAGAAGAAAACAATCTGAAAAAATGAAGAATCTGAAGAAGAAGAAAACAATCTGAAAAAAAGAAAAATCTGAAAAAAATGAAGAATATGAAGAAGAATCTGAAGAAGAAGAAAACAATCTGAAAAAATAAAGAATCTGAAAAAAATAAGAATCTGAAGAAGAAAAAGAAAAAGAAGAATCTGAAGAAGAAAAGAAGAAGAAGCGTGAAAAAATGATTGATACGTACAAATACTGATACACACATTAAGAAAATCCCGTGAAACCCAACTTTATCTGAAATACACCATATTGTCGTAATGAGTACTGCGCATAAACTCTTTAATCTAATATGATCAGTAGTTTTCTAAGAAAAAAAAACCTTCATTTACTTCAGATTCCAAGTGAAAATATTGGTAAATGAATGGATCAAACAGCAAATCTAAAGAAATAAATAATTGTTGCTGTGAAGTTGAAACACTTCCAATTTCATTAATACGTTTCCACATTCTTAGGAAATATTTTTTAAAATTTCTTCAGATGTTCTTCTTATTCATTTCTTATTGATTTTATTTCTTATTATTTCATTTAATTTCTCAGAAAATAAAAAAAAATTCCGATCAACAAAAGAAAAGATAAATAGAAAACGTGCAGTGATATACGAGCTGTGATTAAAAAGTATCAGGACGGGTGATATAAAAAGAAAACGATAACATAATTCGGAATTTAATTTCTTTCGAAGTAGTTCCCTTCTAAAACAACTCAAATTATCCAGTGTCGTTTCGATTGATGGAAACATTACTAAAACTAAAACTCCTTTTCTGAGATAGCGATCAGTTGTCTCGTTACATTCTCTTGGATTTCCTCGTCAACTTGAAATCTTGTTCCCCCTTTCAAGGGGGATTTGATTTTTAGAAAGTGGAAAAAGTTGCAATGGGTGAGATCTGGGGAATATCGTGGCTGTTGGGCCTGGGTAATGTAATACTGGGCCAAAAGCTGCTTCACAAGCCGTAGTTACTAATGAAACCTTAGACGTATGGTGAGATGAACATACTCTACGCACATTCGTTCAAAGCACTGCTATAAAAAACGGAAATGAGCGAGAACATTATATGAAATTTTCTCTATATATACGAAGTCTAATCACAAAATATCGGGAAAGTTGGTATGGTGAAGGAGCTAAGGTATGCAGAGTGAAGCCGCTTAGCACATGTAGATCTTGGAGTCAGTCTTGTCATACTGTTCTTGATATATAAAAAATATATATAGTTATCTCATTATATATATATATATATATATATATATATATATATATATACACACACACATATATATATATATATATAATGAGATAACGATATATATATATATATATATATATATATATATATGAAGAAATATAGTCTTAAAGTGTGCTATATTTATGGGATAAAGTGATCAATATCAGAGATAGAGCGTGTGTAAATATAAAAGTGAACATAGAAATCCACACTTAAAGGCGACAGTCTGTTTCATGCTAGATGCAAGATGTTGCCTGACGATTGCATCTAGTATGAAACAGACTGTCGCCTCTAAGTGTGGATTTCTATGTTCACTTTTATATTTATATATATATATATATATATATATATATATATATATATATATATATATATATGTCTTTATTTATGTCTTTATTTCTGAAAATGAGTTATTATGTACACTATTTACATTATTCCGACTATTGTCCTCATCTTTGTCGCCATATTTATTATAACGTTTCTTCAGGTGGTTGGAATGTCGAAATGAACCCTTTATTTCGCTCACTGGGGTAGACTGTTCTAGTTCCACGTACCATGTTTAATGGATGTCAGTTATCAGTTATCTCCTGTTAATTCCCCTCTCCATGTTCTCCACTGCCTTAACCGGGTTTGAACTCACACTCTTTGGGTAACATAGCACAGTGGATAAAGGCGTTGGTTAGATCCAGTGACAGGAGCCAGTGAGCGAATTGAAGGGTTCAGTTTGACATTCCAACCACCTGAAGAAGGCCGGAGCGTACAACGGCCAAAATGTTGTAATAAATATGGCGACAAAGATGAGGACAATAGTCGGAATAATGTAAATAGTGTGTGTGTGTATATATATATATATATATACATATCTATATATATATACATATATACATTTTTTCAGATTCTTCATTTTTCCAGATTGTTTTCTTCTTCTTCAGTGTGTAAATATAAAAGTGAACATAGAAGTCAACACTTAGAGGCGACAGTCTGTTTCATGCCTGACGATTACATGTAGCATGAAACAAATGCTAGTCGTCTCTCAGTGTTGACTAAATGTTCACTTTTATATAAATATATATACACACACACACACACACACACACACACACACACACACATATATATATATATATATATATATATATATATATATATATATATATATATATATATATATTGGTGGGTGTATGTATAAAAAATAATGGATTTTTATTTATTAATCCGACATATTTTTATCACTTTAAACATTATTTTTAGTGGATGCCCATATTTAAATAGACGCTCCGTTTATTTTAAGCAATATTTTATTTCGTCTACCGACCTGAATATTCTAGATAGTTCACTGAGGAAGAATGCGCTGTCTCTTCAAAACACCCAGTAAGAAGCATTTTAAAAATGGTTATGTCAGTATGAACGAAGAAAATTTACCTGAAAGTCGACTCCCAACGAAAGATCTTTTATAAAAATAATTTTTTATCGTAAAATTCTAAATAACATTTCATGATACCAGTTTTTCGATGCAAATCAGTTTTTGACAATGAAATTCGTTTTTAGCAAAATTTTCAGTCTATACTTATACTTGAGAGAATATTCTCTATTTATATTCTATAAATCAGGACAATATTAGGAAAATGAATAACAAAGTGGAAAAATTCTGTGTAACGCGTTTCGTCTTCTAGACGGACTTCATTAGGCCAAAGTAATGGTTTTATTGATGGAATTATATATGTGTAGGAGCATAAGGAGGTGTAAACGGGACTGTCGGTTATAATTATCTACTAAGTGGGAACGCTGAAGAAGTGGAAACGCTGAATTAAAAAAATTTGTTTTTAATTTTAATTCACTTTTAAATTTAATTTAATTTTAATTTAATTTAATTTTAAATATAATCTAAATTTAATTTTAATTTAATTTAATTTTGATTTTAATTTTAATTTTATTTTAAATTTAATCTAAATTTAATTTTAATTTAATTTAATTTAGATTTTAATTTTAATTTAATTTTAAATTTAATCTAAATTTAATTTTAATTTAATTTAATTTTGATTTTAATTTAAATTTAAATTTAATCTAAATTTAATTTTGATTTTAATTTTAATTTAATTTTAAATTTAATCTAAATTTAATTTTTATTTAATTTAATTTTGATTTTAATTTAATTTTAAGTTTAATCTAAATTTAATTTTAATTTAATTTAATTTTGATTTTAATTTAATTTTTAGTTTAATCTAAATTTAATTTTAATTTAATTTTGATTTTAAATTTAATTTAATTTTAATTTTAAAATTTAATTTTAATTTTTCTCCTCGATACCTCGATTTCACGAATTTGATTGAAGTACTAGATTGGTTGTTCGGTCTCATAATTTCACAATTGTCATCGTAAGTTCCATTCTAATAGTTTCATAGTTTCTTCTTTCACTATTAGCACATAACTTAGGGTCAGAACTAGCAATATCGACAGTGAGACATTTCATTGAAACTTTAATTGTAATGTTGGAATTGCTACGATAGAGTCGTTCTATTCTGGTAATTTCTTATCTCGCTTTTGGAACTCTCTTCTGGCTCCTTGTTTGTTAATGTCAATCGCTCTTTTAAGGTAATGTAGAACCTTGCTTAATTATGTTACTCTACGTAGCCGAGTTGGTGAACGCCCGTCTAATCTAATGACGGTTTTTCGCCTGCAAATTTGGGGCGTTTTATAACCATCATCAGTGTTGATCTTTGTCTGAATATTGTTTTCCTTTTTCATGTCCATCTCCTTTAATAATCGATCACAAAGATCTATTGAATCACTATCTGGAGACACTAGAGACAATTTCATTAATCTGGCAATTTTTTAAAGAATTTCGGTAAGGTGAGCAACAGGGAACTTTGCAGATTCTGTCTTGCTTGAATATACTCATTAGCTTAAAGGCTTCTTCATTCGGACCTGTGCCATTCAAAAAAAATCTCTTGTTCAAAAACAATAATTCTCCGCATTTATCCTGACACTATCATAAGCATTGAACGCAGTTACAGTTTTACTGCCTAGATCACTAACCCAAAGAATTATTTCATCCCCATACTGTTATTGGTTGGTTGTGTTGGTTGACTACCTCCATGAAGGACCCAAAATCCAGTCCAATCATTACGTTAAAAAAATGAAGCTCTACATTCATAAGTAACATTTAATTTTGAGAAATTAATTTTTATATACCGTAATTCGCCATGTATAATACGCATTTTTTCGAAAAAGTAATAATCAAAATCAGAGGTGCGTATTATTCACAGCTACAAAAATCCTTTAAAAAATTGCTGTAAAATAAAATAAGAATTATCATAAAACTAAATTAGAATAATATTATTCTATGTTTAAAACCATTTTTTAATAAGAGTAGGAAACGCTGGCCGTAATGAAATTGGAGAGGTACAATTTATAGGGTCTGATTACCAAACAAGGGGTGCGTACTATGTGTGAGTAGAAGCATTTTCCCACACTTTCAGCACAATTTTAGGTGTGCGTATTATGGATGAAGGTTTATTATACATGGGGAATTACGGTACATAATTTCTCTTCATGAAGAGTAGCAGACTTTTTAAATCATTTTATCCGCAGCAAGGTGATAAAATGTACTAAGATACTAAATGTTACTGATAGTGAAAAAACCCAGAGAGAACAATAAAAGAACAGAAATCAAGGAGACGGAAGATGACGATTGACGTTGTATTTAAATCTTTGAAGATCGTAGTCGTCAGGAAAATGGGAAGGCACCAAAAAGAAACAATACGGCATTATTATTTTTTAAAATCATTTCACCCCAAGCAAGACGAAAAAGCCACTAAGATTACTGACAGTGAAAGAAAGAGAAAAGCTAATAAAAGAGGTCTCAATGAGACAGAAAAGAGCGATTGACATTAACAGACAAACAAGGAGCCAGAAGAGAGTTCCAAAAGCGAGATAAGAAATTACCAGAATAGAACGACTCTATCGTAGCAATTCCAACATTACAATTAAAGTTTCAATGAAATGTCTCACTGTCGATATTGCTAGTTCTGACCCTAAGTCATGTGCTAATAGTGAAAGAAGAAACTATGAAACTATTAGAATGGAACTTACGATGACAATTGTGAAATTATGAGACCGAACAACCAATCTAGTACTTCAATCAAATTCGTGAAATCGAGGTATCGAGGAGAAAAATTAAAATTAAATTTTAAAATTAAAATTAAATTAAATTTAAAATCAAAATTAAATTAAAATTAAATTTAGATTAAACTAAAAATTAAATTAAAATCAAAATTAAATTAAATTAAAATTAAATTTAGATTAAACTTAAAATTAAATTAAAATCAAAATTAAATTAAATAAAAATTAAATTTAGATTAAATTTAAAATTAAATTAAAATTAAAATCAAAATTAAATTTAGATTAAATTTAAAATTAAATTTAAATTTAAATTAAAATCAAAATTAAATTAAATTAAAATTAAATTTAGATTAAATTTAAAATTAAATTTAAATTTAAATTAAAATCAAAATTAAATTAAATTAAAATTAAATTTAGATTAAATTTAAAATTAAATTAAAATTAAAATCTAAATTAAATTAAATTAAGATTAAATTTAAAATAAAATTAAAATTAAAATTAAAATCAAAATTAAATTAAATTTAGATTATATTTAAAATTAAATTAAATTAAAATTAAATTAAATTTAAAAGTGAATTAAAATTAAAAACAATTTTTTTTAATTCAGCGTTTCCACTTCTTCAGCGTTTCCACTTAGTAGATAATTATAACCGACAGTCCCGTTTACACCTCCTTATGCTCCTACACATATATAATTCCATCAATAAAACCATTACTTTGGCCTAATGAAGTCCGTCTAGAAGACGAAACGCGTTACACAGAATTTTTCCACTTTGTTATTCATTTTCCTAATATTGTCCTGATTTATAAATGGAATATAAATAGAGAATATTCTCTCAAGTATAAGTATAGACTGAAAATTTTGCTAAAAACGAATTTCATTGTCAAAAACTGATTTGCATCGAAAAACTGGTATCATGAAATGTTATTTAGAATTTTACGATAAAAAATTATTTTTATAAAAGATCTTTCGTTGGGAGTCGACTTTCAGGTAAATTTTCTTCGTTCATACTGACATAACCATTTTTAAAATGCTTCTTACTGGGTGTTTTAAGCGATTTAACGAGGGTTTGAAGTATAGAGGAAGATTTTTGGACGTTATGTGCAAATTCTGCACTAGTTTATATAAAAGACTAGTGTAGATTTTGGCACTGGTGAAGAGTGTCCTGAAACCCACTTTCCGTAAATACCGAAAGATGACTTTTAGAGTTTTGTTGAAATCATTCCGCTTTAGCACAAATCTTGTTTCTTAGAGTAACCAGTTAAGATCAAACTTGTATGCATATCCAAGACTTGTATAACTTGAGTTTATGCCACGTGCTCCAAGCATAAAATTCAACTAAGCATCTATTTTTGGTCTAACATAAGCGCTTTTATCACCATTTTTATTAACATGTATTTAAATATGTTATAAAATCACTACAAAAATAGCCATTTTGTTTCAACACCTCCGGGGTCTTATCAAGTGATGATTAAGACACCGGAGGTGTTGAAACAAAATGGCTATTTTTGTAGTGATTTTATAACATATTTATGTTATAATTTTTAAATAAACAATTATATATACTCTACTCTGTATTGAGCACTCTTTTAAGAATAGTAATTGTTGGTTATTGGAATTTATTCCGTATATACCAATCCCAAACTTGGGTATATATATATATATATATATATATATATATATATATATATATATATATATATATATATATATATATATATATATACCCAAGTTTGGGATTGGTATATACGGAGTGAATTCCAATGACCAACAATTACTATTCTTTAAAGAGTGCTAATGAATGTGGATGTATGTGCCTGTGTGTATTGATGTCTATGTGTAAGGAAAGTGCATTTGCGTACGTGTGGTTGTATGTGGTGTAGATATTTTTTTTTTTTTTATCAAGGGTCGTGTCTCGTCACCGTATTTTATGTGTGTGTATATATCTAAATACGTCTGAGCGCTTATGTATTATAACCTGCGTATGTTCGAATGATTTCGCGTGAGAGGCGACTAACATGTTGAAATGAAACTAAAAGTGTATACATTTCTGTCTGGGGTTCTGAACATCCCTTTTAACATAATTTCAATGAAAATATAAATTAAATAGCATATATATCTTTTATTTTTATTTTTATATTTTTATCTTTTTTCTCCTCTGTAATTCTACAATTTAAAACTTAATAGAGATTTGATTTAGATTTCTAAATAGGTAATTTTTAATTTTTTACTTTTAATTTTAATTTCAAATTTTATAAATCTTTTAATATCTATGATAACCTTGCTTAGTTGTCAAATTTTTCGAATTACCCTATACTTGTATTTTGATTGGTCATTCTAGCTTATGTAACAGCGTTTACTCCTAGCTAAGGATCGTTAATTAATTTGAAACTTTTAAAACCATTTATTCTATATTCTACATCATCACTTGATAAGACACCAGAAGTGTTGAAACAAAATGGCTATTTTTGTCGTGATTTTATAACATATTTATGTTGTAATATTCAAATAAATAATTATATATATATATATATATATATATATATAATAAAATAAGCAGCATATAATTTTATATTACAAAGAGTTAATCATACTTTGAATCAATTAGCAATATTAATGCAATTATTTGCGAAATCCCTTCGCTAGTAGACATAATTATAAGCATTATACTACTAATAAGCCACTGAATGATGAGATCCTTATGTATAAAATGGGTATGGTGTATTTTTTAACTCAGCTAGTACTTTCAAATGCTTCACGCATTCATCTTCAGGCTGTATTTTTTTCCTTTAAAATCAAAACTGGAAGACGAAATAAATGTGTTTTTCCGACCGAAAGATGTTTTTAAGAATGAGCTATTTATTAACGGCTATGTAGTGTTGGAACGTGCAAATCGCAACGCTAAAGTTCAAATATTACAAGTGAGAATTTTATGAATAATTTGGTAAATCTACGAATTGTGTTTTTCGGTTAACATGACATGAACTAAGTAGATAGTTCAATTAACAGAGTAATATGTCTTAGTTGTGTTTTTTCTCAGGAATTCTTTACTGCAGATCAATTGTTTTTCATGAATATAATAAAATAGGCAGCATATAATTTTATTATATGAATAAAGACAAAAAGAAAATTCATCTTAGCCGACGCGTTCTGTCGTCTGAGGGACCAATAGCAAGGCAAATGCAAGGATTTTATTTTGTAACATGTATTTATGGACAAGAACAAAAAATATCAGTTTTTCAAAATTTTAAAATTTAAGAAACGCTCATACATATTCATCAGGTTAGTTGAAAAGTCCAGGTAAGTTATAGAGGAAGCTAAGTGACATAATTTAATATCTAATAAATGAAAATCAGTAAAAGATGTTCTTGAATTGTTATGCAAATTAAAATTTAAATGATTTTAGTTTGGGATTAATTTATGTTTTATATATTTTAAAGAATATAAGGTTATGAATTTAAGCGTTTTTTTTTTAATTGTATACAGAATCCACCAAAAAAATATACACTTCAGGAAAGGAAAAAACTTGTATAGATAATGTAATACTAAATTTATTCAGACATCATGGGATTAATATAAGTTAACTTTGGACTCTACTATCACAAGTGATGATCAAAATGGGGGCATTTAACTTCCAGACATTTATTAGTACTGCGAACGACTGCTTAGGCAACGTTGGCCAAAATGTCCGGTGAGATTGCTGCGAATGCATTTTCAATGGGCTTTTTTCTTTTGTTTATAATATTTTCAATTTTTTCTGCTATTATAGTTATTACCCTTAGAGATCTGATTGATTTATTGTTATATTTTTAAAATTCCACGTGAAACTTACCTAATAATAGTAAGACCTTACCAAAATATATCGTAATATTTGACGTTATGTGTAAAGTAATATAATAATAAACTTAGAAAATTGAAATTTTAGATTTTTCACATCTCTCTCTCTTTCTCCCTCACTATATATATATATATATATATATATATATATATATATATATATATATATATATATATATATATATATATATATATATATATATATATGTCAGTCACTGTGTGTTTATCTGAATCTAAAAATAAACACGCTAAAATTCACCTTCATCCCGTACCGTACGCTGACGGCTTAGTGGGAGAAGTTCGGACTGACGCAACTTCAGGTTTCGATCCTAGCTAGAGGCAACCGGACGTCTAGCCACACTGATGGGCTGTGAAACAGCGAAACAGTCTGTCTGTTGATGACAAAAAATATATATATATATATATATAATTGTCGTCTGTCCGTTAAAATAGTGATAGAAGAATGGTTTGCCTTTCTCTATAATATATCACGACAACGCCGTGGCATTTTTCTAGTTGTTTGGCAATAAGACATAGCACTCTCTCTCTCTTTCCAGTCAGATTCCTCCTCACTTCCTTTCTCTCTGTTTTTCCCTTTTACTCGATCTCTAAATTTGAACTTTTTGGTAGGAAGAGGAGCCAAAAGAAGGTCTGAAAGACATACATTTTATTTTTTCCTTTAAGAAGATATACATTTACACAAACACAAACACACACACACACACACAAACACACATAGATAGATAGATATAGACAGAGCGAGACAGAGAAATACATAGATAGATAGATAGATAGATAGATAGATAGATAGATAGATAGATGGAGAGAGATAGATAGATAGATAGATAGATAGATAGATAGATAGATAGATAGATAGAGAGAAAAGTTAAATAGATTTATAGAGAGAGGGGAGAGAGACAAAGAATTGGATGAAGGAAGGAAGGGAAGCGTGAGAGATAGATAAAAAGACAAGGAAAGATGCAAAGGAAAGTAAGGGGAAATATATATATATATATATATATATATATATATATATATATGTATGTATGTATATGTGTGTGTGTGTGTGTATGTGTAGGGTGCGATGGGTAAATTGTCACCATTTTTACGCATGCGTATTGTCTTTTCTGTTTTGTCGACTGCAAATTATAATAGCGTCAGTTGGGCACCGTCTGTGAGAAAAAGAGCACCATGACGCAATTCACTGCGACAGATATTTAGGAACAGCATTCTGTAGTGCTTGACATTCGCGCCGGAAGCTCCAATACGAACATTTCGCAGTGTTTGGGTGTCAATCTGAAAATAAGGCAGAGGATTCGGAAAGAGTTGGATGAGTCAGAGAACTCACTCTGCAGAAAAGAACTCCCCACAGTTGTTGGTGAGGGCCGCAAACTTATCAGTGAGAACTACATCTAGTACCTTGAGGAGGTAGTGTTGCCCTGGCTCAAGAGGGTGCCTGCTGGCAACAGGACTCTGCATCATGCTACACAAACAGGAGAACCCATGCATGAATGTCAGACAATTTATATGACCATATCACTTACATCTGGCTAACAAACTCTCCAGACTGCAACCCCTTTGATTATTATGTGTGGGGCACAGTTGAGCGAGAGATCAACAAAACTCCTTGTGACACCAATGATGAACTGAAGGCAAAGATTATGGCAGCACTCAGTAAATTAAAGAAGGGGACCGTCAAGAAGAGTTGCAGGAGATTACGAAGTCGTGTGGAGGCCGTGGTTGAAGCCAATAGCGATTTCATTGAGAAATCTACTCTTTAATATTCAAAATTTATTTGTGTAATTTTGGTAAATATATCTATTAAAATGAGATGTCAATGTTACTTTCATTTTTCGTAATTTAGACGACAATTTATCCATCGCACCCTATATATATATATATATATATATATATATATATATATATATATATATATATATATATATATGTACATGTCAGGTATATTTGTAAGTATTTTGCCTAAAGAGTCGTCTCCTTTACATTGACAACGTCAGGTGGCATTTTCTGTTATAACAATGGTGGGGGTTTCCAAAATATTTGTAAAACCAGGAGGTAAAAAGACTGAATTCGTGAAAGAGTAGAATATAATAATAATTTACAAATTAACTGCAAAATATATATTTTAAACTTAGCAAAAAATGCTATCATTATTTACAGCATAGGTAAAATAATATATGCATATATATCCAAAGTATGCTAACGTTTCAAGCAATATATTATACTTATAATAATAGGAATATATTAGAAGCATTTTTAGAATTTATTCTATTTATTGCTTTTATAAGCAGTCAATAATAGCAAATCATTTAGAAATCATAAGAAAAATGAATTTACAACAAAAAACACGAGTCAGATATTTAAACACTTTTATTTCTATTCACACTCGAAATGGAAAAAAGTCATTTTTGAACAAGATAGTAATCAATGATAAAACATAAAAATTAATTTATTACGAGAATCTAAAAGGAAAACATCGTGGCTACATCCGTGACAAATTTCAACATCTCAACCTTCTGAAAGGAAATGTTCTCTATATTTGCTTCAATTCAAAATTAATGGAAACTGTATAAAAGATATGCTATGGTGAGCAATTTGAAATACGAGCTAAAATAGGATTATCTGTGTAAGGAAGTCACTTATTCATTTTGCTATATAAGAACGTATGTATTCCAAATGAGACAATATAAATGCTCATTGAACACGGATAGGAGGTTTTTCCTTATGTAGGAGAAATGATATCATTCAATTCAACAATTCTTCTGCATTTCAAACGAGACAATTGCTCACTGTATCATATCGTTTATCCAATTTCCATTAATTTTGAATTCAAGCAAACATAGAGAACTTTTCATTTCAGAAGGTTGAGATGTTGAAATTTGTCCAGGAAGATGCTGAGATTTTTCTTTAATCATTACATTCCAAGCAAGGCAATAAAGCCACTGAGACACAAGGGTTACTGAGTGTAAAAGAAAATGAAAACATTATTAATGAGCAAGAAGAATAAAAGAACAGAATTCAAGAAGACAGTAAATAAAGATTGACAGTGCATTTACATTTTTGAAGATCAAAGTTGACTGGAAAGCAAGAGGCCTGAAGAGAGTTCCACAGGCAAAAAAGGCGAGAAAATAAACTGTTAGCATAGAACGTACGGTTACATCTAGTCATTTCAGCTGTAAAACTAATGAGACCTAACTTCCAATCTAGTAATGTGCATAATTCCTCAAAGTAAAAGATTTTAGCGAAGAAAATCTGAGAAACTATCATTCTGGGAATTTTTCAGCACTCCCAGGTATAAAATTACCTAGGGTGAAAATGTGAATTAGTCAGTGAATCTACTATGTGCCCTGTCCCTTCAGGACGTGGGCGATCATGGTTCTCCACAACCTCCTATCCCTCGTGGGCCTTAGTAGTGTTTCTCCATTTGCTAAGCCCCCTGTTCCACTATCCATTCACACAAGCTCATTAGGTAGGTGTCCTTTCTTGCCTTTGATATGCCATGTGAGTGATAAGTTTTCCAAGCAATCCCTTCACATTATGCTCTCAAGAAATTTCAGATCTCTCTTTCTGAGACTTCTTTTGATTACCATATTCTTTAAAATTCCTCGTTGTTTACTCGATGCGTCTGTAGAACCAAATTACCTCCAGTTTCCTCTTTATAGAGATTAGAAAAGCCGAAAACCTGTTTCTATGTGCCATATATGTTTATGATGTGGATGATCATGGCTCTCCACAATTTCCTCTCTGCAGTCGCTCTCAGTAATACTCATGTCTGATAGCTTTTTGCTTTTATGGTTCTTATTCGGTTTTCCATTTATCCAAACTGCAACAAAAGAAAAAGAAGTCTTGAATCGCGAACAAAATTGAAAACACTGAGAAATTTGCGAAAGAATTAAAATCTGGTATCGTTCTTTTATCATAAAATGCACAAAGTATCTAAAAGGCGGAGTAATCTCATAGAAAGCAAGGGAAAAAAGTTTTAATGAAATACTGGGAAAATTGCACCAACCAAATACACAAACGCATATCCGCAACAATACAAAAATACTATTTTTAAGTAGTGATTGCACTCTCAAATGTATTTATGTGTGTATTTAATACACACAGATTGAAGCATGCGTCAGAACGGAAACGTAATACGTCATAGCCCTCTTCTCAGTCTCTTCTTATTTATCTGTCTGTATCTTTTCTCTCTATATCTATTTATCACTATATATATATATATATATATATATATATATATATATATATATATGTATGTATGTATGTATGTATGTATGTATTATCCTGAAGATAAATGTATATTACATACAAGGATGAACAAAGAGAAAAATATTTTTGAATATCTAAAATAAACAATTAGGCATTTGCAAGGAGAGTAAAAGATGTTGCTCCATCTAGAGGCAAAAAGTGTTATTAAAGCAACCCATGCGAAAAGAAGCAAATCATTTGAAGCCGTTTGGACCGCACTATGTCCTCTTTTTCTCTGTGTATCAATTCCTATTTCACAAAAATATTGTCATAAAATATGATCGTGAAAAAAAGCTTTCAAAAATAAAGATACATCAAAAAATAGATCTAATCTATATTTCTTTTCAAGATTTTTTCTTCAATATATTTTTTTACTTCGTCTCGGAACTTTTAATCATTTCACCCGTAGCAAGGCAATAAAGTCACTAAGACGCAGAGGCTTACTGGGTGTTAAAGAATATGAGAGAATGAAAACCTAATTAAGAAGAGATAACAATAAATGAACGGGAATTAAGAAAGCAGAAGATAACGATTGACATTGCATTTAAATTTTTGAAAATCAAACTTACCTAGAAAGCAAAAACCCGGAAGAGAGTTCCACAATCGAGAAGTGCGATCCAAGAAACTCTCAGCATAGAACTTACGGTTACATCGAACCATTTCAATTATAAAATGAGGAGACCTTGCCACTACTCCACTATGATGCTTAAATCCATAAAGTCTAGCTGCTATAGGATTACCCTCACTTACTTTCCTTAAAAAACCATCGCTAGGCGACGCTCCGTAAGCCTATAAATAGGCACTGACATTCTCTCTCTTCCTCTCTTTTCTATTAGTCACGTAGACGGTAAGATGTAGGTCGAACGTGGAGAAACGCTTTCTCCACTGGGGCTTTCACACACACACACACACACACACACACACACACACACACACACACACACACACACACACACAAGCCAGCACCTTTCTCTTCACTTTCCATTACTTTTCTCTAGAACTTCTACACCAACATCTTCACTAGTTTAAATGATTTCTTCTTTCATATTCATTGTTCTGTCACACGCAACAATCTTCCATTGTCTATGTATACCTTTGTTTTGTTAATACATACTTATCGTTTGTTTATATATATATATATATATATATATATATATATATATATATATATATATATATATAATTATTTATTTGAATATTACAACATAAATATGTTATAAAATCACGACAAAAATAGCCATTTTGTTTCAACACTTCTGGTGTCTTATCAAGTGATGATGTAGAATATAGAATAAATGGTTTTAAAAGTTTCAAATTAACGATCCTTAGCTAGGAGTAAACGCTGTTACATAAGCTAGAATGACCAATCAAAATGCAAGTATACACGCAACAATCTTCCATTGTCTATGTATACCTTTGTTTTGTTAATACATACTTATCGTTTGTTTATATATATATATATATATATATATATATATATATATATATATATATATATATATATATGGGAAAGTGACTGAAGCTGAGATGCCAGGCCAGGGCCAATATAATTGCAGTTTCTGCTGCAATGTTAACAAGACATAAAACAGATCAAAATGGATAAAGCATTTTATTGGTCAACGTTGGCCAAGTTAAACTACTTTTGTTGGTGTATTTTTCAGCGTGCCCTCGTTTCTACTGAATATGATACAAAGTCAGTTTAAAGTGGTTTTAACGGCAATACCGTGGAAAAATTCACTCAAGGTCCCTTTGCAATTCCCCTTTTTGGAGACGCCTCAGTCGCAGGCTAATGACCCAAGGCTCTCCCGAATGAGAGGTACTGCCCGTGAAATGGCCCTCTTGAGCTTAATATTATTTTGGGACTTTCCCGAACGAATCCAGGGAACTACTGCTATAGGTGTTAACTAAAAACGACAGAAGGCCATAGTATCAAAGGTCTACCCTAACCTGGTCATTTTTACATGCTGGTGAATTGCCCAATATGTCATTTTATATTTGTTTTCGAAATACAAGATGATCTAAATCGAATTTAATGTCAATAAAAAACCTTTTGTTCTAAGAGGAGTTAAGCTGAGAAGACCCTAATATGTACTGGCCTCATCCCAATTGATAACAAAATAGAATTTGCAGTGTCACCACAGAACATCAAAGAAACCAGGTGCATCAAGGGGATTACAGTCATACGAGAGAGTGGTGGATTGCTTGCTGACTGTTCCTGTCAATAATTCTTTTTAGTTTATTGATCATTGGTTGACCTTTAAAGGTCCTCATCTTGAACCAACACTCGACCGACCTTGAAATGCACATGCCACTCAAAAACCTGTGCTCGCTCTAGAGAATGAAATAGCCGATGGTCACGCAAAATTTGATTCAAGTATGTTGTTCGAATTTTCGTGCTATTCTTTCGTGTTCAATTATGACGCGATATTTTGTGATACTGTGTTGGAACGGTTCTGCGATCTTTACGATGGCTGACAAACTTACAGATCAGATCAGCAAGTTGGGATCAATAAGTGCTAACTGCAGGAACATTTAATTTCCTAAAATTTGCAAAAATATTGGGGAGACTTTCTGTCATTTACCTCCCCCCCCATCGAACACCACCAGATATGTTTCATATAAAATTTTATTTTTCTCTAATAATATTAATAATTCAGACAGTTGAGTTATTTGGAGACCATGAATATAAGAACCGCGTCAATCGTTATCAGCGGCGCTAGAAACAGTTCCAGGGACAAAGAACAAGAGCAGAGGAAATGGAAATTAGTGGAAGAATGTGACGCATCAACAACAATTATTGAAAAACAAAATACTGAGGAGAGTTCTGGATTACTGAGAAGACTTGCTTCAATGTTGATAACTGGTTACTACTGGTGTGAATATTCATTAATTGAAATAATAATAATAATAATAATAATAATAATAATAATAATAATAATAATAATGTTCCACAAAGTAAAATTGAAAGAAAGTGAAAAATTGGAAAAAAAACAGGCCCTTCCAACCAACCGTGAAATATGAGGATTTATACTAAGCTGTTTGATTAATGTCTTTTAGTAACTAATCAACTAACTGAAAGTATCAAGATGAACATGATCCCCATCATGTTACTTGCATTTAAGTTGCATTCCATTCACACTGGCTGCATTTCATTCGTTTTATTGCATTGGTTACCAGTACAACCGCTTTTCTCAGGACAAGCGATGTTTGTACAAAGACTTCTATTTTATATTTTTAGACTTGCATGCAATTTTAAAACATAACTTGAAGACAGGCATAATGTCGGAATGTTGTTGGCTTTTGATTGGAAATGTTAACATGTACATGTTTTCTCTTGGTGAACTAAGATGGGTGAATGTAAATATCCGATTCAATACTAAAGGTTTTCTTGTTAATTGCCTGATATTAACCAGTTTGACACGTCTTCTAAGGGCTGATAGACTGTGCATCGATGTTCCTGGCGCAGGATCAGTCATAGCCGTGTGTAGCGGGTTTCTTTTTTCAAGTTTTAAGGATGATGTAGCCTAGGTGATTTACAAATTACATCTAGATAAATGGGAATAAATTATTCCGTTTTTTTTTCTCGCAATCAAAACGGAATGCTCCATTATTTAGCTGAATTAATGACAGAGCGTAACCCGGTACTAACTATACTAACGGAAGAACAATTATTATTATTATTATTATTATTATTATTATTATTATTGTTATGCGGTATCATCTTTCCAGATTACTATGAGTGAAAAGGATACTGTAGGTAGTATCTATGCACATTTGGGACGTTTCCTTTAGATGGAGGGTGTTTCACGGATATGTGAAGTTTCGCACAAATTAATCTTTTGTAGCTCTGAGATATCAAGACGTGTCCAGGAATTTTACTCTCATGATTTTCGGTAGCCATCTTTATCACACCCATAATTGTAATTTTATGCTTCCATATTTTTGTTACTTCGATTTGCAGGTTCTTATAATTTGACAGTTTCTGAAATACTTTTTGTTTTTAGAAACATTGGAATCCTGTGGGCAATCCATATTAATTATTTGGCAGGTTCCTTTTTTGAAATCTTTTATAACAATGTCTGGTCTACTTACATCAATTTTCCTGTCTGTGAGGATTGGGAAATAGTCCCTCCATTTGTGGCATCATTCAGCTGGTGTTTGTACCATGGATCCGGGATTTCCATACGAAACTCCTTAGACGTAATAGATATTCAACAAGACAAATATTCTGAACCTCTCACGACTGCAGCAAAGAAAATTAAGTTAAGGCGAATGCTGCTAATATGAAGACTGTTGAACAAAAATGGAGATCTAAACCTTTGTATTGAAAGCATCCAAGGCGTGTGGATAAACCAGACATCGATGCTCGCCAAACCCATCAATGGCTTAGACATACTGGTCATAAGGGGGGGACAGCACAATACCAGTGGCTTCCAACTAATGCCAACAGGGCTAAAATCATCAAAGAGGACTTCAATCTCTCCTGTTGCTTATACTATAAATTTATTAAATTATTGACCACATAGTATCAGGGCACCCAGTCCTTGTAGAGAAAGAATACATTATTAGACATATTATGTTAGGAAAATTGGCGTGTCTCTTCGAACTATGTGGTTGTTGTTGCTATTATTATTTACTTTGATTTCTGTTTTATACGCATTTCCTACCGGGGCCCAACCAGAGACCTAAGGTCAGAAATGGCTTCATGACATTTTCCACTCATCGTTTTCATAAAAAACTAAGATGACACACATTTTACACAGATAAAGCGCTCTTCATAATGTGTGAGCTGTAATTGTGAGTACGGTTCTTTTTTTTTAAGCCATTGGGCATTGAGTACCAGGAATCCCTTCAGTGAATTTATAGTAACTTTTACCACTCAATCCGTGGGCTCCAACTACAAGTGGAATTATTGATGTCCTCATGTGCCATATGTTTGAGATTTCCAATTCAAGATACTTGTATTTTGACAGTTTTTTGAAGATCTTCAAAGACACATTACAATCTGCAGGAACAGCCATGACAATAAGAATGCACATTCTGTTTTTTTGTTTTTTGTTTTTTGTTTTTCGTTTTTGATCACGATTTCTGGGCGACCAGCTTTGATTATTCTGTCTGTGGGTATTGTAAAGTCTCATATTATTATCATTATTATTATTATTATTATTATCGAACCTCACATAAAGTCTCTTCAGACAAAGATATGATATATTAAGAAAGGAAGTTGGAATTTGTTTATCGTGAATGAACCTATAAGAAACCAACAAGAATGGTTTATAGTGTTTCGCATTGGTGCTGGTAGATTGTCTTCAGTCGCAAATGAAAATTAGCGTTTTGTTTTCCAAAGCTTGAAAGCAGGTTCTTCATCATTTGGAGAACTGGCACATCTCAATCTTTCTCAAACTCCATTCGGTTTTACATTGTACAAAATTAAACTGAGGAAAAGCTGCTCCATGGGCTGATATAGTTGTGTAGTCGCTATCGGTCAATGTTCATTCTTAGATAAATGACAGGATTTCAAATGCTGATTTTCAAAGGTGATTAGCCAACCCCATTTAGATCAATGGTTTTCAACCGGGTTCATGAAACATTACTGGGGGCCCACACAAAAATAGCAAATTAAGGGTCCATGGTAATATATTAGTGGTCCATAAAGCAATTTCACTTCGGAACGATTGTTACAACTGAGAAATGGAAGCTCTACAGTAATCTACGCTTATTAACGAACTAAAAATAGAAAAAAACAACAACTCTAAAACTAGGAGAAATCGATGTAAATTAGCGTCCCTTTTACTTTAATTGATGTTTTGATTGTAAAAGTTGAATAGAAACTAAGGATATATAAAGGAAGAATTATATATGTGTATGAAAATTGTATAAAGATTATAATTTATTATTGTTGTGGAGCTCTCCCCTTTTTACACAAGATGGACTCGTCTAAAGTATACTTATACTGACAGAGTTGGAGAAACGTAAAGATACGTTGAGACAAGGTTGAGATACGTCGATCCCAGAGAGAGAGAGAGAGAGAGATAATTACGGCTTCACTTGCAGAGACTTGTACATATACTTTCTACTAACCCGCATTCCTCGACTACTAATCTTCATTTCAAGTTTGTATTCTTACGTTCAATACACTTATTTTCCTATTTCAATTACTGGCGTTGTTTATTTATTTGTGCAGGATTCCCTCCCCGGAATCCACAACTTGGCTACGAGGACTTCGGACCCACACGGAAAGAAGAAGAAAAAAAAATTTCTTTCGTCACCACAACAACTTGGCGACGAGGATTTGCACTTCTCGGGAAAAAAAATTAAGTTGCCAGCGTCCACAACAACTGGGCGACAAAGATTTTACGAGGATTTGCGAGGATTTTGCGTGACCACCGTGATTAAAAGGTACTTCCTCAAAATACGGAAAATCGATGTTTTCGTAAGACTCTTATCATGGAGGATTTTAAAAGTATTTTGGTAGAACTTGTAAAATACCAAAATGAACAGCAACTACAACTCCAAGAAAGACAGCTCGAAATTCAGAAGGAAAATCAAGAAAGACTGCTCGAATTTCAGAAGGAAAATCAAGAAAGACAAATGCAACTCCAGGAATTAATATTAAAAGTAGCGGGTAACACACAACAAAAGAATATCGAAAAAGAGGCGACTTTTTCTCAAGACGCAGTTTGGAACACAATAGAAACATTTAAATACTCTCTAGAAGATGTTAAAAATTTCGGGGACTACTACAGACGTCATGAAAACATTTTCAACATTGATTGCCAAAATTGGACGGAAGCTAAGAAGCTACGTTTATTACTCAGGAAATTGGGAACAGAGGAGTACACAAAATTTGTGGACTATATTCTACCGAAAAAGACAAACGATTTGACGTTTGACGAGGTAGTTACATGCCTTACGGAGCTTTTCAGTCCAAAGACTTCACTTTTTCACAAAAGGTGGAAATGTCTCAACCTCGTAAAAAGCGAAAATGAGGACTACTCCACGTTCGCCGCAATCATGAACAAATATTGCGATGACTTTAAGTTGGCAGAATTGACTCCGGACAATTTTAAGTGTCTGATTTTCGTACAGGGATTAGTCTCAGCCAAGGACAGTGAAATGCGCAAAAGAATGCCCTCGAAGCCTCAAAACGAGCCTGGATTAACGCTACAAAAATTGTCAGAAGACTGCCAAAAATGCTTGAGCATAAAAAAATATTCTAAGGATTCTAAGTAGCACACATACGTAAGTTGAACAAAAGTTTACGATTTTTTCACACCCCCCCCCCCCCGAAGAGAAACAAAAATTTCATGATAAAGGAAAAATTACAAGGTATAAGGCGATTAATGACAGAGATCAAAGCAAATATAAGCCCCCCGCCATCTGCATGTTACAGATGTGGTGGATTACACTGGAATAAAGACTGTCGATTCAAATACAAACTGGAATCCTTTCACAAATCGAATTCAGTGAATGGTCGGCACCAGTGTTCTACGTAAAGAAAAAATCTGGAGAAACCCGTGTTTGCGCAGATTTCTCGACTGGGTTAAACAAGGCTATCAAGGATTACCCATTAAGGTATTTTCTAAGATTGAGAGACATATCAATCAGATACAAAAAAGACGGGTAAAGGAGCCAAGCTCGTCACCTTCGGAAAATGAAGACTCAATGGAGGCGATTTTTGAAGCATTTGAAATTCAAAGACCACAAGTAGCCACGAAGATTAGAAGAACAAGCAGGAAAAGAAAATTCACAGAACCGCTAATAATAGACCATAAGCGAAAAAAATATTAAAATATTAACCCCCCCCAAAAAAAAAAAGAAGCTAGAGAGGGGGGTTGTGGGGCTCTCCTCTTTTTACACAAGCTGGACTCGTCTAAAGTATACTTATACTGACAGAGTTGGAGATACGAAAAGATACGTTGAGACAAGGTTGAGATCCAGACAGAGAGAGAGAGATAATTACGGCTCCACTTACAGAGACTTGTACATATACTTTCTACTCACCCACATTCCTGGACTACTAATCTTCATTTCAAGTTTATATTCTTACGTTCAATACACTTATTTTCCTATTTCAATTACTGGCGTTGTTTATTTATTTGTGCAGGATTCCCTCCCCGGAATCTACAACAATTATATAAATTAATTTAATAATAAATAATATTAATTTTAAATATTAATAAAATAAAATATTAATACGAATTACTTAATATAAAATATTAAAAATAATAAAGTATTAATAATAAAAGTTAATTTAATATATAAATTATGTAAGGATTATATATAAATGAAGGGTTAACAGTATTAACCTCTTCAGCAACAGGGGCAATTTCTGGCAAAATTATCTGCTCTGAGGGCCTATATATGTACTAATGTACATAAATGGTCTACAGAATTTAGTTGTTAAATACAAGTTTATTTTCCTTAGATTAGTTCTACTTCAAAATAAAACATATACGTTTACTATTTCTATAATATAATACCTAAACTTACCTATTAGTAAAAAATAAAATAAGGTTTTTTTTTCACCGAATAGTTATAGCGGTCCACCAAAAAAATTAAGAGAAAAAGTAGTTTATGGGTAAAAAAAAAAAAAGGTTGAAAACCACTGATTTAGATAATTGGCGCAATAAAATCTTCTTTTCCTTGTTCCTTTTCCCTTGTGTTCTCATAAACAAAGAAAATATCAGTAATCAATTAAAGATATGATTTCAAATAAATGACAAGTAAATTGGAGCCCCAATGAAGGATAGATGGCGTACTGCATTACCTCCCTGCACCAATTAAAACCCTCATTGCTTCGTGAATATCTTAAATATAAAGACTAAATCCAGAAGAAATTTTGATTGGAGACGCAAAAGTGGATGGATAACGTACAGCGCCACCTTCTGGCAGCTGTAAAGTGAAACACCTAGTGGGTTTCTGAGAAAAGATGGTTTAATGGTAAAAAAAAAAAACTACAAAAATCTGGACTGGAGCTCTGATGGCATACTGGTCAAATTCCGGCAAATATGACATAAAAAATATTCTTTGAGAAAAAAAGGAGGCTAATAGCAAATTCTAAACAAGCCCTAGTTAAGGCTCCGAATATGGATGGATGGACGGCTGCGTCACCTCCAGGCAACACATTCAGCTGTTCTGGTACGAAACTGTATTGGTTTTTCCGGGGGGGAGTAGGAGGGGGACTCTACCGGCAGCGCCGAGGTGAGGGTCACGTCATATGGACACCCCAATATGTCCATATCTCCTGCTCGGGTCTTTAGCGCAGAGTGCTGCATCATCGTCTTCCGGAGTGGACGGATGTTAACACACAAGCAAGCAAATGGCACAATTTTTCCATTCGGTAAAAACTCGTTTGGCCTTATGCCGTTCTTAGTTGAGACTAGTAAGTACCAATAACAACCATTTATCTTCTACCACAACAATCTGGGCTACACATTTGACTAATTGAATTCAATAAATCGTCACGCATTTAATAAATTCATTCAGATTATCTAATTTATGCGTTTATTGAAAAATTCGAGATTTCTGTAATAACTGCTTATTATGATGTTCATATTTCTTTCCATTTCCGAAGACATAATTATTTAAATAATTTAATTAATTCTTCAAAGATAGCGAAAAATCCTTTACATTATTTCCTCAGTCGACTTAACTTTGGAAAATGTCTGTTTTTAATAGAACATGTAAAAAACTCATCTTTTCTTTTGGCCGCTGCTTTCAAGATTAAAGTTGCTTATTTGTATTTTCACTGGAAAATAGATTTCAATTTTAACTATTAATACAATAAATATATCAATGAGCATACATATATATATATATATATATATATATATATATATATATATATATATATATATATATATATATATATAATTTAAAGAAAAACAGGCCGCTTTAAGGCTCCATTTGTAATAATTTATTTCACCAGAGAATTTTATTTTTCTCTGGATCTTCAGACTTCACTTTCAAAAGATGAAACGAAAAATGAACTTAAAATTAACACTTTTGACGGACAGTATTAAGCTTATATAAGTTGACATAGAGGGTGGTGAGGGATGGTATGAGAGACATATCGTATATTGTACATTACACACACACAGACACATATATATGTGTATGTGTGTGTGTGTGTGTGTGTGTGTGTGTGTGTGTGTGTGTGTGTGTGTGTGTGTGTGTAATGTACAATATACGATATAAAATAATGTATTGTAAAAGGAGACATTCATTAATTCCACAATCATTATTTGTGTGCTTTATTTGTTAAAGCAGAAACTAAACCAATGGTGCTTTCATGGTTTACGGAGTTTTTCTATTTTTCTATTGGCACTTGTGATTGGTATTTAACCTCGGATAAAATGCTAGAATTTGGAATGCTACTTTCAGACAAGGCGAGGAGTGCTTCTTTACTGAAAAAATAACAGTTTTCTAATTTTTTGTGGTATTTACCATTCGGTCAATTTCTTGAGATTCTTGATAAAATCCAAAGAAGACTCTGTAAAGTTATCGGTCCCTACCTGGGATCTCGGTTTCAGTCACTTTCAAACCGCTGTAATCTGGCTTTCCTGTGTCTTTTGTATAAATATGTTATTGTTATGATGAGCTTTCCTCTTTGATACTTAGACTTCATGAATTTAAGTCTACTATGAGATTGCTAACTTGGTCTCATCATTTTGCTAACCGCCAGTTCTATTCAAATAGATTCTTCTCTCGAACTTCTCGCCTGTGGAACTCTTTTCCAGCTTCTGTCAACTCCATGTCAACTACAATCTTCAAACATATAAATGCAGCATCAATCTCCTCACTCAGGTTTTCTCATCTTCTTTCACTTACAGTAACCTCTGGCGTCTCAGTGGCTTTATCGCTTTGCTTGGGTTGAAATGACTTTTAAAAAATCTAACTATAATGAAAAAGAATTTGAAAAGAAATTGGGAATCTTTGGAACACCCAAATGAACCAATAGACAGAAATAAATACAAAATAATTTCGCTATGCCGAAAATTTTTCTGCATCTACTTCTTCCATGTGTCTACGAAAAATTAAGCCTATAAATAAAAAATGAAACGTCCATTAAAAAAAAGTGCCTCTATAATTTTCTTTGTGCACTTCGTAAAGGAAGTGATTTGATCAAATAATGGTTTGAACAATAGAAGCAGAATAATGAAGAGTTGGAAAAGAACGTATTCTCTCCCACGTGACGGTTTTAAATATTTTATTCTAATGAATAATTAATAGATAGATAGATAGATAGATAGATAGATAGATAGATAGAGGAAATAATATAGGATAAAAAAAACATTGATTCCATAAATGGATAGATAGATAGGTCAGATTTATTGCAGGAGGAAATTATTATTAAAATTATTATCGCAGTTTAACTTTATTGCAGAAAAAATATGTTTAATGGAAATAAAAATTTCAAGCTCAAATTATCGTGAACATATTCCAGTTATTATTTTCATATTTTTATACATTTTGGTCTACAGTAAACTTTTTATTCAATATATATATATATATATATATATATATATATATATATATATATATATATCAAGTATGTGGTGCAGTACATCTTAACTTTCGTTGTCCTGTTATTACTTGGATGTAAAAAAGACATATCTATTTCTATACCTGAGGATGATTGTATGAACAATCGAAAGCTTGTAGTAAAAAAAGACCTTATACAACTGGAATTTATAAACAGGGATCATAACATTCATCAACGGGTTCGAGGTTAATGTATTTTATTAAAAATTGTTTGCGAGAGTGATTCTTGCCATTTATATCATTAACTTCACTATCTGCTTTTTGTATGAATGGTTCATGTAATGTATATATATATATATATATATATATATATATATATATATATATATATATATATATATATATATATATAAGAACATGACATATAAATTATTATAGTTGCCACTGTAATGAGTCTGGCCATAATTTCGATTTAAAAATGCTGCTTTAATTAAAAGAGGAAGTCATTTACTATGACGATAGTGTATAGAAAGTGCTTTGTTCGCTAGATCATCAACATTAAAACTGCGTCCAAGTTTTCACATTTCTTGGCAGATCTTCTGTTATCACCATGTGGGATACTTAATACTAAAAGTGATAAAAAAAAGCCATAAAGAAACTAAATTAAATTGGCTAGACTATTTACCCAAACACATCTAAAAAAATTTATTTTAAAATTTTTATTTTTAATATTCCAACAAAACTAGGATCGTGAGCTTAAACCAGGTTGCCTGAATATTTAATATGTGAAGTGCTAACCGTCCCAAATCCACCAGTCTATAAGAAGCGCTATGAGTTCCTGATATAATGGATGACATCGGAATGCCTGTTTTAGGCAAACCATCAATCAGTTATTGTGATACACGCTTAGGTGATCATGTAACTTTCGATGCATGACATGACTGACGAGGCAGATTTTTTCCCGCAGTCGGTTGCCATTTCTTTCTGCGTTAGACCAGTGACTGTCCCTGGTCTGTCCTGCTATTTACCCATAGCTAATACCCTTGCGAAATGTATGAATCAATACGAATTCATACCTTTCCCAAGGGTATTAGTACGCAAGTGAATATAATGGATTCGACTGGAATTCGAACTCGACTCTTCGATTCCTCTCTCCGAGCCGCTATCCATTACTCCACCGAGGCAATGTTTCGGTATTTTATGATGGTATTTTATTAATTTAAATTATCACTTTCTTCATTACTAAGCTTCTAATTGCTTTATTAAATTTATGTTTTTAAAATTCTTTTACATCATTTATTTTCTCATATGTGTTAGTATCGTTGACTAGTAATGTAATTTTTTCATTGTATATATTTTTATTCATAATATTGATTCCACCCTCTTTGTCCGAGAAGGTGATAGAAGTTTCACTATTTTTGTCTGCTTCTTAATGCTTTTATGTCCTTCTGTGATAGAGTTATTTCGTTGTTTGTTTCTAAGGTGGCAGTAATTAATCCTTGAATGAAGTCTTTGTTAAACTCCGTGTCGTTCTTAACTATTGTATCTAGAGACTCTCTATTTTGAATCCCGTTAAGCTAAAAATTTCGACCGGAAGACATTTTGTTTTACAAAGGAATACATTTTCAATGTTGTAGTAAAATAAAAAACATACGCCAACACATTTTTCCTTATTAGTTTTAGTTAGAAAGGGAAATTCGGAAAAAGGTTTATTTAATTCTATTCAGAAAAAGGTTTATTTAATCCTATTCAGAAAAGGATTTATTTAATCCTATTCGGAAAAAAAGTTTATTTAATCCTATTCGGAAAAACGTTTTGGCTGCGCAACATAGGAAAAATGAATACCAAATATTATCTGCTAAGATGAATTTTTTTTTTGTTTTTTATTTTTTACAATAGGAAAACGATTAAGATTAGTCACTCCTGTACCAACAACATGTATAAAATTATCAAGTTACAAAAAAAACATATTTTAAGAAATTTCTATGGGGTAAACAATAAACCTGGTTTGAACCCTATTGTAATTGTAGATCTAAAGAAAATTGTCAAGTAGAGGGCAAATGCAGATGTAGCAGGTTTCAAGTAATCATTTTCCTCCAAAGAAAATATCAAAAATTATGTTTACATTGGAATTTCCACATGGAATGGAAACAGATTTTATACCCATAGGCACTCACTTTCTAACCCTAAACTAAAACACCAGACAGCTCTTAAAAAGAAATTTTGGGAATTGAAGGGGAAAGGTTTGAACCTACAGATAGTTTGGAAGATTATAGGTTCCTGACGTACTCCTAATAGCCTTAGAGGTAGGTGTGGTGTGGTTTGGTTTGGTTTGGTTTACGGCATACCAACCTCAATGGGTTATTTAATGCTGACAACATTTTTTATGGTGGTAATGTTTTTTCCAAAAATGTATTGCTGGTAATATTTTTTTTCAAAAAATGTATTGCTGGTAATATTTTTTTCAAAAAATGTATTGCTGGTAATAGTTTTTTCCAAAAATGTATTGCTGGTAAACATTTTTCCAAAAAAGTATTGCTGTTATTAAAACCTAATTTTATAGTTTCATAGAGTTTTTACCCCAGTTTGGAGATTAACTATTTGCCCATAGCTGGGACCCTAACAGGTGCTAGCATCTTGAGTCAGGGTGGTCCTGGGAACATCAGCAATGAAGAGGTGGTTCCACGCTCCTCAAAACCTCCTGATCAGAGGCCTTGCTGTTGGACGTAGTTTATCGTGAGATAGTTGTGACTTATGTTTAGAAGAAAAATCAGAATAATAAAATACAATAATCAAAGTTAATTATTGAATCAGAGCAATGAATTAGTGTTAAAACCTTTGCATAAAAACAAATTACTTACAGGGTTATTTGTTTTGTTTTTTTAATTTTTTTAATTTTTGAAAGTGTTTATTAACTTTAGAAAATACTGTCCGATATTAATATTTGATAGTTTGTAGAATTTTTCTTTTTCTGTGTCTACATTTCACTTTAGATGTTTCTGTTTTACTTATAGGGATTAGATAAGACAATTTATATTTAAAACCACGTTTTTGGAGAGCATTTTCATACAGTTCTTTATTTTTATTAAAGATGTTTATCTTGGATGATGATCGACTAATCCTAGTGGGTATCTGTTTCATAATGGCATTGAGGTGGTTAGAATTGACAATAATATAGGTGGGGACTTTGTTATCTTTATGATGTGGTTTAAACGTTTTATTATTAAGGTTAAGGGTGATGTCTAGATAATCAACTATTTTAAAGTTAGAAGAAATCTCAATCCTAAAGCCTAGTAATTTAAAGACCCTAATGATTTTCTTTTGTATCCTCGCTCTTAGTGGACTATTACTATTGGTGATGAAAATTAGTCCATCATCTCTATATAGGCCTATCTGTTTGGGATAGGTCCATAGGGACACCAAAATCGTCATTCAGGCACTTAGTCCTCCAACTCCAAGGATCTCTTGGTAAATAGTTTTAACTTCTCAAAAAAAAACATATGGTGATCACGGATGAGGAGACTAATATCATCTTAACAGCTAGGAAATCACTTCTAGCTCTCAACAATTCCACCTATACTAACTGCCTTAATAACGATTTTGATGTCCCTATGAGTGCCTATGACTCAGCCCAGGTTGCTGATTTAGTATGTTTTTATATTTTAGATACCCTTAGTAAACTAGTAGAACCCAATTCACTGCCCGTTGCCCCTTGAATCTTAGTGGAATTATCACCTTGCTTGGGGTGATATATATATATATATATATATATATATATATATATATATATATATATATATATATATATATATATATATACAAGGGGAGACCCGAAAGTAACCGGAATTGTGTCATATAATTTTATTCATTTATTTTTGCATGTTTATATTCTTATCACCTTCAACGGTGATGTGCACTGGCGCATTGTCGTGATGCAACCACCACCCACCACTTTACCACAGGTCAGGGCTTTTTCGTCTCACCTTGTCTCGCAAACGCTTCAGGACTTCCAAGTAAAAAGCCTGGTTAACAGTTTGACCACGAGGAACAAATTCTTTGTGGAGAATTCCGTTCCCATCAAGAAACAAATCAGCATCCTCTTGACATTAGACTTCACTTGCCGCGCTTTTTTCGGTCATGGTGACGTTGTATGCTTCCACTGACTTGATTGCTGCTTCGTTTCCTGGTCGTAGTCATAGCACCAGCTTTCATCACCAGTGATGACCTTCGTAAAAAGGTCTGGATCAACTTCCAACTGTTCTTTCAGTTTACGACAGCCATCCTTTCAGCCATGGTAAAAATAGACGAAAAGGCTTGAAGCACTTCAAAACAAATGTGAACCACGGAGCTGTACGTCTTCCCACGATGACACCAGTTAGCATACCTGAGGGTTGCCTCAAGTGGCATCTAGCGGTGGAAGCCTGAACTACTACACACAGAAAACGATTCCGGTTACTTTTGGGTCCCCTCTCATGTATATATATATATATATGTGTGTGTGTGTGTGTGTGTGTGTGTGTGTGTGTGTGAGCAAATATAGAAAATAGGAAAGAACTCGTTAGGTAAATAATCCGAAGTTCTTTAGTATTTTTGTTATTATTTCCAAAAATTTCGCTTGAAGATGAAACAGAGCTCGATACTTTAATTCAATTTAATTCTAATAATTATATTGAAGTTTTCAGCTCTTGTTTTGAAACATGAGAACTATTATGTGGCGAAGGAATCATATTTTTTTAAAATAATTATATATATATATATATATATATATATATATATATATATATATATATATATATATATATATATATATATTGAAAGCATGATTTCATTGAGACATGTTTCGATGAATGATTTAGACATGTTCTGTCTACTTATTTTCAGTTGTATCCTTTCATATTAACAGACAAGCTTTTTGGAGTCGTTATTGAAGGACGAGAGAAAATTGTCGTGTCCCGTCAATAACGACACCAAAAAGCTTATCCGTGAATATGAAAGGATCCTATTGAAAATAAGTAGACAGAACATATCTAAATTATTCAACGAAACATATCTCATGTTTTTTTAATTTTTATTTAAAGTGCCTGATAATCAAAAGATAAGGATAGTACGTTAATAGAATCGCTCTGCTAAATCTCGGCAGAGCCTTCGCGATAATGGTTCACCAGTTTCTATCTTTTAGTGCTTCTTGCAAAATCTGCTCTTTTATGATTCCTCTTTGTATGGTTTTTGTCCCTGTTTATGTTTCATACACGCCAGGAAAATCTTTCATTTTTTTCTCTTGCATCAAATTGGTCTATGATTGTTAAAATCTCTCACTGTCCCCTAAAATCTGTCTATATTTCTGAGATGAGGTTTTATGTACACTATTTACATTGTTTGGACTATCATCCTCATCTTTGTTGCCATGTTTATCACAACGTTTCGGCCGTAAATAAAGGGTTCAGTTCCACATTCCAACCACCTGAAGATGGGCCGGAGCGTACAACGGCCGAAACGTTGTGATAAATATGGCAACAAAGATGAGGATGATAGTCCGAACAATGTAAATAGTGTCCTCTAAAATGTTTCAACGTTTCAGTTTATAAGAGTATTAGTTGCCAAGATTGCTGGTTCTTTTTCTGTAGTTTACTGGTGGAAAGGTATTTTGGGCAGGGAGGTTGTTTTTTTTATTTAAAGCGCTTGATATCAAAAGGTAAGGATGGAGCGTGAATAAAATTAATGTGGAGAAACTTGTCTCTTAACTGAGGGGTGTTATTTCAGTCATTCTGACTTCATAACTTCGGCATGACTAAAATAAATAAATACACATTATATATATATATATATATATATATATATATATATATATATATATTAGCCCGTGACTCGTAGGGGCACTATGTGTACCTCGGCCGCAGCAGTGTTTCTTGCGCAAGATAGCCTAAGGAGATGAAGCCTTTCCAGGCTGGTTTTGAATTCAGAGATTTTACATGGGTCTAGGAGAAAGCTGTAGAACCCAGTCTGTGCTGCTATTTAAGAATAGGATTCATACCTTTCTCAAGGTGAATGTAACGGCTCCGACTGGAATTCGAACTCGGCTCTCCGATTCCCCAATCCGAGCCGCTATCCATAACAGCACCGTGCCTTCCCTTAAATATATATGAAAAATAATAAAGAAAAAAAATTCTTAACAAAGGACTTGCAATGGTATTTAACCAAACTTATATATAGATATGCATGTGTGTGTTTTTGTTTGTGTGTCTCGAGCTACTTTAACCAAGTTCTGACTTTGATATATATATATATTTGTGTGTGTGTGTGTGTGTGTGTGTGTGTGTGTGTGTGTGTGTGTGTGTGTGTGTGTGTGTGTGTGTGTGTGTGTGTGTGTGTGTGTTGCTCATCTAAATTTAAGAAAAAGGAATTGTCAGCGATCAGGAATTTAAGGCGGACGTTATTGAAAGTTTTCATGCATTATGGAAATGCATTGCAAATAAATTTACTGTAGAAATGTAGTGCAATATTTTCTTATAAAATGCATTGAAACTCAAGAAAGGAATGTGAGTTGTGAGCAATAGAGCGAAATGTGACTGACAGAATATGGCTACAAGGCATATAATAAACGACGCTAACTTCCACCCCACCCCCACCCCACCTCGCTCTCTCTCTCTCTCTCTCTCTCTCTCTCTCTCTCTCTCTCTCTCTCTCTCTCTCTCTCTCTCTCTCTCACTTTCTCTTTTTTTCTCTCCACGTGACCCTTTGTTTGTATACGTGTGCGGTCGATAGTATATATCTATATATGCTACTATGTTTTGTTCGTAGTAAGTAAAAACGTATAATGTACCTGGTATAAAATATTACGAGTGGTTGTATTAGTACATTTAGCCTGGATACGTTCTCATTTATTATTTATTTCTTTGAACATTTTTTTTATCTGGCTCAGATTGAAATAAAAGCGGCCTCTACTTATACTCCCTTGCAAATAAAAGAACGCTTTCACTAAAGATAAACACGAGAAACACATCTTTTCAATAAGTCCACATTAGGCACTTGTCTTTTACGCTTATGAAGTTCTTGGTCACAAATGAATCAAACAAAAGAGATTGAAAAGTGAAAACATCAATTACCTTCGAATCTCTTTGAGTAAAAAGAAAATTAAAAAAATGCCATTCAGTTTTTATTATCACTTAAAAAATTTTCCATAAAGAGATTTCATCATTAATTTTTTATTCTTTTTTGTTTCTTCATTTTATTATTTATTACGATACCCTGTTCTTGGAATATGTATTCGGTTTCAAGTTCGCTTCCGACCTTAAGTGAAAGGTGTATATACGACCCATTCATAAAGGAAAATGGTCAGCTCATTCTATCGTCCTTGGAAGTACCTGACAAATTCTGCAGTACTTTATCTTAATAAAAGTTAGATGAGACCAAAAATAGAGTATTACTGCTATATATTAGCTGTGGCTGCACAATCCTCACTTTCCAGCGTAGAGTTTAAAATCGTTTTCTGGAAAAGATTTATTCTCCACTCTGACGCCTCTTTTCCACAGACTCGACATTGCAATCCCATCGCAAAACTGTCGCTCTTTCCATGGGAAATTGTCAGATCAGCCTCAATTCTTTAATTTTATCAGTTCAGACCATCACAGCCTGGACGCGCCATACTGCTTCCACGGAGTCGAAACCACCTCATTTCCTCCGTATTCCGAATGTAATGAGAAAGTTGAACTCATACAGCTTTTTTTCCCAAGAACGGTTACTTTGTTGTAATCACTTCCCCATGGATGATTCTGCTCGTTATGCATTTTCCTTATCGTCATAATATTCCCTTCATAGCGCCATATTTTTCATTCATATCACACACTTCATTCCTCATAACTATTTTACCAATAACCATGTGTTGTTCTCAATACTTTATTGGGTGAACATTAATATAAAACGTTATCATAACAGTCTCGTCCCTGACTCCTTTAGATGGAGCAATTTCAACATCATTTTTTGTCAACTTTACCGGATACCTCAACTTTGCATAAGCCCGAGAGTACCTCAAAATACGCCCCTTGGAAATTCACACTCTTATCCCTTCCATTCTACAATGCAGTCAACAAAGACCTCTTTAGCGATCAATATCAACTGACTCGTCCAGGTCTTCCAGACTTCTGGGTTTCTCTTGAAAGACGAGTGCTACTAAATTTGGAAGTGACCTTCTGCTAATGCGAAAACCAAATTAACCCGGGTTATTTTTAAAAGTTGCAAATAGTAAAATGCAAAATTTAGTAGCGCTGGACAATTCTTACCTCGTCGCTTTCTCCTTTTTTCTTGGGGGGGGGGGGTCAGAAACAGCAGAAGTTGCAGAATTCTAAATCTGGACAGGCGGGTGGATGTGATAAACCTGGGTGATGTGATGTTTTGCTGGAAAAAAAACTACACCATACTTCACTGATCTACACATGGTCATTGTGAATGTGACAGTCACACTTCACACAAGCTCATCTAATGATATCTCATTGTTGATTTGGTCGCCCGACGCAAGAGAGCTAGTTCATGCTTGTGCCGTAAGGTCCCCTCTAATTAGTTCCCTTGACTGCTTCATCAGGCTAGTATCAAGTATTTGACATTAGCCTCCTGAATAGCGCCACTTTGTTTATAAGCCCCGAAAGTACCTCAAATTACTCTCCTTGGAAACTCACACTCTTATGCATTCTATTTCTGAATACAGTCTGCAAAGTCCTTTTTTAGGGATCGCCATCAGCTATCTCGCCCAGGCTTTCCAGGCGGGGCTATAAATGAGAAGCCGATTTATTAACCAGACGCTTGGTAGCATTGGATAATTATTGCCTCGTCGCCTTCTCCTTTGGTTGAGAAACACCTGAAGTTGCAGAATGCTAAATCTGGATAGTGTTGATAGGCCTGGGTGGTGTGATGCTTTGCTAAAAAAATCTTCACCATACTTCACTGATCTCCACATAGTCATTGTGGATGTGACAGTCACGCTTCACACAAGCTCATCTAATGAGATCTCATTGTCGATTTGGTAGCCCGACGCAAGAGAGCCATTTCATGCTTGTGCCGTAAGGTCCCCTCTGATTAGTTGCCAAATTATTTCTCGAACATTCAGGCCGGTAAATGTAATTGAAACTGTTTAATTAATTAAAAAACAGGGCATTTACTTAAATAAATTATATCTATAAAAATAACGTATAAACGTAGAATATATTAAAAAATATATATGTGTGTGTGTGTGTTTCGGAGCAGTTTTTAATTTAAGTAGATTATATTAAAGACCGCTATGTTTTGAAAACTGGGCAAGTAGATTTTGATAATTTTCCGTGATTTTCCTTGTTTCTGTATAGAGTCAAAGTGGACATAAAAATTGCCCATCATGTCTATGTTCGAGCGCTTTCAATCATTGTTGGTCATTTTCAAGAACAGAATATTTTATGGTTTTGAAATTCAAGAAACGTCGATGTATTTGATTTCTGTTGGCGTTTCTTTTTCATCGTGGTGTTTTTACACACACACACACATACACACACAAATATATACATACATATACATATATATATATATATATATATTGATGCATCTTTCATTAAATAATATAGACAAGTTTATTTTATGCAAATTCCTTTCATATCGTCTGATATGCTTAATAACATTATCATTGAAAGACGAAAGAAAATCACCATATTGATACATGTTTTTAATCCTCTCTAAGCTTTCGGCTTACATAAGCCATTATCAAAGATGGCAATTACATTTCAATATATTAAACAATACACGGACAAAACAATAATGATAGTCTGTTTTTGTTGCATAAAAGATTTCCAAGCAACGACAAACTCGTGTATACGAGACGCGGAAGCGAAAATCGCACCGCAGCTGGTGACGTCACACATGACCACGCGATAGTGAACATGAGAAGTATTAAGTATGGGAAGCCGTTGGTATAAACAAATGGCTTCTGTTATCAATTATAGGCATTTAAGAATATATATATATATATATATATATATATATATATATATATATATATATATATGTGTGTGTGTGTGTGTGTGTGTGTGTGTGTGTGTGTGTGTGTGTATTTGTTACCCGTCCTGATTTCTCTTCCATCCGTAAAGACGCCCCCTCCATCATGTTAATTCAGTGATTTATCAAGTTGTGGACTCGAATACATAGGGAGGACGTCCCAGCATTTGGATTTGAGAATAAAACAACACTTATCCCCCAGGATTTTGAATCTGGATGCCAGAAAAAGCCAACTAACCAATACTTCTGGCTCTGCTATTGCAGTGCATGTAATAAATAGCAGGAATTGTGCGGTTGATTTTAGTGCGGACCGTTTTTCGATTTTATCTAGGTCCCAATCCACATATCACCTCAAGGTTCCAGAGTCCTTGTATATCAGATCCCGTGGGCCTTCCCTTTGTAAACAGAGGGAATGCTTACTGGGTCTGAATGTTATTGAACTCTAGTTTTCTTGAAATTCATATTTTGTCCTTCCATTCGCTATATATATATATATATATATATATATATATATATATATATATATATATATATATATATATATATCTTTTTGGGATTTTATCTAGGCCCCACTCCTCATATCACCTCAAGTTCCTAGTGTCCTTGTATATCAGATCCCTTGGGCCTTCCCTTTGTAAACAGAGGGAATGCCTACTGGGTCTGAATGTTATTGGACTCTAGTTTCTTGAAATTCATTTTTTCCACCCATTTCATTCGTTATATTAATTTATTTTACACGCTAATATATTTTTGACATCCCAGAAAAATAAATTTGATAAGTCCTGGGACGAAACCGATTGTTCTTTTTTAGCTTTTTTAATAATGCCGTATAAATTCTGCTTTTTCCTAGATATATATATATATATATATATATATATATATATATATATATATATATATATATATATATATATATATATATATATGTATGTATGTATAAGAATGGCAGAATCTATGCTTGTATTCTATTGAGCACATGCCAGAAACAAGTGTATGTAACCTCTTCGTTTTTCTCTTCTACTCCGGCATTCTATATCGATTGCTTTTAATATAACGGACACTTGTCAGTTATGCACTTTTATCTGGTGCAGAAGCGAGAGTGTGTGCACTAAATCTTTAGACACGTGATCACATTCTTAGACACTCATTTACTGTTAGAGAGCAAGTTCAGACCATTCTTCAAATCTTTTACCGACCGCGCTGTCTGGTTGTCTTAAATAAACAAAAAAGTCTGGTACAAGGCTGCATGTGGGGCACATATCAAGGATCAACGTTGCTATTTTAGAAGTACTCTGTAGTCTGAAAATCGAGCTCCTCCTTTTCAAGCCTGGATATATTTCGTCTTGTTAGTACACCATAGCATTAAACACTGAAAGCGTAACATCTTGCATACGTAAAATATTTTAAATTGGTCTTTTAAAAGAATCTAAAGTATAAAGGAGAAAAAATATAACTTTACAGTTAATATACAGAGTGAACATGTCTTCCCATGATTTCATATATTATGCAAAAGATAGGATTTATTGAAATTTATACCTTAACACAAAAAGATTATTTTTCTGTTTATCCTTAATTTCAACATGTGTTCCATTTGCTTCCTGCAGAACATCCAAGCTATACACACTGATATTTCTCCTTCATAGACGCCATTTTATACTGGTTATTGCAGCGCCACCTATACAGAAAAAAGAAACATTATATTAATTGGTTTATGTAATGTCACGAAAGTAATTATTTTACGAAGCATAATTTTTAAGATATGATTGTATTCAGTAAAGGTTTTTATCTTATCTCGTATTAAGTAAACCAAAAGGTTTGCATGCGTTAGTTTTACAGATGTACACGTATAGTTTTGTCGCTTGTATTAAGCGTTAATGCAAGCAACTGACAGTCTTGAAGCACATTCGATTCAACACAAGTCCTCAGTTGGTCATCAGTCTTACCAGCCGTCCGTGTATTTTCGATTGATTCAATTCCGGTTGAAAACCTACCGAAACCACCAAGAAGTATAGTCACTAAAATTACTATTATTAAACGTTGTACCTATTGTACTAGCTGTTTCTGCTGTTGTACCCAATTTAGATTCTGCAAAAGACAAGCAAAGAAAATCAACCTTTTGGTCCTTAAATTGATTTCATTATTTACTAATATATATATGTGTGCCATCTCCCCTCAGGTTGAGATCGATCTTCGTTCTCAGCTTTCTTTTATTGAAAATGCTTACCGGTCGTTTTATCGTGTTTTTTTTTTCGTTTTTTTTTAGTTGGTAAAAGAGAACATCGAAAACCCTACGGGCTCATCCAGTTATTTTTTTTAAGATTCATGAAAATCAATGAAAGTTTTTTTTTTAAAAAAAAAACAAAAAAAAAGCACACTATCTGCAGAATGTTAAGCGAGTTTCTACGGAAGGCCGGACTGAGACTTTTGGCTGAAATAAACTAGCGTTGATATGACACATGTATCTATTGAATCCTAGCTGATTTAAAAATCGTCAACAACTCATGGATCACATTGAATTTAAATAGATTTCATGTACCCATACTTTTAGTATAAACCTATCCGTTCCATTTTTTATTGAATCAATAAACAAACATAACACCGAATGTGAGGATTTATAAATTAATACCTGTCCCCATCAAGAGGTTAAAGTATATGGTACCATTGATAATGTTACAGCACGATTCTTCAATCTTGATTTACCAGTGACTAGAAAAAAAAGACATAAGAAAATAAAATCATGGACAAAAGGGCCATAATTTGCTTCTGGTTATAAAAATTTCAGTTCAATGTCTATTTTATACAATTAAGGAAAAAGATAAAGATTTGCTTCAGCTAACCTGATGGACACAAAGTAAGGTTTCAGTTTTTTTTTTTTTTGCGGGGGGGGTGCTTTTGTTTTTACTAATGTTCACTCAATACAAGACCCAAGAGCCACTCAAGGTAGAGGGTTACTGTGTGGACTTATATTAACATAGGATCGAACAAGCGTTAGGAATATAAAGCTGAAGCAGACTTTAGAAGGAACCAGAAACCCAATCCTAAACAGGAAACAATAGATAAACTTCTACTCCTATTCAAAAGCTTGGGGAGGAGTGTGAACCGGACGACAGACAAACCTATCTATTCCTAATGGTAGAGGAGAGAGAAAATGAAATAAATAATTAGTAAATAAAATTTCAGAATTCATGCGAAGACGATAGGAGTACATGACTGAAGCAGACTTTAGAAGAAATCGGAAACCCAATCGTAAACAGAAAACAATGAATAAAAAGACAGAGGAGGAGTGTGAACCGGGCGATATTCACTCTTATTGGTGGATGAGAGGGAAAAAAAATGAAATAAATAGTGAATAAAATTTCAGATTTCAGGCACAGACGTTAGGAGTAAAGAGCTGAAGCAAACTTCAAAAGGAATCGGAAACCCAATCCTGAACAGAAAACCAAGGATAAACCTCTACACCTTTTCAAAAGACCAGGGAGAAATGTGAACCGAACGATATATAATTAGCATTTTCTAAAGCCATGTCCATTCAAGACGTAGGCAATCATTACTCGCTACAGATTCCTTTTCTTTATTGTCTGAAAATTGTCATACCTTCTTGAGAAAGATAGTGGAGTGGTTTCCTGTTGCCTTAACGATCTGGAATTAAGAGTTTTCTTTCCCTTAGACTGGTTGCCATCCAAGGCTAGAGAGCGCAGTTTACACTGCTATTTATTTAATCCATAGAAAATGGAGGAGAAGAGAGGGTTTCATGCCTTTCCTATGGAGAATTTGTACGAAAGTGAACGCAACAGACGAGCCTGTGATTTGAACTCGAATAGCCGATTTCACTTTCCGTCGTGAAGGATGTGTAAACCCAACCACACTTTTCGGAAGAACTGATAACAGCGGAATTGTGCACGTAGTCTCCGTGCGTAATGATGTATTTGTATGTTTTCATTTAGATACAGAATTTGATTGTATCATTGATTTATTAAATTCTACGGTTTAACGACCCTTTGAAGGTTATTTAAAGCCAGAAAATATTTTTAGATTGCAAGAATTCATTTAATTATCTATTTGGAGACAATAATGATTTAATTACACACATCTTACTAATTGACCCTTAGCTGGAGGGAGAAGAGTGGCGTTCATACCTTTCCTAACGGTATTTACGCGTAAGTGAATACAACGAACCCAATGGCTCTCCGAATACCAAATCACTACACCACCTGCACATCAAAGCTTACAGCACCTGGTCTTCCCAAGCGGTCACCCATCTAAGTACTGACCAGACTCGACGTGGATTAACTTCGGTAATCGTACGGGAGCCGGTGTTTCAATGTGATATAACTGTAAGCCCCTTACATGCAGGAGTATGTGTAGTTATATATGTACCTGTATAAATATAAAATATATGCATATATTAATATATATGTCGGTGTGTGTGTGTGTTTTGTTATATGTGGGTGTTTTAATATATATATATATATATATATATATATATATATATATATATATGTATGAATGTGGGTGTTTTTTCTGTGCGTGGGATCATTGCAATCAGTATTTACACATTTTTTGTATAAGAGATTTCTTTCAGGGCACTGATCGCTTTCTTTTTTCGTTTTTTTTTTTTCTTTTTTCTTTTTTTGCAAATGAAGACAACATTGAAAAATGATGCAATCTTTGCGTGGATTTTATATTTGCATGGCTTCCGGTAGAAAAGGAATTTTTTTTTTAACTTAAAATCTTTTTTTTTTTTTTCTGTATTTTTTACTTTAATTAGTTTATGCCGTCAAGTTTTCTTAGCGAAAAGATCGAACTCTCGAACATTTCGTTACTAATTTAACTAAAAATGAATTTAAAAGACATCTTCAGATACCGAACTTCGATTAGTGGGATTTCTGGAGAAAATATGGTGTATCAAATGCATTTTCGTTTCTTTTCACAACACTTTACTCTAAAGTTTATTTCCTATATACATCTAAAATCGATCTATGACTCCACTATATTATTGATATTATATATATAAAAGTGGACATTGAGATCAACACCCAGAGGCGACTGTCTGTTTCCTGCTTAAACACAATTGTCAGACCACGGAAAAGGCGTGCCTTTTCGTTTCCTATGGCTGACTGGGAGCAGCCGTGTTAATGCCCTTGATGTGTCTGAAAAAGAAATGAGAATTTTTAATGTGGCGTACACCGTGTAACGTTACTTTAAATCGTTTTCATTTTATTTTATGGCGCGCTAAAAATATGTTCTTACATACCTGGTATATGTTGATAATATGTAGAATAATAATATAATGGCCTGACGATTGCGGTTAATCATGAGACAGACTGTCGCCGCTGAGTGTTGACCTCAATATCCACTTTTATATATACATACGCTCAATCCCTTAAATCTATCAATCTCTTTATCCCTAATATCTTAAAACTATATTTTATCATAGTATAATAGTAAATATTGAAGACAATTTGGATAACTTCTATTCTGATAGGTTTCGCCGATCTACCAGTGTGATCAGAACATGAATTTTGTTTCAAGAAAATCTCGTACGTTGACGAGACAAAACGAGATTCACGTTAAGCGACTGAATGCATAGTTTTTATTTTAATTGCATCGTTATAAAATCAAATTTTAACTAATTTGAACTCAGTTTTTATTTATATTTTTTTTATTTTAATGTTTACGTATACCACTTTGTTTCAGTGCCAATTTAGGTGATAAGTTGAAATAGCCCGATTGTACATTAATTGGAGGTGAGACATAGCTCGTGGCATTTCAATACATCGTCCTCTTTTTGTTATACTAAAGTCCACCCAAAACAAGGCTCAAGAGCTACTCACCTTAGTAACCTCTTTTATCTTAGTGGCTTTATTGCCCTGCTTGGGATGAAATTGTTATTATTATTATTATTATCATTATTATTATTTCCTTTGATTTCTGATGTGTACTCATTTCTTTCCGGGTCTCGCTCAGAGACCTAAGGTTAGAAATAGCATCATGACACTTTACACTTGGAAAAAAATTACATAGACAAAGTCCTTCGTAACGTGTGGGCTGTACACGTGAGAACAATGTTTTGTATTTCTTTAAGACATGGGCTTCCAAGGATCCCTTCAAATAGTCTATCGGAATATTTTCCAACCAATCCGAGGGCTCCAACTACAACGAGGATTGTTGATGTTCCCATGTGCCGTTATTATTATTATTATTATTATTATTATTATTATTATTATTATTATTATTATTATTATTATGCTAATGTCTATACTCGATTGGTGTAAAAAAAAACTCGGATAGTACAATTTGCAAATAAAAATATGTTAAAACAAATTGGTATCTGGGGAAAAAATTGGTAAAGAAAGAAGAAACTTTTTAGTCGGCCGAAAAAAAATCGCCCAGTGTCGAAGCCAACAAATCCTGAAGATCCATTTAGGTGCAAACTAGGTAGGTAGTTTCTGGCTCACTTGTATTATATATATATATATATATATATATATATATATATATATATATGTATGTATGTATGTATGTACGTTCGAAGTGGAAATTAAGTTCCGTTGTTTTACCAACTCATCAGGCACAAATTCTTACATTAAATTTTAAAAAAAATATAAACTGGGTCTCATAGTAGGAATGCTAAATTAAACGCAGATTCACAGCTCAAAATGTAAAATAGGCTAAATATAATATTGAGGTGTAAATAAAGAAAATAGGGTGTAGGTAAGGGGGGGCATTGTAAAAAGCTTAAAGTTTAAAAAAGGAACGCCGGGTAACTCGTTAAGTAATAATAAAGGTTAAAATGGTTATATGTTACGTATATACGGTTGCTAATATCTAGTTATTTGATTTACCCACCTCAATACACACACACACACACACACACATATATATATATATATATATATATATATATATATATATATATATATATATATGAGTTATATTTAGGTAGTAAGTATTCTTCCATATAATTTTGATTAAAAGGAACCGAAAAGGACTGTCTGTGTGGTAGCCAGATTTCCTTTGTCTACATCTCAGTAAAGGATACCAGGATGTAAACAAAGGAATCTTGCTTAACCCACAGTCACCCCACATTGTTGCTTTAAAATGACTGAGATAGTCGAAAGTAGAAAACAAAAGCACAAACATGAATTTCAGATAGTTTATCCGTAACTTGGATCACAATAAACAGCAATAGAAATATACAATAAAAACATTAACAGACAGACCTTGTCGCTCCTTTTTTAATACATACATACATACATTATATATATATATATATATATATATATATATATATATATATATATATATATATATATATATATATATATAAAGTTTAATTTAAAAGGTTTAGAATCTGCCAGAATGATAGGATAAGGAACAAATAGGAAACGTGAATAAATTTACACACTTTATCTTATCTAAGATCTGTTTACCTACAACTACAACCGGTGTAACTTAAATTCCTTCACTCTCACACAAAACTTCGACCAATTAATATATGGACAACGATCAGATATAGATCAAAATGCCTACGAAATACCCAAACGCTCAAATACACCCGCGCGCGCGCGCACACACACACACACACATTATCAACCGAATCCCGTTTGTTATCAATATAGACACATGAATTATAGGCACTAACGCCGCTTGGGTTCTGCTTAAACAATAAAAACAAACACAACATAAAAACATCAGAATTAAATAAATCTAAATATGTTAAATTTATAAATGTTTCCTATTTGTTCCTTACTTATCCGATATATATATATATATATATATATATATATATATATACATATATATATTAAATAAAAATAAAAACAGACCACTTTAAGGTTCCATGTAATAAATTATTTCACCACAGCCCTTTTAAAGGACCACGGATCATCAGACTTTACTTCCAAAGGTTGAAACGAAAAATGAATAGAAATTTGCACATTTTTGACGGGCAGTACTAAGCATATGTAAATTAACGAAGTCAGGAAGTGAGAGGGGAGAGAGACATGATTGAGTTAGAGTAATTTAAAATTTCTATACTTTCAAATTTAATATTGTTTGAGGAAGTCCAGACATTGACACATTTAATCGGTTAACTTAAACGGAAGTTATATATTGATATAGAAGTGGAGAGGAGAAAAAAGACATAAAGAGAGAAGGAAGTCATGAGAGAAAGTGTCTCTAACTTTCTTTGGAATGAAAGGTATTTCCCGTTTATCAGTCAGTTATGTGCCATGCGGGATACACGCTTAGGCGATCATGTATCTTTCGATACATGACTGACGAGGCAGATTTTTCCCGCAGTAGATTGGCATTACTTTCCATCCAAGGCCATCCAGGTCTATTTAACCATAGCTGAGGGAGAAGAAGAGGATTCATACCTTTCCCAAGGATATTAGCACGTAAGTGAATGTAATGGATTCGACTGGAATTCGAACACGGCTCTCCGGTTCCTTAATCCGAGCAGCTATCCATTACTCCACCGTGTCCCCTAGTTTATAGTAGAGTAAAAAAAAGGCATACACTGACCAGGCTTGCACCTGAATAAAATGAAAGTTTCGGTTTACAGGAATCAAAAAGGTAGATATAGGCTCAGTTTTCCCTGGAATCAAGTGGTAGACATTGGTTGAGTTTATACCTGAGTCCACAAGTATACACCCGGAAGCTGGCCCTTTTGAGTGGAAGGGGAAATGGTCTTAAAATATTACTGGGGATTCAGTTGGGATATTCTAGAATATTCGTCCTTGAAACGTCTGATAAAAAGCAACAATAAAATCAAGTAAAGACTAAAAATGCTAAATATGTAGTTAAGTCATGTCTGCCATTGTTTCACAAGCATTTTGCATTGACGACAGATTTTTAAAAAGAAAATGATTTTCAACACATAAATCTTGTTCGACAAACCAAGTAGATTATTTAAAATGTTTATAAAATCATATTATCATCCTTAGTCCTATGACCACGCGTGATCGTAGGGTTATTGTGAAACACAACATCTGAACAGTTCACTTGACGTATCTGTGTTGAAAACCGAAGTATTCTTTCCTGCACAGCGTCTCTTGGGCAAGTATACTATACAGAGCCCATCCTACTCCAGGTTACCCCGCCCCCAACCGATATCCACCTAGGTCACTGACACGTGGCCATTGATTCCACTGAGGGATTGGTCCGCGTTGGCCGTTGACTTCAGTTTCGGAAGTCCTCTACCCATCCAAGCCATGACTACACTGGCTGCATATGGGACCCAGTGTGTCCCATTGTGCTAGATGGCCATTGACCCTAGAAGAAGGTTTATCCACTCTCTGACATATCTTGTTCCTTGGGTAAGTAAAATTGGCAGTACCCATCCAAGACAAAGCACCGCTGACGTTCTCCAACTTGAAAGCTTGTCTTGGTCACAGACACGTGCCGGTTAATACCACCGAGGGAACCCCTCGTCCTAGTCGTTGATTTCAATCTAGGAAGCCCTTCGCCCAACAATGTCGTGTCATCAACGCACTGGACCCATACATAGCTATAGATTTCGCTCTACGCTTTTGTGCTACATAGCTGTTGACCTTATAAGAAGATACATCCGCGCTTTGACAAGGCTTTTTTTATCCTGCTAGTTGTCTAGCCACTCTCCCCGGAAAAAATCCTGGTTGGAGAACCGGTTTAGTCGCCGATGGCCAGTCTATACGGCATGTACTAATGGGTTACATAGTACCAGTAGCACTCGTAGAATTGCATGACAGAAATAAAAATAAATATTTCAACAAAAAATTAGTTAATAATAGAAGGCTCTGTAATTATTAGGTTGGTGCAAAAATAATGTCGTTTTCTCACATGAAGTTGAAACGTCAAAAAACGACATTATTTTTGCACCAACCTAATAATTATACCAGGTGAGGCTCAATCTTAAATAATTGTTTTATCTCTATATATACAATTCTGTGACTTCCGTTGGTTCGTCTGTCCCTCACACCCTCTAAAATAGCCATGCATTGACCGATCGAAACCAAATTTTAGGAAGAATTGCAAACAGGTAAGGGGGTACAAAATGCGATTGGTTTTACTAGAGTGCGTAGCTTAGTACAATAAATTTTCATTGTTCTGGAACAATTAAAACTTTTATTATTTAACATACAAAATACTCACACTATTTTAAAAACAATTTAATAATTAAAATAACAAATACTTATTGAATAAAAATACATTATTGTTCTGTGCATGATTTTCCTTGAGTTTTTATATGTACAAGGACCAAGTCCCCAGTTCGCCCTGTGTTTGCTAGAACTATGGACAAACCACAAGGCCAAACTCTTCAAAAAGTTGGAATTTGGCTCCAGAAAAAAATATTTACGTATGATCAGTTGTATGTTACATGCTCAAGAGTAAGAAATCCTAAAAATATATTCTTACCTGTTAAAAAGGGAAAAAAATGTTTTTTTAAATATTGTTTATCATGGAGTCCTAAAAAAATAAATCAAATTAAAGTAATTATTAAACTGCGAAGTAGATTTTGTCAAAATATTTTTCCAAACAAATCAGTTTATTCAAATTTCATCGATTTGTTCGCTAAATTGAAGGAAACGTAGAGTTTGTAAACCTCGACAAAAAATGCTAGCGATAATTTCAACAATATTATGATGATTTCAATGTTCTTCAGTGTGTTGCAAAATTATTCTAGTATGATAAATGGGAAATCTGATCTGATATTATACAGTACTTGATTAATTAAAGTCTATTCTAAATTCATAAAACAGGCTTATAGAGGCATTCATTTGAGCAAGTTCACAGTGTTTAGTGACATAACAATGGAAAGACTCGGAAAACCAATACAGTTGAAAATTAAGAAGAAATAAAGCAAAGATCTTTCTTATTATTCATCGTCAAGACTAAAAGCTGACTTCCAATTTGAGCAAAAAAATGTAAACTTTTAATAGAAATCAATTATTATCATGACAGTAATAAGTTTTAATAGCAGTAGATAGGTTTGCCAGTCGTCCGGTTCACTCTTCTCCCAGGCCCTTTTGAACAGGAGAAAAGGTTTATCCCTTTTTCCCTATTTAGGATTAGGTTTCTGGTTCTTTCTAAAGTCTTCTCATTCTCTTTCAACCCCAGCAGCCCTTGGTGTCTTAGTGGCATTATCGCCTCGAATGAACTGATTTTTTAAAAAATGTTAATTCTAATTCTGTCGTTAGATGACGCATTTAGCGACGCCCTGTGAATGTGAGAAGATATATATTTTTTACTATTTTATTAACAGCAGCACAACATGTGCGACATTATAAATTCATATATATATATATATATATTAAGACTTTTTATAGATACAAATATTTAAGTAAATGCTCTGTTTTTTATAATAAACAGTATTAAACAACATTTACCGGCCTGAATGTCCGAGAAATTTTCTATGAAAAATAGAAATATCTGTATCTATAAAAAGAATGTATAAACATAAAAATGTCTTAAAATAATTGTCGGACTTTGTCCATTTCATAATATATATATGTGTGTGTGTGTGCAATAATCGATAATAATATTTATTAACTAACCCTTAATTCATCATTATTCGCTGTTTCCTCCTTGGGCAGACTACGAACTAACATGACTTATTTCCCACCATTTATTACGATCTTGAACAAACTTATTTATTGTTTGCAACTGATAAGTTGATGACCACAGAATTGTGTCATCACCCTACCTCGGTTCCGTTTTTTCTCTATTTCTTTTCCTACTAATACCCTCTCGAAACCAATTAATGAACACAGCACTAAAACTTTTAACGTGTCCAAATAGTTTCAAGGATTTGCTACGGGATGGCACGGAATAATGAAGGTAAATTGTTTACATTTCTAAGAGTGGTCATTTTCCTTTTATCTATTAGCTTGTGATCCGTGAGGATTACGCATCATATGGTTTTGGAATGTTTTTCATTTGAGCTTTTGAGCTTCGTTTCGTTTTTGTCATAGCTCAATTAGATTGGAGTTCCCTGGCGCTGTTTGTTGCTTGAGCACTATCTGTTTTCATTACGTAGGTTTCTGTCTTTTTTCATCTTTGGCAGACTTCGTATAGGTAGGGTTGTTCTTTGACACTTTAACGATTATTTGGTATACACACACACACACACACACACACACACACACACACACACACACACACACACACACACAAACACACACACAAACATATATATATATATATATAATTAAGTAATTCATTGAGTCTGAAAGAAACCTCAACAGAATGCAGAAAGCACTGGACAGCCGTTTCGTCCTATATTTGGGACTCATCAGCAGTGCGCATCCACTACCGAGAATTGAAACCCTGACAGTTAGGTTGTCAAGCAAACACCATACCAATTGTTCCAACGGGCCTCAGTGACGAAGAGATAGCAAATCAGTGCAGCTCGCCCACATATTCCGTGGTGGAACCCAACTGAAGTGCTTTCTGCATTCTGTTGAGGTTTCTTTCAGACTCAATGAATTACTTAATCATAATTATCAAATCCTCCTTACAATTTCTATCATATATATATATATATATATATATATATATATATATATATATATATATATATATATGTATTGTTATGGTAATTTACCCACGCACGCATGGACTCTCCAAGCTATAAATATATACATATATTTATATTTGTGTGTAAGAGTCGGTCTGATGAGTTGGGGTCGAATCTTCCATTCTAACGAAATAAATATCACTATGGTCTTTTAAGTGTTCGTTTTCATTATAATAATTATTATTTGCTCTGTTTTTGACATTGAGCTCTCTGGATTTATATCCCTTTTTTAATTTCCATACAAATTACCAAATATTATAAATAAGGCAGACTACACAAACACACCCATGATTTGTTTATATTGATGAAGGCTTGTATAGAACCAACTTTGCTTTTAGGAAGAACCAAATATAGAGAACTGATGCACAAAGTGTGCCAGGAGTTCTCCAAATGTCATCGCAGAGGATCCGGAAAGAGTTTAATGAATCTAATGGTGATTACGAAGGTGTTTGGAGTGATCCCTAGTGATGACGACGTTATGCCTCCATTCATCTTCACACAGGGCCTGAGACTCAACAAGGAAGACTACATCAAGTGCCTGGGTCAAGAGTATGGCTGCTGGAAGATCCTACGTCTGGAAACAGGGCTCTGCACCGTGCCACACAAGCAAGAGAACCCACTCATGGCTGTCAGACAATTTCTGCGACCACAAAACTCATTACATCTGGTCACCTAACTCCCCAGACTGCAACCTCCTTGATTATTATGTGTGGGACGCTGTTGAGTGAGAGATCAACAAAACTCCTTGTGACACCAAAAATGAACTGAAGGCAAAGATTATGGCAGCATTCACCAACTTAAAGAAGGATACCGACCAGGAGAGTTCCAAGAGATCCCGAAGTCGTCTGGAGGCTTTTGTTGAAGCCAATGGCGATTTTTAATTTTTATTATTTAAAGATATTTTAGTATAATTTTGGTAAATATACACTATTTACATTGTTCAGACTATCATCCTCATCTTTGTTGTCATATTTATCACAACACAGAGTATTGTTACTCTCTTTCTCCATCGTGAACTGTATCGAAGGTCTTATTGCGTTCACATGGTCCAGTAGAACCTGGACATCTTCCTGGTGTAGCCAGAGTATGAAGGTGTCATCTATGTATCTTAACCATAGAGTTGGCCTTAGAGATATAGATTCTAATGCCATTTCCTCAAAGTATTCCATGTATATATTACTGGTGATAATGGCGAGCCCATTGGTAAACCCTCATCCTGTCGATATATGCGTGATCCCATTCCGAAGTGTGTTGTTTGTGTACAGAAAGACAACATCTCCATCATATTATCTATTGGAATACTGGTCCATTCTCCTAGGGATAAATAGTGTACATAATACCTCATCTCAGAAATATAGGCAGATTTGGTAAATATATCTGTTAAAATGAGATGTCAGTGTTATATTCATTTTAACGTCCTTTAGAGGAAAATCTATCCATGGCACCCTGTATATATGTCATAGATTTTAGTAATGTCTAAAATAAACTCACGTGTTCAAATGCCACCTATTGAAAATGCTACGAACTTTCGTTCCAGTGCAATATTTTATTTCTAGTTTTATCCGTTCGATTATTGATGCTCTTTGCTACAATGTTCTAAATCAATACACTCGTTTCCAACACAAGCAGAGAGAAAAATGAAAAATCATGCTTTGGATCCACATTGAGTTCCATTCTACTGGTATCCTTGGCTAGAGTAAATTGCAACCGAGGAAATACCATTTCGGCTTCATCTTTAGACTATTGCGTATTCGAGACGAGGGTCAGTTTGCGTCCTCATAAACAGTGGAAATTTCGAACGCTGATTTTAAAGAGACGCAAGCCATCCCCATTTGGAAAATTGGTGCAACGCAATCTTCCTAATAGGATTTTGAATTATAATAAACCAATCTTAAGATAAAGATCAACAACCAGTATAGGAGTTCATATATTCATACACAAGAATGTACATGTGCGTACATATATATATATACACACAAATATTCAAACCATCCGCAATTTTTTTTATTTTTTATAGATAAAGCCATTTCTCTATTTACATTATTCGGACTATTGTCCTCATCTTTGTCGCCATATTTATTACAACGTTTCGGCCGTTGTACGCTCCGGCCTTCTTCAGGTGGTTGGAATGTCGAACTGAAACTTAAGGAATCAGCACATATGCTAAGCCACAAAAATCTCCTGAGCCAACCAAGCATAGAAATGAATACAATATGGGAACCAGTAGTAAGGAGTGTCAGAGAATAATAACAAAAATTGCAATATGAACTCTGGTAAAAACATGATGATAACAGACAAAAGAAATTGCAATATGAGCACTGGTAAAAAATGATTGCTGAAGACATTATAATACCCAGACATTCATACACACATGGCACAGTGGATAAAGGCGTTATGTAGATCCAGTGACAGGGCCCAAAGAGTGTGAGTTCAATACCCGGCCAAGGCAGTGGAGAACTTGGAGAGGGGAATTAACAGGAGATAACTGATATCCAGTAAACATGGTACGTCTAGAACAGTCTGCCCCAGTGAGCAAAATAAAGGGTTCAGTTAAACATTCATACTATCTGAAGAAGACCGGATCGTACAACGACCGAAACGTTGTAATAAATATAGCGACAAAGATGAGAACAATAATCCGAATAATGTAAATAGTGTACATAATACCTCATCTCAGAAATATAAGCAGATACTAAAGCCATTTCCCTTTGAATCTATGACCATTTTTTATTAACATTGTTATCAAAATTATTCGCGTATAATACGCATTTAATAGATTTTTATGCACAAAGCTAAGGCTGCATATAATACATACGAATTATCATACTTGCCGGACGCACCCACGTATTGGACACACCCAGATTTTGGCATGGAATATTTCGGGGGGAAGAAAATGCACATATCACAACCAAAAAAATCAAAATAATAACCTTACCTTCATGTGACATTCTCACTAACCAGGAAGAGACACAGTTTTAGCACAAATTATACAACTGGTATTTGCTTTTAATAGAAGTGAGGTGTGGTTTAATTACCAGGACATTTTTTAGAAAAAGATGAATTTTAGTCCATTTCATCTTGCATTTATTGAAAATTGATCGCCTGTTTTTTAGGGAGCAACTTCTGCACATAAAGTAAATTTATAATAGCTAGAAATAAATCTTCTGGTATCAGTGAACACTTGTACGTATGGTAATAGACAAAGAATAGAAACATGGCGCTTGTTGGGAAACGAAGTCGCATATGATGCATGCAGGAAAGCAAATTCCAATACCTGATTATCAACAAAAACACACACACAAAGCAAGCAACAATTTACAAATCAAAGCAAATATTTTTTGTAAAATTTTCTATTTCAACAAAAAATATCATAAAAATATTTTGCAATTCCATAAAAAAATTTTTTTCCTGGGTGAATTTTTCTGGGATAATTTTGTTGATATCATGTTTGTTCACATCCATAGGTCCTAGTTGCTAACTTCTATGCGTGCAATGATTCCTGGTGAACCCCACTTTGTTTTTTGTGGTTTTCATTTTCTTCTCATACATGATACTGCTGTCTTGGACACAGTAATTTTTGGTGGTTTTTTTTTAAAATCCGCGTCCATTGAGCCGGCAAATTTGGTAAATATTACCTTCCTCGGACCACATGCTTCGCTATATTTGGGAGGATATGACCGAAAGTAAGTTATATCTGTAGTCCAAACAAACTATGTAACAAAGAGTTTAAATCCCTAGCCAAACACGACATCACCATACTCTTCATCATCCTCCTCATCATCATCATCACCAGTTCCATAACCAAATATGCCCCTAGAGTCGCTGCTCAACTGAGCACCTGACCAGCTCCCTCCACATGTCTCTGTTGTGTGGCAATGTCTGAGTCTCTGTGAAGGATCTTCCAATCGACTCAGTGACGTTTTCAGCTCATTTTTCTTGTCGGCCTCTTCTTTTTTTTGAATATAATGGTATCTTGTAGCATAACAATGAAAAGATAGTGTTTTTTTTTCTTACGACGTGTCCATGCCAGTTCAACTGTCTTTTCTTGATGGTGATTATGAGGTCTTCAAATAGGCCAGATTTTTTATTTGGCAGCATCTCACACGACGTTATTTGTTATGAGGCCCATGTAGGAAATTCCTTTGTTGGTTCTGTAACATCTCATTTCTAATTCTAATTACTTGGATTATTCTCTGTTATTCTGCTATGAATATACAACATTCTCGCGTGGACACAAAGATTGAGAAGCAATATTTGGATCTCTCATTTGTTGTTTTTGTTTGTTTGTTTTTTTTATTTTCAGATGCTTCTTAGTACTGCGAATGCTACCACTATATGCTACTCTCGAAATTATTTCTTCGCTGATAACCGAGCCAAGATATTTGAATCGTCTCACTACTTTAAGTTCCTGTCCATCGACTTTTATCTTACTTTAAATTTATTTTTCCTTCCTTTTTTTCTGGCATTAAGCTCCAGGCCATATCTAGAGGACGTTTCGTCCGGGTTCTTCATCAGGCCGAGTTCCTTTTATTTGCCAGAAAATAAAACGCGTCAGTCTGGTGTAAAAACTGGATGAAATATCCTCCAAACATGTCATTTGTTTTTAAAATATTCTCATGGATTTTAGCTTGCTTCACTTCGACCAATGAGCAGAGATCTGCCGTGCTTAAATGTCAGTGACTGGTAAATGCTATAAATTAATTCGTTTATATATATATATATAAGACATTTTTTATGTTTATACGTTCTTTTTATAGATAAAAATATTTCATTAATTGCTCTGTTTTTATAATAAACAGTATTAATAACATTTACCGGCCTGAATGTCCGAGAAATTTTCATAGAAAATATGCGTCCTACGACAGGAATCGAACCTGTATCCTATACGGAACCGTCATATAGCCTGATGTGCCTTAACCAATTGGGCCACAGAAGAGCGTTTTGTCGGCAAGGTGGATTTTACTGTTTTTAAACACAATTCTCCATGATGTTCTCTCATTCATTCATATCTGCTCAATGCGTATCCGAATGTAAACAAATGACCTCATATATTATGAAATGGACAAAATCCGATAATTGTTTAAGACATTTTTTATGCTTATACGTTCTTTTTATAGATACAAATATTTAATTAAAGGCTCTGTTTTTATAATAAACAGTATTAATAAGATTTACCGGCCTGAATGTCCGAGAAATTTTCATAGAAAATATGCGTCCTGCGACAGGAATCGAACCTGTATCCTATACGGAACCGTCATATAGCCTGATGTACCTTAACCGATTGGGCCACAGAGGAGCGTTCGGTTAGTATCTATAAAAAGAACATATAAACATAAAAAAAATGTCTTAAATAATTGTCGGACTTTGTCCATTTCATAATATATATATATATATATATATATATATATATATATATATATATATATATATATATATATATATATATATATATATATATATATATATATATATATATATATATATATATATATAAGCGGGTGTAGTAATAATGTCGACTTCTGTCTTACGCTGCTATAGAGAAATACCCGCTAACCAGTCGAACGTGTATTTGTTTATAATTTTGTTTCTCCAATTGTAAGTTTATTTTCATCGCATGCTTGTTTTTCTGTTTGTTTTTTCTTGTTTTGTTTTTTGTGCGTATATCTCCATGAGTTTACTTGAAATACCCTGCAAATTTTATTTCAAATCATACAGTAAACTATATAAGTAAACTTTGTATCTATGAGGTATAACGCCACAATCACACCCCACTAAGAATTGTTTTAGTGGTTTCTGTGGCAAGTAGTTTTTTATGGAATGGAGTTACTAGCTTCACCTTCGACTGATTTTGAATTCAACGTTGTCCTTCTTCTAGGTAAGGTGCCAACCAAAATCTAGATAGCTCATTCAGTCCTGCTATTGACCCTAAAGGTGGGGAGAAGAGAGGGATTCACATATTTCCAAGGTTATTTGTCCGAAATCAAGCAAGTCCATTTTCTGCGCTAATAAAAACTACGCTACACGCACATACTAATATAAAAACTATAAATTCTTATTTCTAGTCGATACGAATCGAATAAAATGTTTAACAAATGTTATATTTCTTTCTTTTCTTTCTTTTTATGTGCCATGTCCTTTCAGGACGTGGGCGATCATGGCTCTCCACTTCCTCCGATCCTTTGTAGTTCTCAATAAATTTCGTCCCTCTGCTACCTCCCCCAGTCCACGTTTTGTCATCCACTTGCTTAAGCCCGTCAGGTATGTCATGCATTGTTTTCTCTTGTCTCTTTTCCCTCTATTCGACCTTTATGTGCCATGTCCTTCCAGGACGTGGGCGATCATGGCTCTCCACTTCCTCCTATCCTTTGTAGTTTGTCTCTCTACCACCTCCCCAAACCACGTTCTGTCATCCACTTGCTTAAGACTGCACCTTGTCTCTCTTTCCCTCTATTCGACCTATGAGTATCAGATTCTCCAGGCCCTCCTGTCTCAGAGATTTCAGCTGCCTTTTCCTGATGTTAAATATAAGCTTCTTCCTTGTTTGCATCATCTCCAAAACCCCATCGCTCCTAACACGCTCGGTCCATGATATCCTTAGCTTCCTTCTGTAGAACCATACGTCCGTTGCCTTGAGTCTCTTCTCCATCTTTGAGGAGACCGTCCAACATTCGCTGCCATAGGTCATAAAACTTCACTATAAAGTTTAATACACAGAGATGTATTTTTTACAGAATTGGAGTACAGCCGCTACATTTCAACAGGAGTTGTCCACTGATGACTTTCCAGTCGATAGAATCCAAAAGCGTCTACTCGGCCTAGTAGTGTTGAATTGTCTTCCACCCTACAGCCCTATTCCCATAAGCGAAAAGTTGTAAAACTCTCGCTACACTTTCGCTATTTTCATAGAAAGGGTTTGGACGAAATACATTCCTAACCTTCACAGCTAAGACCCACCGTGCTACAGACATTACAGTGAACAATCTTCATTCTCTTTATATTCCAATGGTGAGATGTAAGTTCCACCCGAGCAGCTTCTTCCCATGAACCGCTGCTTTGAAGAACCAACACCCAAGAGGATGCTTTCCCTGATCATTACAATCTTAACCCGTTCAAGTCTTTGGTTAACCATTATCTTTCCTCTTACTTTACCTCGAGTGTCTCTTAGGCCTTATACAGGATGAACATTATTTCTTTGAAAATGAAGAAATTTTAGCAGTGCATGTTAATAATTTTGAATGGCTTTTGGTGAAAATTAACAAATACCGTTCCTAAAGAAAATAATTCACATCAATATACACGTGGTCAGCGCATGCATATATTTGTAAAGATGATAATAGTAATCATATATATATATATATATATATATATATATATATATATATATACACACACACACACACACACACACACATATATATATATATATATATATATATGACAAAATTTCGGTTTCCTTTGCAATAAGATTTGCTCATCAATCATGTTTGGGTCTCAAGAATATTTTTGTTTTCTTTTTAGAAACATCTTTTTTTAAATGTCTTTGTTTAATTCCATTGAAGTTGTTTATAATGTAAAAGGTGGGAATATGTCAAAAAGTGGCAAGAAATATTGTCTTTTACTCAAAGTCTCTATTTACTTGTTTTGCTTTTTCGTTATTTTACGAGTTTAATATATTTTTCCTGTATTTTCGAATATTTTTAAATATTCTTGATTGTATTTTTCTTCGTTTTCGCCTTTTTCTTTCTTTCTTTCTTTCTTTCTTTGTATTTTGTGTGGTGGGGGGAATGCGTGCGTTTTCAAACGAATGCTAAAAATTTGACTTTTGACTCCTGTAATTAATAGAAGACTGAATAACCCTTCGCACATAATACCGATTCTTTCTTTAATTCGGGATTAATACGTAAAATTTATTATTATTATTATTATTATTATTATTATTATTATTATTATTATTATTATTATCTTTTCCCCTGATGAGCTTTCCTCTTTGATACGTCGATTTACCGAATTTACACGCAGCTGTTTATTGGCAGCTATATCTCATCCCTTTACTGTTGAAATTGCAAAATGTAACCGTAAGTTCTATTCTAATAGGTCCTTCTCTCGCACTTCTCGCTTGTGGAACTCTCTTACGGCTTCTTGTTTCGCTGATCTTCAAAAATGTAAATGCATCTTCACTCGTCACCTTCCGTTTCTTTGAATCCTGTTCTTTTTATTGTCCTTTCGACTCAATAAGGTTTTTCCCGGTTTCTTCCGCACCCAGTAACCCCTGGCGTCTTAGTGGCTTTATCGCCTTGCTTGGGGTGAAATAACATGTGAGAAAACACACTGAACATCAACGCTGTGCATTGTGGTGTCATATTAAACTGTGGTATTGCTCATCCTTTTTCTTTTCTCGTGAGCTACGATGATGCAGCCAGCCACCGCTAACCAGGTCTGTTTTCTGTCTCACGAAATAGCGTCAGTGTGTCCATCCTGGCCCATTCTTTGATGTTGTTCCATCCAACTTTTGGACTCACTCCTCCCACGTCTACCCCCTACCACGGTACCTTGAAGGACCGTCTTGGGTAAAGTATTGTAGCGTATGACATGTCCAAGTAACAACAGCTTTCTCCTCTTGAAGGGCCCCTGGGAACCTGCTAGTTGTGTTAGTTGGCTCTGTAGCGAATCATTTTTCTTGTGCTCTCACCAGGAGATCCCGCGAAGGTGTCTGAAGCATTTCGATTCAAATGCTTGAACTCTCTTAGTGGTTTCTGCTATCGGACTCCAGCTTTTACATCCACAGAGTCCAGCTTTGGCATCCATAGATTCCAGCTTTTACATCCATAGAGTCCATCTTTCACATCTATAGAGTCCAGCGTTTACATCCATAGAGTCCAGCTTTCACATTCATAATCCAGCTTTCGCATCCATAAATTTCAGGTTTCCTATCTATAGAGTCCAGCTTTCACATCCGTAGTGTCCAGCTTTCGCCTTTATAGAGTTCAACTTTCGCATCCATAGAGCCCGGCTCGCGCATCCCTAGAGTCCAGCTTTCGCATCGATAAAATCCAGATTTTACATCTATAGAGTCCAAATTTCGCATCCATAAAGTTCAGCTTTCGCATCAATCATTGCTCATTGGACCTCATTAAATATCAGCAAGAATTATAGCGCGAAAGAAAACAAATATTCAATAAAGTCTATTGAAGAAAATTTATGGAAGCCCTCAGACGCTAACTAGCGAAAAGCAACATTAAATATCCTTGGAATAAAACAAAATATCTTTGAACCTTTAATCCTTAACATAACATTGAAAACAACGTAAGCACAGTGTATTTAGTTTGTAAAGTTACATGTTTCCTAACGGTTAGGAAGCACTAAAAATGAAATCGGCGCTCTAGATTTCAAATTTCAGCTGCGACTGTTTCTTTTCACTTTTTCCTTAATTCAATGGGAATAGTATGAATCTATCTCGTCTCCCTCCATGTAAGTAAAAATAACAGAGTAGACTTGGCTCTATAGCCTTGGCTGACAATAAATCTAAAAGAGGGAAAAATTAGTTGGTAGTAGAACGAGCAACTCCACGCCGTAAATGTTACATGCTTGGTTTACTTGCAAACCTATTCTTCATTCTTTGTCAATTTTTTAACCACTTTTTTTTATCCTTGTCCCACCCTTGAAATATTTTTCATGTATCAGGGAATCCCTGCATAAAAATTATTATATGCCGTTATTAATGTCTATCTCTTTTATTATAATAACCAAAGAATTTGCAATAATATGACGTATGTGTATAGTAAAATTATCAACATAAAATTATAAAAAAATTATAAAAAAATACATTAATCTCTTTATCACTGTTTCTTGCAGAACCCTAGCAACCGCTTGTAGAACCCTAGGGTTCCGGGCGACACCATTTGACAAACACTGCTCTAGAATATTGTCCTTAAGCTTCAGAATTATTCCATAAACCCTCCATAAAAATAATTATATTCCGTTATTAATATCCGTCTTGTTTATATTTTATCGTCGTTCATGCGTTAAACATAATATATAGACAGCGTACTTGTGTCCTGTACTCGAGTGATACACGAATCTGCCATGTACAGGTCTTGTCTACTAACGAGCGGGGGCGGTTTCACAGTGACGTCATGCAGGCATCCTCAAATACATTCCCTATGATCGTTATAATTTTTAATAATACAGGGTGTCCATAAATTCCGTGTGCACTTTAAAAAATTTATAACTTTATTTGTATTTGCGATAGAAATAATTTCTAAAAAGGATTAGAAAGAAGTAAATCTGTATTTTTTAAAGGTTTTATTAAAATTTTATTTAAGTTTCCACATGTCTTCCATCATTAGCAATACAAAGGGTAATATGATTTCGCAGTTCACGGAAAACATTTGCCAACTGATTTACAGTAATGCCTGAAATCACATTAGTTATTTTAGCTATACTTAAAACTAGGTACATTAAACTTTATAACATTTTTTACAGATTATTTCTATCGCAAATACAAATGAAGTTATAATTTTTTTAAAGTGCACACGAACTTTATGGACACCCTGTATATGAGATTGAAGCCTTTATTATAATAACCAAGGATTTTCTAACAATATGACATATCTGTAAAATTTCGAATATAAAATTAAACAAAAATTATTTAAATATACATTAGCCTACTTATCACTGTTTCTCGCGGAACCCCTATCGATCACTTGCAGAACCCTAGGGTCCCGACGTATACGAGTTGAGAAACACTGGTCTACAGCTATTAAGGGAATTTTTTCGAGACTCGAGAAAGCAAACCTAATCATAATAATATTAAACATAATTGGGAGAACACAAAATTTCTTTATAAGAAATTCTTGACGTTGTTTTGAATTATCATTATTTAGCTGCAAGCTCGGTTACAAGGTAGAGTGTCGAAAACTGACTAAATTCATTAAAAGTTCAGTCAAAGAGTCATATATTGTTAAGATTCCAACAGATCTTACATCCGTTTCAGCAATAGCGTTTAACGTTGATTCCAAATCAATGCCACTTAATGTTGGCTCTAACAAAATGTTACTTAATGTTGATTCCAAATCAATGCCGCTTAATGTTGATTCCAAAAAATGCCACTTAATGTTGGTTCTAACAAAATGTTACTTAATGTTGATTCCAAAAAATGCCACTTAATGTTGGTTCTAACAAAATGTTACTTAATGTTAATTCCAAAAAATGCCACTTAATGTTGGTTCTAACAAAATGTTACTTAATGTTGATTCCAAAAAATGCCACTTAATGTTGGCTCTAACAAAATGTTACTTAATGTTGATTCCAAATCAATGCCGCTTAATGTTGATTCCAAAAAATGCCACTTAATGTTGGTTCTAACAAAATGTTACTTAATGTTAATTCCAAAAAATGCCACTTAATGTTGGTTCTAACAAAATGTTACTTAATGTTGATTCCAAAAAATGCCACTTAATGTTGGTTCTGACAAGATGTTACTTAATGTTGATTCCAAAAATGCTACTTAATGTTGGTTCTAACAAAATGTTACTTAATGTTGATTCCAAATCAGTGCCACTTAATGTTGCTTCTAACACAATCGCATTTAACTTTGTTACTGGGGTAGACTGTTCTAGTTCCACGTGTCATGTCTAAGTGATGTCAGTTATCTCCTGTTAATTCACCTCTCCAAGTTCTCCATTGCCTTAACCAGGTCAGAGTGGACCTGGGAACAGCAGCAATTAAAAGGTGGTACCATGCTCCTTAAAATCTCCTGATCAGAGGCCTTGCTGTCGGACGTAGTTTATCTACTTACCCAGGACACGGATGTAGTTTGTCGTCATACCCAGGACGGTCCTTTCGTGAACCACAGCCATTTGTTTCTTGTACTAAAAGAATTCAGTTCTGTTGGTTTCATTCACCAAAATATCGCATTTATTTTTTAAAAAAACCTCAGTCATCTTTCCAAATTTGCAATTAATCAATTGATGCTGTTAATTGAATTTCATGTTTAATTCTCTATAGGAAAAAAGAAAGCATATAAATTTTCTAATATCGTTGATATAATAATTTAAAGGAATTCAACTTTTTACTAAGGGGAAAATTTACTATGTTTAACATAAAGGAAATAGGACCAGAAAGATTATATTGCGCCAATATTCCAAGGAAAGATATCTTGTTTCTATTGAAAACCAGCATTCAAGATTCTGGATTTTTCCCGTGTTTGAAACCCAAGTATTGACTGAAACCAATAATGTATAACCACTTCAACTACAAAAAGTTATTTACTGTTCAACATAGTCGGGCACAAGGTGAAATTTCGGGGGAGACTGTGCTATGCTAATGTGTTCATCCTGACTATTTTATCAGTCTGGATACGAAGATAGACCAGTAAATCTTTCAACCATTTCTTTAACTGATATTTTGTTTTTCAAGAATTTATTTCCCGTCTTTTTGTAGTAAATTTAATTTTACAAAGTTTCATTTGTTATTTTGGATTTATCATTAAGCACATTTCAGGTGAAATTGTTTTCACTAATTGTTTATGAATTAAAAATATAATTTTTTATAGATATCATTGTTTCTAGAATTGTTTCTAGAATTCATAATAACATGAGTAGAACTGATTAAAGAAATGCATCAAAAAAACAATTTCTTTGTACAAGTAAATCGATATTTTGATTCGTATGCAATTTATTTTTATTTATTTAATATGGTTTTTCAAAATATCTTCTTCCTTATTAAATCTTTCTTAATCTCTTTGATCGAAAAATATGCTATACAGATTACCGGATAAAATTATAAATTTTTGATGACATGAGTAAACTAGTATATATATATATATATATATATATATATATATATATATATATATATATATATATATATATATTCAAACATACTGTTAAATATAACAGACAACGAATGTCTATGTTTGATCATGAGCCGTTCTAAGCTTCGTATAGTGGTTTAGTTATTTAACAATATATGTTTGAATAATGATCTGCCCCTATACATATATATGTGTGTGTGTGTGTGTGTGTGTGTGTGTGTGTGTGTGTGTGTGTGTGAAGAAATATAGTTTTAAGGTATGCTATATTTGTGGGATAGTGGTGAATATCAAATATAGAGCGTATGTAAATATAAAAGTGACCATTTAAGTCAGCACTCAGAGGCGACAGAATGTTTCATGCTAGACGCAATCATCAGGCTACTTAGATAGATAGATAGATAGATAGATAGATAGATAGATAGATAGATACAAAAGGAAAAACTCTTCTTAGCCGACGCGCTTCATCCTCCGAGGTACTTTATCACTTTTGCCTTTTCATAAAGTCCCTTGGAGGACGAAACGCGTCGGCTAATTTTAGTTTTTCCTCTTGTCTTTCTATTCATTTGTCATTTTGTCCCTTTACAGATACACTCGATCTGAAAATAATTTACATAGATAGATAGATAGATAGATAGATAGATAGAAAGAAAGAAAGAAAGAAAGAAATGATTGGTAAGACAAAAATATTTCTTGTATATTTTTATTTAGTTGAAATGTAACATCAGTATAAAGTATTAGAAACAAAATCACAAAATCACAGTTAAAAATGTAACATCAGTATAAAGTATTAGTTGAAATCACAGTAGAAATGTAACATCAGTATAAAGTATTAGTTGAAATCACAGTAGAAATGTAACATCAGTATAAAGTATTAGTTGAAATCACAGTTGAAATGTAACATCAGTATAAAGTATTATCACTGTTGAAAATGTAACATAATCACAGGTGAAATGTAACATCAGTATTAGAAACAAAATCACAGTTGAAAATGTAACACAAAGTTGAAATGTAACATCAGTATAAAGTATTAGAAACAAAATCACAACTGCAACCCTCGTTAGTGCTTGATACTGGATTTTTAGTTTTAAAATTCTAAATTCTTTACGTCGGAAATTAATGCAGATTGTTACAATCAGATATACTTTAAAAATTATTTTAAAAGCGTTAATTATATATGGCTAATTTCTAAGTGTAGCTTAGCTGTGGCACAAAGCCGAAAGTATGGAGCACCTAGTTAGGATCGAACTCACTTTTCAATCGTAACTGATCTAACAAGACAAGCTTGTTAACCATTACGCCACGCCGAGGTGCCCAAAACGTATTGACATAAATATGAAAACAAAAATATAAATAAAAAAGAAAAGTGAAAGAAAAGGTTCGGGGAAGGCACACATGCACACGCACACACACGCACACACACGCACACACATACATATCTATCTATCTATCTATCTATCTATCTATCTATCTATCTATCTATCTCTCTCTCTCCATATATATATATATATATATATATGACCTAACGATTGTGTCTAGCAGAAAAGAGTCTGTCGCCTCTAAGTGTTGACTTCAATGTTCACTTTTATATTTACACACGCTCTATCTCTGACATTGAGCACTTTATCCCATAAATATAGCACACCTTAAGAGTATATTTCTTCATTTACATATATATATATATATATATATATATATATATATATATATATATATATATATATTACATGAATCATTCATACAAAAAGCAGATAGTGAAGTTAATGATATAAATGGCAAGAATCACTCTCGCAAACAATTTTTAATAAAATACATTAACCTCGAACTAATTAACTCTAATTAATTTCGGAGTACATCTTAACTTTCGTTGTCCTGTTATTACCTGGATGCAAAAAAGACATATCTATTTCTATACCTGAGGATGATTGTATGAACAATCGAAAGCTTGACGATTGTGTTTAGCAGAAAACAGTCTGTCGCCTCTGAATGTTGACTTCAATGTTCACTTTTATACTTACACAAATTTATACACTATCTCTTATATTGAGCACTTTATCCCATAAATATAGCACACCTTAAGAGTATATTTCTTCATTTACATATATATATATATATATATATATCGAAAATCCTAATGAGCCAGATACTACCTACCTAGGTTTCACCACTTGGGATGATCAGGGTGAACTGGCTCTCGCTGATCTATCACTACTTCCACGGAAAGTGCTCGAACGAACTACATTCAATGGTCCCGCCATGATAAACCTTCAAGAACATACCATGCCACTTACATAGTAGCAAACCACCCACATTTCCCCCATATTCCATCGGTGATAAGTAAGTTCCACTCGAGCAGCTTCTTCCCGCGAGCCACAGCCCTGTGGATTCGACTCCCAACAGAATGTTCCCTCGATCACTATAATCCTATTCAAGGCTAGAGTTAACCGTTATCTTCTATACGCACAAATGGCCTCCTGGCGTAACCCTCTACCTTGAGTGGCTCCAGGGCCTTGTAAAGGGTGTTCCTTACTGTAAAAAAAATATATAGAATATATATAATAATATCATTCTTCAATTTCCATGTAAAATAATAATAGTAAATAATGATAATAATATATTTATCCGATGATTTTCCTACGAAAGTAATATACTTCTTCAGTTTCCATATAAAATAATAATAATAATAATAATAATGTCGGTAAAAAAAATAATAGTATATATTAGTTCGTTGATATTTCTATAAAAATAATATAATTTCTTCAATTTTCGAGATTAAGTAAAAGATAAGCATATATTGTGAATATTATGAAGTCGGCTGAATTATTGCTTTCATATTCCGAGATATAATTTCGGTTGACAATCTTTGAAAGGTAGAACGAGGAAGCACTGTTCACTGGTTTTTGCTATCCGTCGTAGCTGGACACCGTAAACGTTCCTTTTGAAACGAAGCAGACAACAAGTTAAGGTTATTGGCGAAAGCAATGACATTGGTTTTGATTACTTGGCTCGAAAGAAGCGAAGCGTGCGGTGCCGAAGACATCGCAAAGGAATATTATAGGGCAGCGAAGAATCATAAAGTAAATGCACAAAGGTAAGTCTGAAAGAGCAGGACTTTTTTTCTTCCTGTTGCGAGAAAGATATAAGGAAAAGAAAAGCAAATGGAAGAGACACAAGAATAGTTGAAAAGTATACGATGGAAAGTTTGAATTGGAAGCAAACAACTCGGTTCGAATGAAAGGTTTGGAGTAAAGGTTGGATAATGTCGTCGTTCGCCTACAAGAAATATATCGATATTATTTTCAATCATTGAATAGTGAACTTGTTATGAGAGTTAAAACTGAGAGAAATTAGTCCGCCATTTTAAGCAATATCTCAGCTATCAAAAGAAAAAAGTGTCTCTTCTTATTCATGCACATTCTTTGTGTATGCCAATCCAAGCAAATGTTCATATGGCGACTTGAATCGTTGAGAATAGGCGGATTTTATTTAGATTTCGTAATAACTCAATAAAATTTCATAAATCGATAGTTTCGTTTCATAGTTCTATCTTTTATAATATCGATGTTACCACAATTGATGGATCAATAATGCTATACAAGAAAAATTATTTTCAGTATCTGTCTACATTTCCGAGATGAGGTATTATGTACACTATTTGCATTATTCGGACTGTTGTCCACATCTTTGTCGCCATATTTATTACAACGTTTCGGCCGTTGTACGCTCCAGGCTTCTTCAGGTAGTTGGAATGTCGAACTGAACCCTTTATTTCGCTCGCTGAGGTAAACTGTTCTAGTTCCACGTGCCATGTTTAATGGATGTCAGTTATCAGTTATCTCCTGTTAATTCCCCTCCCCAAGTTCTCCACTGCCTTAACCGGGTATTGAACTCACACTCTTTGGGTCCTGTCACTGGATCTAACTAACGCCTTCATCTACTGTACCATGTGTCCTTAATATATATATATATATATATATATATATATATATATATATATATATGTATATATATATATATATATATATATGTATGTATACATATATATATATATATATATATATATATATATATATATATATATATATATATATATATATATATATATATATATATACCACTTTAAGGTTCCATATAATAAATTATTTCACCGCACCCTTTTTAAAGGACAGCGGATCATCAGATTTTACTTCTAAAAACTATTATTAAATTATTAGCTCTGATTTACATTGAGCTCTCTAGATTTTATCCTCCTTTGGTCTACCCATAAGGATTACCTAGTTTTTCGTAAACTAAATATATATATATATATATATATTGAAATCTATTTTTCACAAATAGAAAGACATAGACTGTGGAGCCGAGATGACCGAAGACGTTGTCCATTAAAACGTTTCCTATTTTTCATTGTCTTCTTTGAAGTAGTCACTTCGACGTATATACACACATTCACAAAATATGCGACTTACAAAGTGTTGCGGCAAACAATCCATGTTTATTTTCAGTTTTTGCTCACGGTTCAAAATTAGGAAACTTGACGGTAGCACATCCTAATTTACCGAGTGACCTTTCTGCCACTAACAAATAAACAAAAAGTTAGTTTTGTGTCGTACTGAGTTAAGATTAGTAAAGATCAGTAAACATAAGTAATAATAATAAGCTGTAGGTTTAAATACTAATCAACAGAAAGTTCAATACTAAATACCAATCTGGCATATAGCGGGTAATGTAATTATCATTCAGTTGTGTCTCTTCGGGCAGAGTGCAACTCGGTTGTGACTCTAGTTTTCGTCAGAGTACAACTCAGTTATGTCTCTTTTCTTCGGGCAGAGTGCAACTCAGTTGTGTCGCTTGTCTTCAGGAAGAGTGTAACTCAGTTGTGCCTCTAGTTTTCGGGCAAAGTACAACTCAGTTGTCTCTTTTCTTCGGGCAAAGTGCAACTCAGTTGTGTCGCTTGTCTTCAGGAAGAGTGTAACTCAGTTGTGCCTCTAGTTTTCGGGCAAAGTACAACTCAGTTGTCTCTTTTCTTCGGGCAAAGTGCAACTCAGTTGTGTCGCTTGTCTTCAGGAAGAGTGTAACTCAGTTGTGCCTCTAGTTTTCGGGCAAAGTACAACTCAGTTGTCTCTTTTCTTCGGGCAAAGTGCAACTCAGTTGTGTCGCTTGTCTTCAGGAAGAGTGTAACTCAGTTGTGCCTCTAGTTTTCGGGCAAAGTACAACTCAGTTGTCTCTTTTCTTCGGGCAAAGTGCAACTCAGTTGTGTCGCTTGTCTTCAGGAAGAGTGTAACTCAGTTGTGCCTCTAGTTTTCGGGCAGAGTACAACTCACTTATGTCTCTTTTCTTTGGGCAGAGTGCAACTCAGTTGTGTCGCTTGTCTTCAGGAAGAGTGTAACAGTTGTGTCTCTAGTTTTCGGGCAGAGTACAATTCAGTTCTGTCTCTTTTCCTCGGGAAGAGTGCAACTCATTTGTGTCGCTTGTCTTCGGGAAGAGTACAACTCAGTAGTGTCTCTAGTTTTCGGGCAGAGTACAACTCTGTTATGTCTCTTTTCTTCGACCAGAGTGCAACTCAGTTGTGTCGCTTGTCTTCAGGAAGAGTTTAACTCGGTTGTGTCTCTAGTTTTCGGTTAGAGTACAACTCAGTACTGTTCCCTATTTTCGGGCAGAGTACAACTCAGTTTTGTCTCATTTCCTCGGGTAAAGTGCAACACAGTTTTGTCTCTGTCCGAGGACAAACACGCAGCTGGAAGAAAAATACTGAGAGGTGCCCGGTCACTGAGAACAGCTGTCCGCGGCACAACTCACCTCATTTCACTAGATATTGATGATCGGTAGTCGTGACCGAGGCCAGCGCAACTGACGGTTGCGGGGGCTGGGTAATTTCTGGTCCTGGCCCGAGTATACTCGTCCGGGTACCCCACATTAAACCCGACCTTGTGTCGCATCACGTCTCAGTGGGGGAAGACGGAGTAAATACTAGTAAATACTAATCAACGGAAAGTTCCATATTCAATACGAGTCAATATAAAATTCAAAGCTGACCACTAATCAATATAAAATTAAACACAAAATACTAATCAATACCAAATTCAATAATGAACATTACTTTTAAAGTTTTCAAAAAAAAAAGAAAGATTTGATTAATGACATTTTTAAGCTTTAAATTATTCGAGTTTTTACATAATTTTTTGAATCAAAGCTTTATTGATACAAGCTTATTAATTTATTTATCTTAATTTCCGTTACTTTTTATAGCAAATATCACAGAATATGTCTGCAGCCGTTAATATGAAAATCAAATCAGGAATTAAGTATAATTCTCACATCTTTTTTTCCCATAGAAATCATGTCCTTTACGCAACAGTTACCTTACAATTAACAATTCTTCTTTATGTGCCGTGTTCCTTCAGGACGTCGGCGATCCTGGCTCTCCACTTCCTCCTATCCCTTGTAGTTAAGTTTCGTCGTCCCATTTCTTAAGCCCGCTAGGTATGTCATGCTTTGCTTTCCCTTGTCTCTCATCACGTGTCCCAGAAATTTCATCTGCTTCTTCTTGATGTCGAGTAGACGCTTCCTCTTTGTTTGCATCCTCTGCAAAACCGCCTCATCGTTGCCCACACGCTCGGTTCATGATATCCTAATCAACCTTCTGTAGAACCATCCCTCCGTTGCATCGAGTCTCTTCTTCATCTTTGAGGAGACCGTCCAACATTCGCTGCTGTAAAGGAGGACAGATGTCACGTAGCAGTTCAGTACCCTCTGTTACCAAAGAAATACTCCTGTTTCGCAGTACTCTGTCCAGCTTTTGGAATGAGTCCTTGGCATTTAACCTACGGAGCTTTTATTTAACCTACACAATCTTTATAATATTAAAACTTATCCTTTATCAACTCCGCCCGACTAGTATGTTGCCATGATTATCTATATATATTGTTACTAGTAGCAACAGCATTTTTATACTTCTCAGTTGAAGTACTGTCAGTTGCTATCACTTAACAAAGCTTTATCTAACAAGTTTTAAACAAAGACCACAGAGCAGCTAATAGATTTCGCTGTTCCGTGGAGTAAATCTAAAAGAAAGTAAAAAAAACAATAGATAAATATCTCGACTTTGAGAGAATTGAGGACGTTGAGTTAATCGAGTCAATTCATGAAATATGATGGTAACTGTCCTGGCAGTAATTATCAGAGTACTCGGATCGATCCAAAAGAGGTTGGTGAAAAGCGTAAAAGAGGTGGAAATTCGATGAACGGTTGGAAGCATGAAAACGTCAGCTTCTTCTTCTATGTGCCGTGTCCTTTCAGAACTTCAGAACACGACTCTCCACAATTTCTTTGAGTTTTGTAGTTCTTAGTAAAGTTTGTCTTTTTGCTATCTCCCTTAACACCTGTTCTGCCAACCATTTACACAACCTTGTTAGGCCGGTTGTTCGCTGCTTTTCCTCTGTTCTGTGAGTGCCACATTTTCGCATTATTTGCCCTAGAAACTTCAATTGTCTCTTTCTGGTGATGTGTATAAGTCTAATCTTTGTTTCCATTTTCTCTAAAACTTCGTCATTGCTCACATGTTCAGTCCATGGTATTCTCAACATCCTTCTGTAGATCCATATTTCTAACGTCTCAAGTCGTTTCTTCATCTGTGAGGAGATTGTTCAGGATCCACTACTATATAGGAAGACTGACATTTTCAGTATTCTTTTCTTTGTCTGTAGCGATTTTTTTCTGTTGTTTAATACTTTGCTTAACTTCTGGGAGGCATTTTTCGCTATTCCAATGTACCTTCGGATTCCTATGTCGTATTTTCCATCATCAGTTAAACCACTTCTGAGATATTTATATTTTTGTATTTGCTTGCTTTTTGTGTCTTCAATTTGTAATTCACATTTTGGGCTTTTCCTTTTCATCACAAAAGTACGTCCTTTCTTCTTGCAATTAGTGTTTGGTCCCTTCATCTCGCTTTCCTTCGTTATATTCTGTAGGAAATCCTATCGTTTTCTTCCTGTGTCTGCTATCAACGCTATCATTTGCATATCTAATGTTTTTGGCCGCCAACAGTGAATCCTGGTAGGACTTCTAATTCTCCCAGGGTTGACTGACTGTAAAGGTTGAATAAGTCCAGTGAGTAGACATATCCATGTCTTATGCCCCTTTCTATCTTTGTGCATTTACTGGGTTCATTTTTCATCCGTAATGAAGCAGTTTGCTGCCATAATAGGTACTGGATTATAATAATACCCTTACCAAATATGTTATGGCTATCTAGGTTCTTTGTACAAACGAAAATGTTGAGTAGTGTCTCTTACTTTTTTTTTTTTGTTGAATTTTAATTTGAATAATATTTTCTCTTTTAAGAAGGAATACTAAACCCATGAGAAAACAAAGGACCGTCAAAATTACTTGGGATTACTTGAAAATCCTTGAAGATCGTGTGCGCCGATCCCTTTACCCCTGTCAACTCCTTTCATCTATTGAGAGGTTTACATTATTTGATTTTATGAATTGTATCTTTCAGGTGACTAAAGAGTCCTGGTGACGACGCGAAAGTTATATACATAGAATTTATTCCTTTGCAACTGTTGTTCTCCTGAAAACGGCGAACTACCAAGAATCCAAGCTGGGTCTCCTAGGCTATATAGACCAAGTACACACCCGAGGCACGCCTCCATTCCTGAATTCAGGTAAGCTGAAACAAGAATCATTTTATTGTGCCTTTCATAAATGAATACTCAAATTACTTCTGAAATTTGACTGGATACATGGTTTTTCGAACTTCTCTCCTCATCTTGGGTTGGTATAGAAACTATGTTTCGACTGTGTACTCCCCAGCCTTCTCCAAAACACTCTCGCCTTTGGCAGCGTTCTAGGAATTACAAATCGAACCCTTTATTCAGTTTAGTGGGGTACGCTATTCACACTCTGCTGCACATGCTCGGGAGTATATCATTATGTACACAAACGAACAAAAGAAAGTTATGTTATTTAGTTTAACTCACTAAATACCCGAACTACGAAGAGAGAAAAGCTGTCATAGAACTCCTCTTACCTCACTAAGTTTTCAATATAAACAACATTTTCAGAAAGACATATATTTTTAAAGTTCTTTTTGTCATTATGCTAAACCAATTTAAAGTTCTTTCTCTGGAGATAGCAACAAAAAGCTGACCATAAGGGAAACATTTGAATAATTTTCTAATGTTTATTTTAATAATAAAAATTAATTCAGCAAACTTACTATTCTTTCACTTTATGAAATAATCCAGTACGGTTTTAAGAAAATCTAATAGAAACATATTATTTTGGCTTTAGATAAGTCCATTTTTTTTCGGGTTCATTTGACTAATTTGTAGTAATATGAAATAGCGGACGACAACAATGCTTATTATTAAGAACGCTGTAGGATTTCTAACTTGCGACTGAATTTTGAGAAGGTACATATAAATTCTTTCTATACAAACACAATGAATTAAAAAAAATTTTGGCAGAAACATTCTTTATTCATGACAATTTTTTCAGAGCGAAATTAATAATAATTAACACTGATGAAGTATTTGTTAAAATATGCTTTAAAAAATATTTATGCAAATTAAATCGTAAGTTTGTTATATTCCAGCGGTGCGGTTTGAACTTTTTATTTCTACAGATATAAGGGGATGGAGACACAGACAGAATTTAGCCTTATGTGAATTTATACATGACAAGCTTGAAATCAAAGATGTCTATTACTATTGTAGATATTTTTCAATCACTTCACCTCAGGCAACTCTTACTGAATGTTAGAAAATATAAGAAAAAAATCATTATTAAGGAGAAAAAACAGTAAAAAAAAAAACGGGAATTAAAAAGACATTAGATAACGATTGACATTGCATTTAAATTTTTGAAGACTAGAAAGCACGAAACCGGAAGAGATTTCCACAAGCGAGAAGTGCGAGAGAAGAAACTGTTAGCATAGAATTTACGGTTACATCTAGCCATTTCAACCTGTAAAATGATGAGACCTTGCCGCCAATCTAGTACTGCACTTAAATTCATAAAGTCTAGATACCATAGAGGAAAGTTCATCAGAACAATTACCATGAATGTATTTATAGAAACGGCACAGGGAAGCTACATTAGGGCGGTGAGAAAGGGAATGAAGCCGAGATGACAGGTCACGACTAATAACATTTCAGATTTTTCTTTGTATTTTACCAAGAATCACTAAATAGATAGCAGAAGCCCCAGACCAGATGAAATCATAATCCTGCTGTTGCATGAAAAGCAGGTTTTAAAATTCACTAGCAGCCATAGCCAGTTAGTCCTTCAGAAACAGCCTTCAATTAGAATGGGGCAAAAACAACATCATGTTTAGATGTAACAGAATCTATCTTCTTCAATTACTTTAAAATACTTTCATTAAAAAAAAATTGAATTAATGCAGTTACTGATATAACAGAAGGAGTCTGTATTTATTCAATCGAAGTTAGCCGAGGACATGAAGGGGTAAAAAAGGCAACATGAAGACCCACTTCAGATCACAATTATTTTGGAGTTTTTGAAATTCAATCTGTCAGTGTGCTACCAGGGATGTAAAAGAGGATACATTTATAAAGTAATTATTAAGTCTGATGAAAATTGGTTAAAAGATCAACGAAAAATAAGAAAGAAACCAATAAAAATCGGTATTTTTCGATATTTACGCGGGTTTTCACGATATGGATGGATTCAATTATCAAGTTAAATGACTGTTAAACAATCAACATATTGTTGGCTACAATTGAGTGAAGTGTGTATTAGATTGCTTGAAAATTGAGGGAGATTTAGTTTAAAATTTGTGTTGAAATCGATTTGTGTTGAAATCGATTTTTCGTTTTTCGCTAAACGCGGTGGCGTAGAAATAAAAATGAAGGATCGTTGAGCTCGTTATGATGTAAGTAACCTACATACCTTTGAACGAAATCGAAGGAAAAAAGTTGAATTTATCGATTTTTGATCGGATTTACAGATTATTGATTTTTTTTCAAAATTATCAAATTTTACGCTAAGAACCTATCTCTTATATTGTACAATGTATGTGCCAAGTTTGGTCAAAATCGGTTGGATGGATCTCGAGTGAAAAGGTATCATACAGACAGACAGACACACAGATATCTTCTGTTTTATATATATAGATAATTCTGCCCGGTTCAAGTTTTTATAAACACAAGTACAGTCAATTTAACCAATCAGATTAAAAGTGGTAAGATTATCTTGATTAAAACCGTTATTAATTTTTTACTAATATTCCTTTCATTTTAATTTTAGTTGCTTTTCATTAGAGCTATTGAGACCTTCAGTCTACGGCCGCCATTAAATTGCAGACCGGAAATGAAGAAAAAAAGTCTGTTAAGAACAATATAGAGCCGAATTATCAGGAACACAAAGCTAAATGATCAGCTTTGACCTTCTTCTAACCGTAAAAAATTGTAGCTCAGCTGGTAGTGAAGTTGACACTGATTATTAAAGTTTCTCAACGGAAAGGGAGGCGATTTCGAGCCTCACCTAAGATATGTTCGTTATTCCCAATTCGCCGTAGAGTAACAATGTGAACAGCAGTGTTGAAAGCAACTAAATCTCAGTCGAAATAAATGCTATTCAAATCAGATTAGATTGAAACGTATTAAATTGTTCATAATTACCCTCTCGGCGAGGCTTCGAATGCGCCGACTGCATACCCTGCAGATGACTCGGATCTGCATGTATCCACCCAAAAAGTATCTGCAAGTAACAATCCAACACATGTCTATCTGTTTTATTCTAGTATAAAATGTACCTATGTCTAGCTTTTTGGCTCTGATGCAAGCCGGGCTTATGTCTGCGTTGTTTTATTTTCGTGTCAACCGGATCTCTGTCAATCTATGTATTCATTCATTATCATTTTTGTCCTTTAAGATTTATATTTGACATTAAATAACTCAACAAGCGTTGATAGGTATATTGTTTCATTAAACAAGTTAACCTAACTTCTTCATTTGGCACAATATTAATTATTGTCAGAATTCAGTCCATCTGAAAAACAATTTTCCTAATAATAGGCATTGTTGCTAACTTATAATTGACATTACAACAGCTTCATCATCAGTATTCATTCGGTTAACGCATTTTGCGCCGCTGTGATCACCACTTCCCGCCATCTTTTTCTGTCTGATGCTCCACTTACAGCCTCAGCCATCAACATTCCGGTCCACTGAACATTAATGTCGTTCCTGACGTCACTTGCCCTCCACTGAGTCCAGTAGAATATTCTTATTGAAGTCACCTCATCGCATAATATGTCCAAAGTAATAGAGCTTCCTTAGTGCCATCTGCTCCCTCAATACGCACCTTGTTCTAATGGTATCTGTCACCCACGTATTAGTGCGAAATCGCTGTCCATGGCACACTAAGGACTCTGCGATATGACCACATCTCGAAAGCCTCAATCCGGTGTCTTTCCCAGCCTGGTCAGTGCCCACGACATTGCGTCCGTAGCTGGCGATGACGAAAGCAGTGTCTCGTAGTAATTTCAACTTTAGGCTGATGTGTATATTCCGACTATTCCAGATATTTCTTATTTTTGTTGTAGTACTTCTTGCTATTGCCAGCCTTTTCTTGATCTCCCGCGTTTAGCTGCCATGGATATTGACGGTGGATCTCAAGTACAACAAATTAGCTGAAAAAAATATATAGAGATCTAGACTAGAGTGCAACCTACTAGCTTTTTCTTATTTAACCCTGTCGGCGAGGTTTCGAATGCGCCGTCTGCATACGCTGCAGACGGATAAAACACCCACAAAGGGTCCACCTTTAAGGTGAATATTTGCAGACACGAATCTGCAAGTATCCGCCCGAATGTATATCAAAATAATCAGTTTGAATTTTCTTCAAACTACATCGGATTACAAATGAAAAAAATTAGTAAATTATTATTATTATTATTATTATTATTATTATTATTATTATTATTATTATAAACATTAGGATATTATTTAAATAATTATCTATAATTATCGTAGCTATGTCGAGAGTAGGAAATTCAAGTGGACTGAGCACGATGATAAAAAGAACTTTATAAAATAAATGTCTTGCTAACAATGATTATACAGAAATGTTATATAGATAATAGTACCTCTATAACGATTTACGTTTCTCTGTTCGTAGGACTAGTATTTTGCTAGTAACCAAAACTATGAACCTTTAGTATTAAAATCTGCAGCTCTACGTGTACGAAGCAAAGATGCTTTCTCCTTTTTCATGCGCAATATAACTTATCATGGCTCTCCACAATTTCCTATTCCCTGTATCGCTCAGTTATGTTTTCGCCGTACTATCCCTCTGTTTTGTCATCCTTTAAATAAACTCGAGGGAGGCACAGTGGAGTAATGGATATCTTCGGGTTGAGGAATCGGAGAGCCGAGTTCGAATTCCAGTCGGATCCATTACATTCACTTACGTGCTAATACCCTTGGAAAATGTATGAATCGTCTTCTCCTCCCAGGAAAGACTGGGTTCTATAGTCTTGGGTGGCAACCGGTCTAAGAGAAGGAAAAACTCTGAATTCAAAACCTGTCTGAAGAGGGTTGGGCTCCGTCAGGCTATCTTGCCCAAGAAACACCACTTCCACTGCGGCTGCAGTACACATGGTGCCCTTACGACCCTACGGGTCACGGGATAAAAAAAAATAAAACAAACTCGTTAGGTAAGTTACTTGATGCTTCTCTCAGCCCCTCTTATATATACCTTATGTGTATTAAATTCGTCAAGCCCCCTTTCCTCACAAATTTCAGCTATCTCTTTCTGATTCTGAGTACGAGTCTCCATTTTTGCGGAATACTGGCATGTTCCGTTATTCTCAGCATCATGCAGCAAGATGTGGAAAACTTCATCTCTGTTGCTTGAAGTCTCTTCATCTGCAAAGAAATTGTCCAGCATCCGCTGCCATATAGGGAAATGATATTACACAGTATTTCTGGGTTTATTCTTTTTATAACGAAATTTGCCTGTTTCTTAATACTTTGCTTAGATTTCGGAAGGCATCTTTCGCTATTCCAATGTGTTTTTGGATTTCTATCATATTTTCCATCGTCCTTTATAATCACACAAAGCTAAAAAAAAAATGCCTGTACTTGCTTGATTCCAACGTCTCAACTTCGTAGCTCGCATCTTGGGTTGTCCCTCAAAGTAAATTCACTTTTAAACATCAATATTTCTTCTGACATGGCGGACCACTTAAATATTCGAAGCTGTTTGTTTCTAGAATAACGTTTATATACTTATTATCATGGTTACTATTAATAAAACCTGATGAAGTGGAAATGAATTTGTGTTTCTACTCGATTGTACTTGTATGACATAGGTCTACTTTGTGTCAACCTGCTTTTGCGTCAAATCCCCAACAGGGCCGGAATAAAACAAATGGCAAGACAAAACAGTTCGTACTCTCTTGCACTCGAGCGCACATCGCTATCACAGCGGTTGCTCCTTTAGTAAAGACTTTGTCACGACTTATGGCCAACCTTACAAATGACGCTTCGCTGATCTGTCTTCGCCGTCTGCTTGTTAGCGAAGGATTTTCTAACCAATGTATTAAAATAATCTGTACGGGCGGAACTTGTGGTGGGTGGTGAATGTGACAAAATTCAATGACCCGTGACATGATGGCAAGCCGACAAGTGCACTTGAAATTTTAGTACGTAACATTATAAAGAAAGAAAGAAATGTTACCGACATATTTTTTTCTCTTTCGAATATATACCTTTTCATTATGTTTTTTTTCTTTCAATCATTTCCTACGTTTTTAAATAACTTAGTTATTTTCCTATCAAACATTTAAAAAGACTTGTCTGAAACTGTGAAATGTTTTATCATCACGAATTCACGACTTCTTTAGGTTAATCTTCTCAGGTTCGGGAATTTTATCTTTATCTCTAATTTGCCGCTTTTTTAAACTAAACTAATTTTCTCATCTGTGTTTGCCTTATTATGACATTCCGTCCGATGTGTTCTTCGGCTTTCCTCATTATCTGAAATTGTGAATTGTATCAATATCCCTAATTCACAGCTTTCCTAACTGATCTTCTCATCTATGTTCGCCTTATGATGATATTCCGACCGATGTGATATTCGGTTTTCCTCATTATTTAAAATTGTGAATTTTATCAATATCCCTAATTCACAGCTTTCCAAACTGATCTTCTCATCTATGTTCGCCTTATGATGATATTCCGACCGATGTGATATTCGGTTTTCCTCATTATTTAAAATTGTGAATTTTATCAATATCCCTAATTCACAGCTTTCCAAACTGATCTTCTCATCTATGTTCGCCTTATGATGATATTCCGACCGATGTGATATTCGGTTTTCCTCATTATTTAAAATTGTGAATTTTATCAATATCCCTAATTCACAGCTTTCCAAACTGATCTTCTCATCTATGTTCGCCTTATGATGATATTCCGACCGATGTGATATTCGGTTTTCCTCATTATTTAAAATTGTGAATTTTATCAATATCCCTAATTCACAGCTTTCCAAACTGATCTTCTCATCTATGTTCGCCTTATGATGATATTCCGACCGATGTGATATTCGGTTTTCCTCATTATTTAAAATTGTGAATTTTATCAATATCCCTAATTCACAGCTTTCCAAACTGATCTTCTCATCTATGTTCGCCTTATGATGATATTCCGACCGATGTGATATTCGGTTTTCCTCATTATTTAAAATTGTGAATTTTATCAATATCCCTAATTCACAGCTTTCCAAACTGATCTTCTCATCTATGTTCGCCTTATGATGATATTCCGACCGATGTGATATTCGGTTTTCCTCATTATTTAAAATTGTGAATTTTATCAATATCCCTAATTCACAGCTTTCCAAACTGATCTTCTCATCTATGTTCGCCTTATGATGATATTCCGACCGATGTGATATTCGGTTTTCCTCATTATTTAAAATTGTGAATTTTATCAATATCCCTAATTCACAGCTTTCCAAACTGATCTTCTCATCTATGTTCGCCTTATGATGATATTCCGACCGATGTGATATTCGGTTTTCCTCATTATTTAAAATTGTGAATTTTATCAATATCCCTAATTCACAGCTTTCCAAACTGATCTTCTCATCTATGTTCGCCTTATGATGATATTCCGACCGATGTGATATTCGGTTTTCCTCATTATTTAAAATTGTGAATTTTATCAATATCCCTAATTCACAGCTTTCCAAACTGATCTTCTCATCTATGTTCGCCTTATGATGATATTCCGACCGATGTGATATTCGGTTTTCCTCATTATTTAAAATTGTGAATTTTATCAATATCCCTAATTCACAGCTTTCCAAACTGATCTTCTCATCTATGTTCGCCTTATGATGATATTCCGACCGATGTGATATTCGGTTTTCCTCATTATCTGAAATTGTGAATTGTATCATTCTCATTAATTCGCCGTTTTTCGAACTATTCTTCACATCCGTGTTCGTTTTATCATGACCGATATGTTTCCTATTTGTAAATGTTTTCCTTGTCTTGCTTTTGCTTTTAATATTCCTTCAATTTACCTAGAATAATAATTGTAATTATCTTTACCAATTAATTAAGAATTTATGAATTCATTAGTAAAGTCCCTCTTTTCCTAAGCATGAACCTTTAATCCGTGAATTTTTCTGATGTCTAGAAAACTTGGTCGCCTCTGATGAAGAACTTAATCGAATAAAAAATGCAGATTTTACTGGAATCGTTTAAGTGTGCTGAACATGACTGATTTAAAAAATCAGCATACAACATCCTCTATCCAAACTCGAAAGCCTACCTTTGTCACCGATTGGAAATACATAGCTATTTATGTATATCCAACTGTCTTACACACCGCAACGTATCCAGATCACCTGGCTTGACCCTGTTGCATGTAAGTGCATATAAAAGACTAATTTATTGTTTTGTTAGTTCTTAATATAACTGTTTTAAAAGTTTAACTCGATTGATCTATGCAATTTTTGCTCCATTTGCTACCAATAAATAGTAATAAATATCAATTCGGATATTTGAAGCAAACAGCTGTAAGTCAAAGAAAATATAAAGACCTTGCCACCATCCAAAAATGTTTTCACTTTCCCGGCTGGACACTGTAGTCCCAACTTACACCTCAGCCTTTAAAATATACGAACTTTAGTCAAACTGATCTTGACGCTCTATAAAAAGAACAGTCTCGTTGGATTTGATTGCTGGGAAACTGTCAAAAAGATTATTGGACGTGGGTTTTTATGGCGACCAGGAAATGAAGTGGAAGAATCCAGCTTGGATTTTTTATGCTTTTCTCGTGGCTTTTCAAAGTTGTCTTCATTGACTTTAATCTAATTGCAATATTCTTCATTGTGTCTTGAATTTTACATTACGGATTACTTGCAAGCCTCGACTGGCTACAAAATAAAAAGATAATCAGAATCGTTGATCGTTACCTTATGATTGATCACTTACAATTCTTCAATAGACATGAAAAATCGAAGACGTTTTATGCAAATGACTGGTTGTTGATGAACATTTATTTCGAATTGTTCCTAATCTATATACAAATTTTGCTCTTTGCATATATTCACGCATGTTCAAGTAAAACTCATATTTTTAAAAATATACAAACCTTTATTCAAAATATATCTACCTACTGCCATTAGTAGGAAGAATGAGAAGCGGCGGCGAAGGAAGTCAAGTTTGACAGCCAGGTTGCAGCAGCAACAAAGGAGGCAAAAGTAATATTACGTTTAAGGTTTCTAATTCTATCTTTGCGACAATGCCTTTGAGGATTAGTGCGTTTGTTCGTGAATTTGGTGGAGTAGAAATCGCGTATTCAATCTATTGAGGGGTCTCCCCCCTTTTTACACAAATGGACTCAGCCAAGGTATACATTTAATACTACCAGTGAATACCCGGAGAGTGAAGGAGTCGAGACGGAACGACAGAAGTGTAGTAAAGTTCAGTAGTAGTAGAGTAAGTCACACACAGAGACTGCGGGAAGCGTCACAGTAAGCGAGCACATAGACCCAGTACGGAGTCATCCGCGATACTTCAATACCACGACTGTATCTATATTAGTGCTACTAACCCGCATTCCTGGATCTACTAACCCGTATTACCAGTTTGTATTATTACGTTAATACATTTATTTTCCTTGTCCATTCCTGGCGTTTGTTATTCATTGATATCGGATTTCATCCCGGAATCCACAACACAACCCCTAGGCCGGGTAGCACAAACCCAGATACCGTTAAAACAGGCGTATCAATAACTGAGTCTTACTAACGAAATCCCAAAGGTGATCTTCCTTGACATGGATAATAGAACAAGTACAATCTACCCCGTAAGTGATTAAGTTCATTTTTTTTTTAAAGTTACCCGGATCGATAGACAGATGAAAAAGTGATAATAACAACAGAGATGAAGATATTAGTCTAACTATAAATGATGCAAAATACTTTTGAAAGCCAAAGTACTTTTATTCAAAACGTATGTATGTTTATTCAAATAATCAACGCCCTAATTTAAAATATTAATCCAAAATATATTTCCATTTATTCAATGCATAAGCATTTGTTGTTTAAAATGTATGCACATTTATTCAAATTATACATACCTTTATTTAGAATAGAAATACTTTTATCCAAAACATTGATTCAATATATACATATAGTAATTCATCGAACCCAGAATAATCTTCAACAGAATGCAGAAAGCACTAGACAGCCATTTTGTCCTATTGGGGACTCATCAGCAGTGCGCATCCACTACCGAGAATCGAACCCAGACCGTTTCGATACAACGCAAGCGTCGTACCAACTGTACCAGCGGGCCTCGGCAACGCAGAAGGCACAAACTAGACTCGATATAGCGCCGCTACTCACTCAGTTCCGCAGTGATACTCATCCAAGTATTCAGATAACCAAGAGACACGTCTACTTTTTTACCATTAGCCACTCCTCGCGAGCATTAGCTGGTACAGCAAGAATATACAAGCGAAGAAATTTTTTTTGGGGGGTGGGGATATATAGTAATTCATCGAACCCAGAATAATCTTCAACAGAATTCAGAAAGCACTGGACGGCCGTTATATATATATATATATAATTTTTTTTTTTTTAATAATTTAGGTCCGTTTATTTAACATATATTTGTTTAAGAATACATTTAATCCCCGCTTATTTTAAATATAAAATATGGACCCCATCTATTTTAAATACAGTTTTTTTTTTTCAAATAAAAAACAGTAATCCCCGTCTAATATATGGACTACGCCGGCATTACGCTAACCAGATGTTTTTTATTAAAATTTAAATTATGCAACGATCAGTCTCTACTCAGCCCCTGAAGATTACGTTGTGCATGAAAATCCGACTTGTGCTACCGGTGAGGTATAATATGTATATTTATTTATATATATATATATATATATATATATATATATATATATATATATATATATATATGTATATATATATATATATATATATATATATATATATATATATATATATATTGTTATTATTATTATTATTATTATTATTAATAATATTATATATATATATATATATATATATTATTAATATTATATATATATATATATATATAATTAATATTATATATATATATTATTATTAATATTATATATATATATTATTAATATTATATATATATAATTAATATTATATATATATATTATTATTAATATTATATATATATATATATTATTAATATTATATATATATTATTAATATTATATATATATAATTAATATTATATATATATTATTATTAATATTATATATATTATATATAATATTAATAATATATATATATATTATTATATTAGATATATATATATATATTATTAATATTATATATATATATATATTATTAATATTATATATATATATATATATATATATATATATATATATATATATATATATATATATATAACTTTAGACAAATTCAAAATACCTTTATTTGCAACTTTATATCATGCATCTACCTATATTTAAAATATAAGTTAGATTATTCAAACTTTTTGTGACGTACGCTGGATGTTAATAATTAAGTATAACTCAAGACTTCAATGTTAAAATAAAACAGTATTTAACTTAACAAGAACAAAGAAGTAAAAGTCAATCAAAGATAATTAACCATTTCAATAAATACATTGTTAGTTACGCGGCTCAGCTAAACGTCCGGTAAATCCCAAATCAAAATTCAAATCATCGAAACACAATAATTCACACTAATTCGACTTGATAGTTCCACTCCATAGTCACTCAATAATAAGTCAGTAGCCTGACACTGCAATTTATGCACCGATCGAAAAACATGTATTCATGAGTTCAGAGTGTTACGCACGAACCTCGATGTCGGTAGTTACTCATTTTCTTCCTATATGACAAAAATATACCAGAGAATTAAGTGCATTGACAAAGATAGTGATTATGATAAAAAAATATTTGTTGCGTAAAATAAATTATTCATATATATATATATATATATATATATATATATATATATATATATATATATCTTTAGTCAAATTCAAAGTGCTTTATATAATGCATCTACCTATATTCAAAATATAAGATTATTCAAAATATATTCTCATTTAATTAAAATATATAAACCTTTTATTAACCATTTGTTCAAATTTATAAATCCCTTTTATGTAAAGCACAAATATCACTATCCAAGATGTTCTCTATAGACGTTACATAAAATGTAAGTCAGATTTCCCCATATTGAAGAGGTTTTACCGCAGTAAATACCGTATTTACTTACATAATCCTTTCTCCTACAATTAAACGACTTAACCCTGTTGAAAATGCTTATAGCGTTCTTAAGAGAAAGTAGTTTTCGATCAATCCTAGATCAATCATTATATCCAAGCTTTAAGAGACTATAAAAATGTTATTTGAGAATATGAGTCAATGAATGATTATTTCTATAAAGCAAATCAACAGAGCTGAATAGTCACATAAATGTTTTTTTATATGAGAAATTTGCATTATTGAATGTTTTTTTGTTTTTTTAATCCGGCATTATTTATTATAAACGTTATCTCTAGTGAGTATTTTTTTTTTGTTTTAATTGATATCACTGTTTCAAGTACGAAAATAAAATTAGCTGATATAGACTTACTGGGGTCCTGGCGAGTAATTCAACTTTCCATTGACAAAGTTTCCCGCGGCCTAATTGGCAGGTCACACATCGGTTAAACGTGTTGTTTCCCTTATATATAAAAAAAAAGGTAAATCAGGTTTGGTTCCCATAGGGGAACATATATTCTGTCAGCAAGGACTTCTCGATTTTTAAGCCGATTCAAATGTCAAAGTTTAAAATAGCAAGGTCGAATTAATGCTACTTTTTTCTTCTTTTTTTTCTTTTTTTTTTTTTGCTGTAGCTAAGTGGTATAGCATGTGAGGCTGTATAACGGTTACGTGTAAGATACAGGTTCGATTCCTGTCGGAGGACGCATACTTTCTATGACAATTTTTCGGACAGTCAGGCCGGTAAATGTTGTTAATAATGTTTATTATAAACAGAGCATTTACTTAAATATTTGTATCTATAAAAATAACGTATAAACAATAAATATATTAAAATAATTGTCGGACTTAGTCCATTATATATATATATATATATATATATATATATATATATATATATATATATATATATATATATATATATATATATATATATATATATATATATATATATATCAAGTATGTGGTGCAGTTCAATTTACATTACATGAATCATTCATACAAAAAGCAGATAGTGAAGTTAATGATATAATTGGCAAGAATCACTTTCGCAAACAAATTTTAATAAAATACATTAACCTCGCACCCGTTGATGAATGTTATGATCCCTGTTTATAAATTCCATTTGTATAAGGTCATTTTTTACTACAAGCTTTCGATTGTTCATACAATCATCCTCAGGTATAGAAATAGATATGTCTTTTTTGCATCCAGGTAATAACAGGACAACGAAAGTTAAGATGTACTCCGAAATTAATTAGAGTTAATTAGTTCGAGGTTAATGTATTTTATTAAAAATTGTTTGCGAGAGTGATTCTTGCCATTTATATCATTAACTTCACTATCTGCTTTTTGTATGAATGGTTCATATAATATATATATATATATATATATATATATATATATATATATATATATATATATATATTAATAGATTTTATTTTTAATCTGATATTATTTCTTACACTAAGCGTTAGTTTTGTAAACGCGCGTTTTTGTGAAGACGCCCTGTTTTTCTTAACTTTTTCTTTTCTTTTTTTTTCTGTTTATTTAAACAGGGTGAATTTCGTCTACCTGCCTCTGTATTCGAGAGACTTAATAAAGATAGTGTTCTTTCCGGCAGGGTTCAAAATTGCATCCCCGTTTGTAGTCTAAAGCACCCCGGATCAAACGGTGATTTTCTCTAAAACCTTGGCGACGCCGGTTCGAACCCAGCTTGAGAGCATGTTTGCTTTATTACATCTCTTGGATTCGCACGCTGGTAGATGTGGTTCTCCCCGTTTAAAATAAAATAAGACCAATGCATCTACTCAAATACGGCTATCCACAAAAATAATGTTTACAGTAGTAGTAGTAGTAGTGTGTTTGTGTGTGTGTGTGTGTGTGTGTGTGTGTGTGTGTGTGTGTGTGTGTGTGTGTGTGTGTGTGTGTGTGTGTATTATTTGTCTCACATTGTCTGAACGAACAGTGTGGATCTCTTGGTCACACCTACCCCCCTCAAATCCGACTAAATGACATTGGATTTTGTTTTTAATCCCTTCTGCGTCGAGTCGAGAATTTTTCAGCACCCCCTTAAATGCAACACTCAGCATGAACAGAATTAAAACATATCTTTAAAAAAAAAGATCCTTATATCTTGAATAAATATATTTATAAATATGAATAAATATATTCAATTAATACCTCTGGTCTAGTGGTTAGAAGTTTGGCGGTCCGACCACGTGATCCGAGTTCGAACCTCACCATGGTCAATTGTCTCTGGCGTGATCAGCAGTTCGAACAACGCTCAAAATCTCGATGACTTGTGACTTCGTGCTATTGACGGGTTTCAAACGGTCTCGTCTCCCCAGTTTCACTCACAATCCATGGTATAATTTTCAGGTACTTCCTAGAGGTGTCACATGCATATAAGGGTACACGCCAATTCGTCATTTATTTATATTAGGGTACCCCATTAATTCGGCCTTCTGACAGATTAAAATCACCCTAATAAGTAAATACATATATACAGAAAGATATAGACACGAACTGGATGTCATCAATTGATGATCTAAACCGTTAACGATACGGGATTCATTTATTCATGATTCAAGTCTAAATGACAAAAATGGTAACTAAATTCATATTAGTATTCATGACCTTACGTCATTTCCTGGAGTATTTGACTGCAAGGAAAACTGAAAAAAACAAACAAATCAAAGACAACGCCATGAATGCATGCAGATTTCTCTAAGAGAAAAGAGGCAAAAAATGTTTAGAACTTCATTGTGAATGGAATGTTTCAAGGAGTACCATACTTTTAAGAAATATTCAATTTAACAACCTAACAATTGTTTTATTTCACTTTTTCTTTATGTTTATAATACAAAAGATTACTTTCCCTTGACTAATTTAACCCACTATAATAGTATCTATTTCTGTACTAAACTATTCTAAGCTGAGTAAAGCTTATCAAACTACACTAATGTCTTATTACAAATTCTTTGTCTATATACATATGTCTTGAAAAGAAAAGAGGCAAAAAATGGTGAGAACTTCGTGCAAAGAATTCAAAACTTCACCGTGCATGGAATATTTCAAGTAATATTATACTTTTAAAGAAGTATTAAATTTTAACATTAAAATTCTAACATGTTTTATTTCCTTTTTTTAAAATCTTTAGATTATAAATATATATAATCTAAACATTTTATTTGAAAATATCATTTTTATCATATAAGTAAAGGAAAACTACTCCTTAAAAAACAATTTTTCCAGTTTTTTACCCGTCGTCATGCGTGTTCCGACAAGCATTTCCGACCGTTTAAGAATTAAGCATAAAATATAAGAATACATTCTCACATGTTTCTTTCATGAAAAGTGTCAAACATAATGTGTACATGTAAAATCTTTAATCCCTAAGAATATATAGGCAACAAAGTGTTTACTTTTTTTTTTTTTCTCATCCTTCCTTGCGAAAAACAACGAAAATTGTAGATTAAATAAAACTTTTGAATTAATCTTACAGTTCAGCCATATTGCAAAAATATATTTTTTTTTTTTTGTAATAAGCTTTTCAGTCTAAGGAAAAAATTCGACTAATCATATCCTATCCAGAATTTTTTTATAAATGTTATATGATTAAATGCTTAAGTCATATTTGACGTCAACTAGTAGGTCAGATCAAGTACACGCATCGTGAATTATGTTAGCAAATAATGTTACGGCTTAGATTGCGTTTTATATTTACATTAAATGTTGAATCTAGATGTTTGGCTAATTTATTTAAATCCTATTTCTTGTGAAAAATTTCATAAAATCTTTTAGAAAAGATCTTACGGTATCAGAAGACAGTAACCAAAAGATGCAATGGAAAATCGTTTATATTCTCCAACGCTATATTTCGACATTCACTAGCGATGAAAATGACTCGACAAAAAATAAATGTAGAAGATTATTTTTTATTATTATTAATACTCCAATAGTGAGATGTTTCCGACCTCTCTTTGAGTCTGCAAAAAAAGCTAGGATTTTGAATTACTAGTTTTCAAAGTAAGCAGAACTTCTCCACTTGGGAGATTGGCGTAAAATGATCTTCGTACTAAGATTTCTCCTATATGGTCGTCTTGGTTCTGCAGAAGGATGCTGAGATAACCATGGACTGCTTCTTATGTCCTGTGAATGTCAAATTCTCTAAGCCCACTTTCCTCATTATGTATCCGAATAATGGTGAGATAACTATGGTCTGCTTTCAATGTCCTGTTAGTGTCATATTCTCTAAGCCCGCTTTCCTCATTATGTCCCTGAAAAATTTCAACTCTTATTCTGATTCTGTGTAGAAGTATCCTTTTTGTTTCCATTTTCCTTAAAACCTCGTCGTTAGTCACATGTTCACTTGCCTTAAAAGTTATTCGCTGCTTTCCTCTGTCTCGCTAAAGCTGCGAATAACCTACCTAACAGCGTTTAGAAGAAATAGTAAAAAGACTAGCTCTATCCAAAGCTACAAAGGATAAGAAGTTGTGGAGAGCCATGATCGCTATGATCGACCACATCCTGAAGGGATACGTCACATAGAAAAGTGTACAGACCTTTACTCCAAACCTTATTTCGTATACATTATTTTGTACCTTATTTCGTATATATCTGAACCCTATGACTATGATTTCAGGCATCATTTCTAAATTAGGTCCCCACAAGGCAAACCGATGTGACGGAATCCCTGACGTCATCCTAAAGAAATGTGCTCCTGAGCTGGCTCCTGGGCTGGCTCCTGTTCTCTCCAGACTTTACAGCAATTGCCTCGATGCTTCCTACTTTCTAGCTTGTCGGAAGTCCTTCTCTTTAGTTCCTATTTTTAAAAACTCTGACCCCTCAAATTATCGTCCTATTAGTCTCTTACCGCTTTTCGACAAAGTACTCGGCTTTAATCAATGTCGAAGGGGCTACTTCGCACCACCACCTTTCGGACAAACAATATGGCATCCGTCGACCTCTTATGTTTTAACAGCTATCGCTGATTTTGTTTATCAAACTCTACATAAGAATAGCGAACTTCGAGCTGTAGCTCTAGATATCTCGAAGCTGTTCGACAGGGTTTGGCATGCTGGCCTTCTACGCAAGCCCCAGGGCGAGTGTTTGGTTTAATTTAATCATTCCTTTCAAATCACGAAATGAAGGTCGTTTTGAACGGGCTCGCTTCCAGATCTTTTCATGCAAACATCAATGATCTCCTCGATGTTAGCATTTCCAAACTAGGTATTTATGCAGATGGCACTACCATTTACTCCTCTTAGCAGCTAATCTGACAAATCTGACAAGTAAATCTGACAACTGCTCGTGAAAAGGACCTCCAATTAACTGAGACAAGAAATGACTTGTAAGTTTTAACACCTCCAAAATAAAACTGTTTTCATTTAATCACCACAGAGAACCTTTCCGTCTGCTATCAGCATGGCTGATGCTAAACTCCAAGAGAGAGAAAATCACTATTCTTTCTTGGCATCACATTTACCACTGACATGAAGTGGTGCGATTATAACGAATCAATTGCTTCGTCTACTGGAAAGAAAGTTGGTTCACTGTATCGTGCCAGAAATTTTTTGTCGTCAGATTGATTTGATTTCGTTTGATTTGTTTTATGGCATATCAACCTTAATGGGTTATTTAATGCCAACAACATTTTTAGGATAGATTCGTATGAATAGAATATGTATTCTTTGGTTTAGATTGGTTTGGTTTATTTTGTTTTACGGCATATCAACCTCAATGGGTTATTTAATGCCGACAACATTTTTAGGATAGATTCGTATGAATAGAATATGTATTCTTTGGTTTAGATTGGTTTGGTTTATTTTGTTTTACGACATATCAACCTCAATGGGTTATTTAACGTCGACAAGATTTTTATTGCTGGTAATATTTTTCCCAAAAAATGTATTGATGGTAATAATTATTTTCTTCAAAAATTCATTGCTGGTAATAATTTTTACAAAAATGTATTGATGGTATTAAAACTTATTTTTACACCTAGTTTGGGGGTTAAATATTTGCACATAGCTGGGACCCTAACAGATGCTACCACCCCGGGTCAGAGTGGACCTGGGAACACCAGCAATTAAGAAGTGGTCCCACGCTTCTAAAAACCTTCTGATCAGAGGTCTTGCTTTTGGATGTAATTTATTGTCTTACCCAGTGCGCTTTCTCATTGGAATCCATCTTACACATTTATATATCGACTATTCGTCAGTGCATTGAACACTGTTACCATATCTAGTCTGGTGCTTCTGCTTAAAATCCAAAGAAGATCTGTAATGCAATCTATCATGACCAGGCATCTCGACATCAATCACTTTCTCGTCGATATGTCGTGGCTTCCCTCTGTCTTTTCTACAAACATTTTCATGGCAACTACTCTGACGAGATTCCCCCCACTAGGTCCCGACTACATGACTTTAAGCAGTTAACATAAAATGCAGATTCTGTGATAAATATCCAAAAACAACCATCTTGTATCAGGTTGCACGGTTGCTAGATAGATTAGTAGTAGCTATTGGAAGAAAGAACTCTACCTCAATTATCTTGATGACAATTTGGCTGGGAAGAAAGCAACTGGTTTATGTTGGCAATTTACTTCTTGTTCGATGGCTGTGAACGCAACATACTAGCTCGGAATTCGAAATCGTTTTTCCGATACCGTTTACTGCATTGATATCTGAAACACTACCCGAAAATGCTTACTTATTTGAACAGATTATCCGTTGGATAGTCTTCCAAATCAGCAGTGTTCTCTTTTCTTCAAAGACCATCTACTGCAGGGTAAGTTGGCTCACTGTATCGTGCCAGAAAACTTTTCTTGTTAGAATCCATCTTGCACATTTACAAATCTATCATTCGTCCGTACATTGAATACTGTTGCCATATCTGGTCCGCTGTTCCTGCTACTCATCTCGAAGTTCTTAACAAAATCCAAAGAAGAATCTGCAATTTAATCGATCCTGACCAGCCATTTCGACTTCAATCACTTTCTCGTCGATGTGACGTGGCTTCCTTCAGTCTTTTCTACAAATATGTTCATGGCAACTACTCTGACAAGCTTTTTCCCTAGTGCCTCGACTACATGAATTAAAGCGTGCTACTAGATTGGCAATTAGGTCCCACCCTTTTACTGTTGAACTAGCTAAATGCAACCGCCATTTCTACTCCGACAGTTTATTTTCTCGCACTTTTTGCTTTCCTGATAATTACAATCTTCAAAAATTTAAAGTCGTTATCTTCTGTCTTCTTGAACCCTGTTTATCATTTGCCCTTTCCTCAATCCTCCCTACTCTCAGTTTTCTTATTCTCTTTCACTCCTTGTAACTCCCTGCGTACTGTTGACCATGCTCACCATAGTATATGAATATAGAATCCAGCACAGTGCGTAATCTGTTCAATGAAACAACGTTAAAGATTAACACTCACAAGTCAGACACTCTACTGAATCTGACTATATCGCCAATACCAGTCTTCGCTATCAAAGGCTGGCACTGAATATTCCGGGAAAAAAACATGGCCGCCTTTATACACGTTTCACTGAATATTTTGAGCCTTCTGATTGGTTAATTCTTCTATTGGTGAACTATAAAATGAGTCAGCTCATTTTGGCTGGCTCACTAGTACATCAAGGTACCCCAAAACTCCAACACGTAATATTGGCAATGCGGCCTTGCGTGAGGTAAAATTATGTTAAGAAAGTATTATAATTGGAAAACACTGCTTTCTGATTTACCTTGCCGCTATACCCACTCTGGGTAAAGGCTTCGGGCGTCAACTCCGAGGAAAAATCCGAAGTTCATGTCCTTAAAGGAGTTCATGGTTGGATTCAGCAATGACTTATCAACTCATCCGGCGGCACAGGAACCATGTGTATCGGCATTTGCCTTTCTATTGGCTCATTTCAGCGACGTGGAGAAGAAGGATATGCTGCGTGGATTGAAACCTGTCTTCCATATCGACTTACTCAGGTCCCGTGCAATTATACGGACGCAAATATATATGTACACGATATATACACGCGCATAGATACATATGCATATATGCAGACAAACATGTACACGTACGCATACATATAAGCGGAAACACACACACACACACACATATATATATAATTAATACAAATATAAAATTTGTCACTCAGCTGATTGATATATATATATATGTGTGTGTGTGTGTGTGTGTGTGTGCTTGGTATTTCTATACTGATGCATAACTGCATCCACTTACAGACACCCATATACGCATCACACATATTCACACACATACGCATATACCACACACATGCACACACACAGATAGATAGATAGATAGATAGATAGATAGATAGATAGATAGATATGAACAGACTGCGATAGATAGATAGATAGATAGATAGATAGATAGATAGATAGATAGATAGATAGATAGATAGATAAAGCCTGCGATAGCTAGTTAGCTAGCTAGCTAGATAGATAGATATGAACAGACTGCGATAGATAGATATGAATAGACTGAGATAGATAGATAGATAGATAGATAGATAGATAGATAGATAGATATGAACAGACTGTGATAGATAGATAGATAGATAGATAGATAGATAGATAGATAGATAGATAGATAGATAGATAGATAGATAGATCAATCAATCAATCAATCAATCAATCAGCAGACTAGACGCTGCGCCTGAAACCTCATCCAGAGGTCACCTCCATAGTCTCTCGAGACCGGCGGATGCCTTATCATTATTATTACTGTTAAAGATTTATTTAATCAAACCAGGGGTTCGAACAATTTCTAAAAACAAAGATAATCGATTGTATCAAACAGAAACCTAACTGACTATTGCTTTTTTACTCAATAAATTTTATTTTAATCTTGATTTTTTAATAGACGTTCGTTAATGAATTAACGTTATTTAGTATGCTTAGCTTAGTTTAGGAGGGGGGACAATGCCACAAGTATGGGGCACACAGTGAAGATTGAACTCACTACTTTGTAGCAACGGGCAACCGCTAATCATTATCACACGCCGTGGCGCTCCTCAGCTGGAGTTGATAAAGTACAAGTGAATTTTTTTATCCTGACTCAGCAACGGTCGGTCTCGACTCGAAAATGACGAAAGTATTTGATTGTGTCACAATTCGAGAGTGCACGAGACTCGGGCAACTTACCTGTGTTTGTTTTGAAATATGATATCGAACAACTATAATGTCAACGATTTTAGTATGCTTGGCTCACTCACGCAAGTATATCTGTACACAAAACACATACACATACATACGTACACTCTATCTCTTTATATGTATATGTACACAGATATATACACGCAAACGCAAAGACGCACATATATACATGCACAAGGATATCCGCACATACTACCACACACAAATGCACAATTGCATACGCATGCACCTAAAACCACTGACACATGCAGAGATATATGCAAAAAACATATCCATACAGGTGCAAATATATATGTATACAATATATACACGTAGATACATATATATGCAGACATACATGTACACTACAGGTACGCATACATGTAAGCGTATATATATATATATATATATATATATATATATATATATATATGTATATACAAAGAGAGAGAGAGAGAGACATATATATATGCTTATTATTTCTATACTCATGCATAACTGCATCCATTTACAGACACACACGAATGCACCGCACACATACATACACATATAAAGATAGATAGATAGATAGATAGATAGATATGTACAGACAGCGATAGATAGATAGATAGATAGATAGATAGATAGATATGTACAGACAGCGATAGATAGATAGATAGATAGATAGATAGATAGATAGATATGTACAGACAGCGATAGATAGATAGATAGATATGTACAGACAGCGATAGATAGATAGATAGATAGATATGTACAGACAGCGATAGATAGATAGATAGATATGAACAGACTGCGATAGATCGATAGATAGATAGATAGATAGATAGATAGATAGATAGATAGATATGAACAGACTGCGGTAGATTGTAGATCGCGATTTTATATATTTAATTTCGCGCATGTGCGTTGTTTATTCTTATTTTGTCGACTGCCCCGTATAGTAAGATCAGTTGGGCACCGTCTGTGAGACAAATAGCCCCATGACGCAATTCACTCCGCCAGAAATTTGGAAACGGCATGCTGTACCGTTTGGCATTCGCACTGGAAGCTCAATGCGAACATTTCAGAATGTTTAGATGTCAATCTAAGGACAATGCAGAGGATTCGGAAGGAGTTGGATGAGTCTAATGGTGATTACGAAGGTACGGCAGCTCGAAAAACTCACTTTGATCCTTCTGTTAAGAAATGAACTCCCGAATTTGTTGTTGATGGCCTCTGACTCAACATGGAGACTTACATCAAGTGCCTTGAAGAAGTAGTGCTGCCCCGAATCAAGACGATGTCTACTTGAAGACCCTATGTCTGGCAACAGGATTCTGCACCATCCCATACAAGCAGGAGAACCCAGTCATTGATGTCAGACAATTTCTGCGACCTCATCACCCCTTACTTCTGACCACCTAACACCCCCACTATGCAACTCCCTTGATTATTGCGCGTAGGGCGCAACAAAACTCCTTGTAACACCAAAGATGATCGGAAGGCAAAGATTATAGCAGTATTCACCAACTTAAACAAGGGGACCGTCCAAAAGAATTGCAAGAGATTCCGAAATCGTCTAGAGGTCGTAGATCAAGCCAATGGAAATTTTATTGAATAAACTAGCAGTATAACCCGTCTTCGATCGGGTCTTTCATTAATTGAGAATTTTTGCCGTTCAGTTGGAGCAGTTTAAATTTAAAGTCAGCCCACACGAAAATCAATATTAGTAACAACAGTTGGGTGCAACAGAGACATCCACAAATGGGGGGGGGTAAAAATTTGAATGGGGGAGGGCCTGAAAAGGGAACTGTATAAAAATAAATAATATTATTGTAATAATTTAAACTATTTATTTTTATTAAAATTTTTATGAAAAATATATATCTATGAACAGATAGTAATAATAAAAGCGTTGCTAAGAGTTATAATGGACAGGAAGTAGTGGAGAGCCATTGTCGCCAACAATTTGGACTCAAAACCGCCACTGAAGAATTATTTATCAAACAAAAAAATTTCATCAATGATGAAAAACTGTGGAAAGGCATAAACAACATCTGATCACACACACACACATACATACACAAATTTTGACAATTATAGATATAGATTTACTTTTTAACATTTCAATATATTTTTTTGTAATTTTGGTGAATATACCTGTTAAAATAAGATGTCAGTGTCATTTTCATTTTTGCGTAATTTAGACGACAATTTATCAATCGCAGGCTGTGTATATATATATATATATATATATATATATATATATATATATATATATATATATATATATATATATATATATATATATATATATTTACTCTCATTAAGCAAGTGGTCAAGCTGTCGCTCTTTCATTCACCCTCAAATGTATGTCATGCAAAGTTTTTGAAAGTGCCCAGTACTTTAGCTATTGGCATTAGTCCGATGTTTGTTCTTCAATTGTTGGTGCAAATACTTGTTTTCGCCTGTCAGGCACCATTTTATTTCCACTCGTCTTTTCGTTAGCTAATCACAATATTGACTTCTTATTTCGTGCCAACAACTTTTTGACTAAAGCACATTCGAAGAAAGAGAAGGGTTCCTGACGCCTTCGGGGATAAGAGAGAGAGAGAGAGAGAAAAGAGGAAAAAAAGCCGAGTCAATGGGGTGGGGAGGTGCTAGAGAGAAAGACTCGCCAAGTAAAAAGCAGGGGTGGGGATTTTCTGGAGAGTGTTCAACAACAAATATGGAGCTGTCAGAATTTGAATTTCGCTGAAACAAATGCCCAGCAACAATTTCAACTAAACTTAAACAAACTTGGTGTATACTCACCAGTCAGAAAACATGCATAAGAATAGTCTTGAATTTTCTTTTTACTCATCAAGATCATTTTTAGATATCATGCTTGAAAAATTAAAGAATACTTGTGTATAAAACAAACAGAAACGTAGAAAAGCTATATTTACTTCAAGTCACTTGACGGATGTTGCGTGTTTAGGAGTTATAATGTGACATTGAACTTTACAGTACACTTTGGTTTGGGCTCTTAAAAATATTTTACCAGTAGCTTTTTCCTTTCGAATCTAAAGACTTCATATTTAGAGAGAATATAAAGCTACACTTATCAGAAACTTCAGAATCGATCGCAACTGGAAGTTTGTTAATTTGACACTAACTCCATCCATATTTGTTTTTACTATTTTTCACTCAATACAAGGCCCAAGAGAAACTCAATGTAGAGACACTTACTGAGTGACATTGTTGTAAAGATTGTAATTGTGATTGGTTTGTTTTTTGGGGTTTTTACGGCTTATCAACACTATTTATTTAAAGCGTATTTTTTATTTTTTTTGTTTTGTGAATAACAATCCTACTATTTAACTCATAGGTGGGGGCAGAAAAGTTGGATTCATATTTTTTTTCCAAGAGTATTTGCACGTAAGTAAATGTAACGGATCCGACTGAGATTCGAACTCAGGTTTCCGATTTCTCATCCCGAGCCGTAGAGAAATAAAAAGTGTAGATTATGATATGTAGTTTTGATAATGGCTGACTCTAGACTCGAATTGGTTAAGATCGTAGTGATCGGGGAAGCATTCTCTCGGGAGTCTTTTCCACAGAGTAACAGTCCTTGAGAAGAAGCCGACTTCATCGTTACTAATGGAATACAAAGGGAATGAAGATGATCCGACTATGTGTATGCGGCAAGTCGAGGTCTCGCTGTAAAAGTCTAAACTAGCGAAACTAAGGAACGTCGCTCGTTTGAACATTTGCCATGGCGATAGAGTAGCGTTTGGCGCGAAACATTTTGTTTATGGGAAAGGGGAGAGTCTCGGTTGAAAATAATTATTCACCGAAAAGGCCATTTAAATGCTTTTGAACTTGTTGTTTTCGATTAAATTAAGCCTATCATCAGGTGCCGGAGACAAATTTTCCGAGGTCCGGTAATCAGATTATTTGGAGCCCCCACCCTGATTGGAAATGCTGGGACCAACAGGATCAATCCGTTGGGTTTGTCGGGAATTTTCCCTAATATTTTCGTTTTTCTCTAAATTACATCTGCAGACCGCTCTTTTAATCACTTCAAACGAATAAAGAACTATCAACACACAGCAGTGCTTCAAGACCGCCTCACCAACTTGGCAACCTTTGCGATCGAGTGTGATTTGGCAAGAGAATTAGACTTTGAGGAACTCATCTCGCATTTTGTTTCAGTGAAAGTTCACAAAATGCGTTTTAAGCTGCTTTGGAACTGGTTTTAGTTTTCGTATTTTTTTTTCTATAAAATACCGAATCGTAATTTTGCTCTCTACTTTTTTGTAAAGAAGACCCCATCTCCCGCCTAAATCTCTAAAGGTATTTTCTTGAGACCCCTCGGGTTTCGAGGCCCAACACATTTCTGCCGGCTGTCCCCCGTCTCGCCCTACTGTCTATCATATATCAATAAGCAACTTCACCATAGAGCAACAGCTAACAAGTTTTTCTGGAAGCCTACGATAATGAGTTCGATCCTTACTAGGTGCTCTACGCTTGTGGCCTTATGCTAAATTAATCTGTTTTATAAATTAACTGAAGTGCAAAAAATTAGAGGTCACTACCTCATAACCTTCCTTTCATTTCCTTCGTCTAAACACCGGCGGCCACGAGATGAAGACTACAAGACGCTGGGGTCGTTGTGTGGGTGTGTATCTACCCAGGGCTGTTCATAAGAGTGTTCTTTTTGTTGGGTGTGGCTGCAGAAAATTCAGTGAAATACGCAACATGTTATATGTCTTCAATGGAGTTTAATTCTGAATTAGCTTAGGGGCCAATGTCGTAACTGGAAGTCAGTCGAGAAAGCCTGGAACTGGTTTTGTGTTACACGTGCATAATAGGATTTTGCGTTATCTTGCATGAACAAACAATCACTACTGGTAAACATGGCTGACATAAACGGTGCAAATAGTCTGCAATAATGTTTGTGCATATCACACCTGTCACGACAGACTCCAGTTTCACATGTGGTATTTGTGAATAACAGGAAACACACACTCTAAAACATAACAGAGTCTCTACCAGTTTGCGCAGATCTCTACTGACAGACTGAATCCACACGGTCTCCTTCACACACTAACTCGGCCGTCTATCTGAAAGAGCGGGAAAAGAGCGTCTGATAAAGCGACATGGAGGCAGCATTCGACGGTCTCCATGGCAATGTTCACTGATCCAGGTGAGAAGTAGTTAGTGATGCCGCGGTCTCAATAATAGTACCTTTGTTGACCAAAGACTAGCGTATTGATAACAGCCCTCTTGTTGGCCAACGACTAGGAAACCTTATCAAATACAGTGTACAGTAAATTAACTAATGATTTGAGCGAAATCAGCATTAAAATAGGACGTGGCATAAGTCAATGTCTTCCTTCATTGAACTGTTATTGGCCTTGTCAGTTACCGATGGATTCGTCCTTGCAACATCTTTGAGTGCCCGCAGTTTTCACGTATCGTTGAAGCCCGTCCCAAATTTATATATTCCTTTTTATTCACTTAATAATGTTTACCTTAAAAAAACACACACACACACACACACACACATTCCATCTTGATTAAGCGCCTCTTCTTTTTAACCCCAACTATCAAAAACCTGCCGATATCACACTGGCAGTATGCCTCCTCAATACATCAGCACACTTCGTAGCAGTCTACTAGTTTCCAATAATGCCGTCGTCTGGAATTTTTTAATTCTCCTGATTTCCAGCTCCTCGGATCTTTTCTCTAGCCCGGTGGTTCTCAATCATTTTTTACCAATTGATCACTTTTACTTTTATTTTTTTGTAACCGATCGATGAAAAAAAAGCTTATTTTAGTTTTTACTAATAGTTAGCTTTAGGAATTGTAATATGGAAATCGTAAATGTATATGCATTATTTTGAAGTAAAAGTGATTACTTAAAAATAAACTTGTATTTAACAACTAAATTCTATAGAACATTTATATCAGTTATACGCCATGCGTGATACACGCTTAGGCGATCATGTACCTTCCGATACATGAATGACGAGGCAGATTTTTTCCTGCAGTAGGTTGCCATTTCTTTCTGCGGTAGACCAGGCTATAGAACTCAGTCTGTCCTGCTATTTACCCATAGCTGGGGGGAGAGGAGAGGATTCATACCTTTCCCAAGGGTATTAGCACGTAAGTGAATGTAATGGATCTGACTGGAATTCGAACTCGGCTCATGCGATTTCTCTATCCGATCCGCTATCCATTACTCCATTTATGTACACTAGCAAACACGTTTATGTACACTAGTAAAATAACTAATTTTTATTTTCTTTATTTTATATTAATTAAATTATATTAATATATTAATATTTTATTAATATTTAAAATTAATATCATTATTTATTATTAATACAGTAAATTAATTTATATTCTCGCCAGAGTCGATCCTTCAAATCTTCACATCAGCCATTCGCCCTTGCATGGAGTATTGCTGCCATATATGGTCTGGAGCCCCTTCTGTTTGTCTGAAGGTTCTTGATAAAATCCAGAGACAGATATACAATGTAATTGGCCCTGAATTGGCATCTGGTCTGTAGTCGCTCTCTCACAGACGTACTGTCGCCTCCCTCTGTCTTTTTTACAATTACTCTCATGGTAACTGCTCCGAGGAGCTGCTTTCGCTGGTTCCCAGACTTCATGAATTTATGAGTTCTACGAGGCTGGCATCTCGCTCTCACCCTTTCACTGTCGAAACTGTTAAATGTTGCCGTCTCTTCTACTCCAATAGCTTCATGTCTCGCACCTCTCGCCTGTTGAACTCTCTCCTCTCTTCCTGTTTCCCTGATAGCTATAATCTCCAACTATTCAAATGTAATGTCAATCGACGTCTCCAGATGCCTTGATCTATCCACTATCCTTCTCCTCATCCTTTCCACTATCACTCCTATTTGCTCTTGCGCTGATTCTCTGTAACCCCTTGCGTGCTAGTGGCTTCCCGCCTTGCTTGGGGTGAAATGCTTAAAAATATATATAATTTTCTTTTATAAGCATTTCACCCCAAGCAAGGAGCGATTGCCTCTAGTCCGCAAGAGGTTACAGAGAGTGAAAGTTAGATAAAAGTTTGGGTATATGGGGGGGGGGAGATAAAATGAAGATCGGGGATCAAGTCATCAGAATATGTCGATTGACATTGCATTTAAATTTTTAAAGATTATAGTTATCCGGGAAGCAAGTAAGAGGAAAGAAGTTCCACTTCCGGGAAGTGCGAGAAAAGAATCTGTTGGAGTAGACAATAAAAAGTGGGACCTAGCTGCCAATCTAGTAGAACGGTTAAATTCCTGCAGTCGGGACACCGGGGCATCGTCAGAGCAGATGCCATGAAAATATTTGTATAAAAAAGACGGAGGGAAGCAACATCACGTCTGTAAGAAAGTGACTGGAGTCAAGATGCCAAGTCAAGACCGATCACATTGCATATCCGTCTTTGGATTTTGTCGAGAACCTCGAGATGAACAGTGGGGGGTACCAGACCATATATGGCAAGAATATTCCATGCATGGACGAATGGTGGATTTGTAGATGTGAAGGGTGGATTCAGACGAGAAAAGCTGGCGCGACACAGAAAACCAACTTTCTTTGCGGTAGATGCAGCTATTGATTCAATGTAGTTGTTCCATCTCAGGTCAGTGGAAAACGTGAAACCAAGATGGCGCTCTCGTGAAGTTGAGCATCAACCATAATGGTTGATGCTCAACTTCACGAGAGCGGTAGGAGGCAGGGAGGTTTTCCTATGGTGGGTAAATGAGAGCAGTTTCCTTTTGGATGCATTAAAATTTCCTGCCCCAGTCAACCACAGATTGGAGGTCGTTTTCGAGACCGGCGGCCAGGTTAACTTTGCCAGCAATGCCGGATTTACTATTGAGACAAGAGTAAATGGTAGTGTCGTCTGCGTAGATGCCTACTTGAGAACTGATGACATCAGGAAGACCATTGATGAAGATCCAAAACAGTGTAGGACCAACGATAGAGCCTTGGGCAACAACAGTGTTCGTTTGAAAGGAAGTGGAAGAGAACCCGTTTAGGACAACGTTCATTTCACTTTTTGACAGGAATGATTGGATTAAATCAAATAATCGTCCTTTAATACCGTATGAAGCTTACATAGAAGGCCGGCATGCCAAACCCTGTGAAACGCCTTCGATATATCTAGAGCCACAACTCGAGCTTCGCCGTTATCATCAAGAGCTTGGTATACATATTCAGTTATGGCCGCAAGCAAATCAGCGGCAGACCGGACAAATATATATATATAAACCTTCTTTTATATCTCCTTCTCAGTATTTATTCAACTTTTACAATCAAACCGTAAAGTAGAGTAAAGGGACACTTAATCTCGTTTTCTGCTAATTTTAGAATTATTTTTCTATTTTGTTTAGTATGTTAATATGACGTAGTAATTCTAGTTCTCAGTTTTAACAACAGTTCCGTAATGAAATCGCTCTATGGGTCACTAAAATATTGCTGTGTTCCCCCAATTTGCTATTTGTGTATGTGTGTGTGTGTGTGTGTGTGTGTGTGTGTGTGTGTGTGTGTGTGTGTGTGGACGCACAGTAATGTGACATGGACCCCGGTTGAGAACCTTCTGCTCTATTCAGAGCTGCGCTCATTGTTCTAATAATCACTGGCTCTAATAATCACTGTCACCGTAATGTTCCACAATCTCCTCTGTTCTCTGATCAGGTTATAAGTAATGTCTGTTTTGGGGGACCAATTGTAATGACGAATTTATCATCCTAACTATAATCATATGTGACAGTTAAATATATGACACTAACTAGACAAACACACGCACACAATTACAAATACGCATTACCATTCGTTGCTCACTTAGACATACAGGTATTTTCACACGTAGAATTGTATACGGTTTTAATACACTTGAAACGTGTCTGACCAATGAGAACTGACCCAAACATTATTGAAAATATCAGTGTTTTCTGTTTTTTGTCTGTTTTCTCTCAATATCTGACGAAGCTTTAATAAAAGTGAAACATGCTAGATTGATATACGTTTCCTATTTATTCTTTTATTTTATCATAGATAGACAGATAGATAGATAGATATGTTTTGAGATAGATAGATATGAATAGATAGATAGATAGATAGATAGATAGATAGATAGATAGATATGAATAGATAGATACATAGATAGATATGAATAGATAGATTGATATGAATAGATAGATAGATATGAATAGATAGATAGATAGATAGATAGATAGATAGATAGATAGATAGATAGATAGATTAGGTTGAATCATATGTAATTACCGTTTTTGTGGATAAATTATAATGATTAATATAATCGTCCTAACTACTAATCGTACAGGAGAGTTAAAAAATAAATTTAAAGTGGACTAACACATTTTTCCCGGCAGTGTCAGGATAGAGAGCCGATTAGAAAATAAACTTGTTAATTCGATTAATGGAGAGATTAAAAGTGCATTTACGTCACATATGGGAGTTCAAGCAAATATGTATTGTTTATGGTCAAAGGGTCATAACTGACAGGTAAATACGAAATTGGTTTGCAAAGTCTCGTTCTGGATAAATGTTGTTAAAAGATTAACCCAGACCGGAGCGCTCATCGGAATTTGCTGGTGAAAATCACGAGTGAAAAGCTACCCACGGAAAAGTACTTAGGAATTAGCAAGATGTTAAACACATCACAATCTACCAGATGCCGACACTTAGAAAATACAGGGACAGGTAGCGAGCTACGTGTTTGGATTCTCCCCAAAAGAACAAAGCCGGTCGTTGATAAACAAAAACCGAAAATTATTTGACTCAACCTAATATCTTTTCACTTTCTTTCAGACCTACAAAACAGCGGAATCCATTATCTCGCATGTTTTATTCTTGTTTACGACTATTAAATCCGGACTTCTAGCCTCGATTGGATGATAGGTTTACTTCTTTTTTTTTTTTCTTTGATTTCTGTTGTATACAAATTTCCTTCCGGGTCCCAACCAGAGACCTAAGGCCAGAAATGGCTTCATGACATTTTCCTCTGATCATTTTTGTACAAAAACAAAACTAAGATGACACACATTATACAGTGTAACCCGGATATAAGAGACCCTGATATAAGAGAAACCCGGATATAAGATATATTTTCTCTGGTCCCAAATGAGAGCCTGTGTTAATAAAACAAAATAGACCAAACCCGGATATAAGAGAAACCCGGGTATAAGAGACTTCTTCTCCGGTCCCGACAACTCTCTTATATCCGGGTTATACTGTACATAGATAAAGCTCTTCGTAACGTGTGAACTGTACTTGTGAGTACAATTTTTTGTATTTCTTTTTTTATTATTATTATTATTATTATTATTATTATTGTTATTATCATTTCTTCTCTTGCAGACAGGATGCCGACCGCTGCCAAGGAGATGTGTGCTGGTTGTCAGCGTCCTATCGAGGACCGTTTTCTTCTGAAAGTAATGGACAACTCCTGGCACGAACATTGCTTGCAATGTTGTATGTGCCATGTGCCTCTGTCCGTCTCCTGCTTTTGTCGAGACAGAAAACTCTATTGCAAAGTGGATTACGACAAGTAAGTGGCGCTCTCACCCCATGTGGATTCCTTTCTCTCAACAGTCCTTTTCATTTTGATGCCTTATCGCCACGGAATGATCAGTTAGCAGAATTTGTGCTGCATTACTAGGGAAGTATATCCTTACTGGGTGCCCCATACTTGTAGCCTTGTGCCATAACTAAGCTACGCTGAGTAAATAGAAACATTTAATTTTATATTAATCTTCAGTGTCGAAAAATGATTATTCATAGCAAAACTTTAAAAGTACTAATATTTCATTTAATATAATTTATTCTAAACTAAAGTATATATAGTATTTAAATAAAGTATAAAGTATATATAGTATTTATATAAAATATAAAGTATATATAGTATTCACATTCTGATCATTGTCCTCCTCCGTGTTGGTATTATCACAAGGTTTCGACTGTTGTACTCTCCGGCCTTTATCAGGTCTTTGTCGATACCAGCAATCTTCATTAGTTTCGGACTGAACATTTCAATTAATCTATGAGGATGGATTGTTCTCATTGCCTATGTCTAGGGATATCTTGTTTAGTTAGTTCTTATTCAGTTATTGCTCGCTGTTTCTATTACCCGGCCCAGAGATTGAACTCACGATTATTATACCACCAAATTCACGAACCAACGCGTTAACCCGCTTGGGACAATCCCGAGTGTAGAACTTGAACCATTAAACCTTATTATATTTTTGCTTTACGAAAAGCCTACTTGATTGATGGTATCATTGTTTATTTCCTTCTGGTGATAGATTTGAAAATCCAAGTAAAAGTTAGTGTTTTAATGCTTATTTTAAGGCGGTAAACTTTCTCTACTTAGAAGACTGGTGCAACACAATCTTCCTACTCCAAATTAATCTTCCTGTAGCAATGTTTCCTCATTTCGGATTTATGACAAATGAAATTTAAACGAGGCAAACTAAGCAATCTTTTTTTCCTCACTCTGCAATTCATTCACCCACACTGAATAGGTATGTTACACAGTGATTCTCTCTTCCTTCAATATGTCTTGTGACTGTGTAGACAGTTTCTTTTGGCTTGTAATAAGATTCCCTAATCAGTTTCTTCCAAACTTCAAGCAATAGAGTAACGCAAGTCAAACAATCCAACAACACGTGTCTCTTGTTCGCTACCGCAATCGCACTTTTCCTCTGTCGCCTCTTTAAGCACTTTTTTATAGATTGAGTGACAATTCACATTTGCATGGGTTGAAAGAGATTCTCGCGAAAGTCCATCCGACTCCGAGATCTACCTTTTTTAAATATACGACTCGCCATTTTCTTTTTGGGAATATATTAAATGCGAGACACGTCCGAATCCGTTTTCGTCCGGGAGGTAAGCCATTTTCTCCAGTGTTACAGACAACAAGTCTAAATGCTTGGTCAATAAATGCCGAATGTTTCCTTATAAGGAAACAGTTAATATTGCCATTACGATTTAGACAAGCCTCACAGTGTAATTATATTCATCAGCTCTCAACTCGTTATCTATACTGACGACACGATTAATTACTCCTGTCTTAATACAGTGTAACCCGGATATAAGAGAGTTGTCGGGACCGGAGAATAAGTCTCTTATTGCTGCCACATATGGTCTAGCGCTTCTGCTCTATATTTAGAAATCCTTGATAAAATCCAAAGAAGAGTTTTTGGTCCTGAACTGACATCTCGCCTTCCGTCACTTTCCCACCGCTGTAAATTAGCTTCCCTGTATCTTTTCTATAAATATTTTCATGATAATTGTTCAGGTGAACTCTCCTTTATGGTACCTGGACTCCTTGCATTAAGATTGGCGGCAAGATCTTATGATTTTACTGTTGAAATGGCTATATGTAACCGCAACTTCTATGCTAACAGTCTCTTCTCTCGTACATCTCGCACGTGGAACTCTTCCCGTTTCTTGCTTTCCATTCAACTTTGATTTTTTTAAATTTAAATGCAATCTCACTCGTTAGCTTCTGTCTTATTAATTTCAGTTCTTTTATTGTTCTTGTTCCTTAATAATATTTTTTATTCTTCTATTCTTTCACACTCAGTAACCCCCGGCGTGTTAGTCGCTTTACTGCCTTGCTTGGAGTGGAAAGATTAAAAATAAATTGTCACTATGTTTCTTTTCCATTCTGTTTATTTGTTTACTACATAGCAATAGTAGAATTAGTAAGTTTAAATTTTGCGATAAATTATTTTATTATAAACTTTTCATTATATTTTTCATTATTTTCATCAAAATACTCTATGACCTGACTGTTAAAGTTAGAAGTAGCTTCTGACAAGACTTGAATTCACTACCCATTTTGCAGTTGCTCGTCTTACATTGACGATGCATGAACCAATTCAGCCACGGAAATCCATATCTAAAATTTGAGGTCATAACTGAGTAGTGTCCCTTCATGACTTTGGCGATGTTAGCTCTCCACTATTTCCTGTTCTTTGTAGCTCTTAATAATTTTTGTCTTTTTGTTACCTCTACTAAACCTCATTTTGTCATCAACCTATTCACGCTCACGAGGTAGGTTTTGTGTTGTTTTCCTCTTACCTTCAATTTACCTTGCGAGTATCAAATTTTTCAAGCCCCCTTTCCTCATTATGTGCCCTAAAAATTTTAACTGTCTCTTTCTGATGTTAAGTATAAGTGTCATTTTGTTTCCATTTTCTCTAAAACTTCGTCGTTTTTCACATGTTCGGTCCATGGTATTCTCAGTATCCTTCTGTAGAACTTGATTTCTGTTGCTTTAAGTCCCTTTCATCTGTTAGGCGATTGTCCAGAATTCACTGCCATATGGAAGGATTGATATTACATAACACCTCAGAACTCTTTTGTTTTTAAGAATAATTTTCTGTTTCTTAATACTTTGCTTAGCTTTTGGAAGGTATCTTTCACTATCTCAGTGTGCCTTCGTATTTCAGTCTCACACTTTCCATCATATGTTAAAAAACTTCCTAGATATCTTGTTTGATTTTGCTATCTCCATTTTGCATGTTGGGCTGTTCCTTCTGCTAACAACTATGCATTTTGTCTTCTTGCAATTTGTGTTTAATCCTTTCTTTTCGCTTTCTTTCATCGGTTGTGAACTGGGGCAAGAATTGGTTGGTTAACTTTAACGCCTCTAAAACAAAACTGCTCTCTATTAACCCCCACAGGGATCCATCCCTGCATCCCATTAGAATGTCTGAAGCCCAACTTCTCGAGAGCTCCTCTCTGCGGCTACTCGGTCTCACGCTTTCCGCTGACCTGAGATGGAACAAATACATCGAGTCAATTGCTTCATCCACCGCAAGGAAAGTTGGCTCCCTGTGCCGGCCCAGGAAATTTTTCTCCCCAGAATCGATCCTCCAAATCTATAAATCAACCATTCGCCCTTGCATGGAGTATTGCTGCCATATATGGTCTGGAGCTCCTGCTGTTTGCCTCAGGGTTCTTGATAAGATCCAGAGACGGATATGCAACGTAATTGGCCCTGATCTGTCATCTTGTCTGCAGTCGCTCTCTCTCAGCCTCGCTCTGTCTTTTTTACAAATACTTTCACGGTAATTGCTCCGATGAGCTGCTTTCGCTGGTTCGCAGGCCTCATGAATTCAAGCGTCCTACGAGGCTGGCATCCCGTTCCCACCCCTTCACCGTTGAAACTGTTAGATGTAGACGTCTCGTCTACTCCAATAGCTTCATGTCTCGCACCTCTCGCCTGTGGAACTCCCTTCCTTATTCCTGTTTCCCTGACAAATATAATCTCCAACTATTTAAGTGTAGCGTCAATCGACATCTCCAGTTGCCTTGATCTATCCACTTCCCTTCTCCACATCTTTTCACCTTTCATTCCTATCTGCTCTCGCTCCAAATCTTCTGTAACTCCCTTGCCTTGATCAATCCACTATCTTTCTCCACATCCTCTCCTTTACCACTCCTATCTGCTCTTCCTCCAAACCTTCTGTAACTCCTTGCGTGCTTGTGGCTTCCAGCCTTGCTTGGGGTGAAAAGCTTAAAAAAAATTACATTCTGTAGGAGTTCTTGTAGTTTCTATGTATGCTATTAATACTGTGTCAGCTGTATATCTTATGTTTTTAAGATGTTGGCTGCTAATGATGAATCCTGGTAGGACTTCTAATTCTAGCTGAATCACATCACTGTATAAATAGAATAAGTCTGGTGAGAAGACACACCTTTGTCTTACACCTCTTCCCATTTTTGTATATTTACTGAATTCATTTTCTATCTGTATGCACGCGGTTTGCTGCCAGTATCGTTTCTGGATTATTCTTATATCTTCCCAAATATGTCAAGGTCACCTAACAGTTTCCACAGTTTGCCACCTCGGAATTTTCATGTTCTGTTGTCTGTTTATTCTTTAGTAGTAACAACTCGATTGAATTCTGAAAAGAACTATTTTCGTTATTAACTTATATATTTGAAGTCAATATTGATTTACATTCCTTTTATTATTGTGTTTACATAGTCGTTTGTCTATCATGTCTTTCTTTTTGCTCTTTCTAACAATTGTACACCGGCGTTTGTTTATTCTGTTCACGCGAGCATGGATGGTTGAGTCCGAGATGTTTGGTTTGAAACTATAATAATTTGCCCACGTAATGTTAGCCTATATCTATACAAAGACGCGTAAAAGAAATTAGTAATTGCTTTAAAACATTGAACACTGCACCTTTCACTCTGGGTGGATTTCGTTTCGCTTTTACCGGCATTTGTGGCTTTCAGGAAACTTTTAGTAATTTTTTTTTTTAAACGGAGAAAATAGCAATTGTTATAAAATATAAATTAAAAAATTATAAGAAACAGCAAAATAGATTTTAAAAATTATAAGAAACAGCAAAATAAATTAAAAATTATAAGAAACAGCAAAATAGATTTTAAAAATTATAAGACACAGCAAAATAAATTAAAAATTATAAGAAACAGCAAAATAAATTATAAATTATAAGAAACAGCAAAATAAATTAAATATTATAAGAAACAGCAAAATAGATTTTAAAATTAAAAGAAACAGCAAAATAAATTAAAAATTATAAGAAACAGCAAAATAGATTTAAAATTATAAGAAGCAGCAAAATAAATTAAAAATTATAAGAAACAGCAAAATAGATTTAAAATTATAAGACACAGCAAAATAAATTAAAAATTATAAGAAACAGCAAAATAAATTAAAAATTATAAGAAACAGCAAAATAAATTAAATATTATAAGAAACAGCAAAATAGATTTTAAAATTAAAAGAAACAGCAAAATAAATTAAAAATTATAAGGAACAGTAAAATAAATTAAAAATTATAAGGAACAGCAAAATAAATTAAAAATTATAAGAAACAGCAAAATAGATTTTAAAATTAAAAGAAACAGCAAAATAAATTAAAAATTATAAGAAACAGCAAAATAAATTTTAAAATTATAAGAAACAGCAAAATAAATTAAAAATTATGAGGAACGGCAAAAAATGAGAAACCATAAGAAACAGCAAAATAGATTAAAAATTATAAGCAACAGCAAAATAAATTAAAAATTATAGGAAACAGCAAAATAAATTAAAAATTATAAGAAACAGCAAAATAGATTTTAAAATTAAAAGAAACAGCAAAATAAATTAAAAATTATAAGGAACAGTAAAATAAATTAAAAATTATAAGAAACAGCAAAATAAATTAAAAATTATAAGAAGCAGCAAAATAAATTAAAAATTATAAGAAACAGCAAAATAAATTAAAAATTATAAGAAAAAGCAAAATAGATTTTAAAATTAAAAGAAACAGCAAAATAAATTAAAAATTATAAGGAACAGTAAAATAAATTAAAAATTATAAGGAACAGTAAAATAAATTAAAAATTATAAGAAGCAGCAAAATAAATTAAAAATTATAAGAAACAGCAAAATAGATTTTAAAATTAAAAGAAACAGCAAAATAAATTAAAAATTATAAGAAACAGCAAAATAAATTAAAAATTATAAGAAACAAAAAATAAATTAAAAATTATAAGAAACAGCAAAATTGATTTTAAAATTATAAGAAACAGCAAAATAAATTAAAAATTATAAGGAACGGCAAAAAATGAGAAACTATAAGAAACAGCAAAATAGATTAAAAATTATAAGCAACAGCAAAATAAATTAAAAATTATAGGAAACAGCAAAATAAATTAAAAATTATAAGAAACAGCAAAATAGATTTTAAAATTAAAAGAAACAGCAAAATAAATTAAAAATTATAAGGAACAGTAAAATAAATTAAAAATTATAAGAAACATCAAAATAAATTAAAAATTATAAGAAGCAGCAAAATAAATTAAAAATTATAAGAAACAGCAAAATAAATTGAAAATTATAAGAAACAGCAAAATAGATTTTAAAATTAAAAGAAACAGCAAAATAAATTAAAAATTATAAGGAACAGTAAAATAAATTAAAAATTATAAGGAACAGCAAAATAAATTAAAAATTATAAGAAACAGCAAAATAGATTTTAAAATTAAAAGAAACAGCAAAATAAATTAAAAATTATAAGAAACAGCAAAATAAATTTTAAAATTATAAGAAACAGCAAAATAAATTAAAAATTATGAGGAACGGCAAAAAATGAGAAACCATAAGAAACAGCAAAATAGATTAAAAATTATAAGCAACAGCAAAATAAATTAAAAATTATAGGAAACAGCAAAATAAATTAAAAATTATAAGAAACAGCAAAATAGATTTTAAAATTAAAAGAAACAGCAAAATAAATTTAAAATTATAAGGAACAGTAAAAAAAATGAAAAGAAACAGCAAAAAAGGAAAGAGACTATACGGACTTATAGATGAGACCATCAATCATGTAACAAAGGAACGAAATTGTTCATAGACAATATATAAACAGATATGACTGGGTAGAAAATGTAATCTTTCGAAAACTGTGCAAACCAATACTATATGTACTAAATACAACGCAACTTGTGAGGATCGAACTCACTTCTCAGTAATAATACTTATTTCTTCTCTTACACATAGAGTTTTGAAATAGGAAAAATGCAAGTTAGTGAGTGCATCGGCAAGTCATAAGAATCAGGATTCAATGCATTAAATCTTCCCGAAAACATCATTGCTAAAATCACTCAGAATACTGAGGTGAGGGATAGAGTAATCTAAGTAAATTGTTGTTACTTGATTCTAAGCAAGAACTGTCCAAATAGTTTGAAAAGTCATTAACGAAATAATAATAATAATAATAATAATAATAATAATAATAATAATAATAATAATAACTGTAAAGGAGAAGAATATATGTCTAATCGTGGATATCGTTGTTCTATCAGAACCCAGAGTGAAATTGAGAAAAGAGGAAAATCTGAGGAACAATTTTCCGGATCTTGCAAGAGAACTAATAAATTGTAGAACATGAGGATGACAGTAGTGCCAATCATTATTGGCCTACTTCGAACAGTCCCGAAAAAAAAAACTTGCAAATTGGTTAAAAGACTCAGGCATCACATGAAGAATCGAAGCCATCTAAATTAAAACTTTACTAAGAATCCGTCAGAATAGAGGGATGCGAGTTCAAATCTCACTGAAGGCTTGTTCTTTATTTTCCATCCCCGTTGTTTACGAACAGCCGTAGATCGACGTCTCATTAGTTGAGAAGAAAGACAACTGAAATTAAGATGGAAGAAATCCTCATGAGAGTGAATAATAAAAGTGACAATTGCCCCGAGCCATCTCTAGAGCACTTTCTTTTTTCACTAAAATTATCTCGGTACAAGGCCCAAGAGGTACTCAAGGTAGAGTGTTACTGAAAAAAGTGTGTATGAACGTAAGTGGAAGGAGTAAGTAGTGAACATTATCAGGATATGATGGATAGATATCTATTAGCTTGAAGAGGTTTAGATTATAGTGTTATGGGAAGCATCCACACGGGAGTTTGTACTCAACCTAGCAGTTCTCAGGAAAAAGCAGAGTAGAACTTCCTCCTCACTAATGTAATATGAAGGAAATCTGAGTGATTAAACTCAGTTGGCATAGCAAGGTGTGTCGAGGCTGAAAAGTTCTGACCTGGTGGCACTAAATAATGGAGCTAGTCGGAATATTTGCCATAGAAGCAGCTATAGAGTAGCAAAAGGCTTGTGAAGGAAATTGTAGGGTCGGAAATAAGTGACCCGCCTCAAGATTGCGTTAACGTTTTTAAACATTGCCATGGCTGGAAAGTTGGGGACAGGGCAGCTCCAGCCCAACAAGACCTTTGCAAAGAGAGTGAAAGAATTCGTAATATGGGGAAAACTGAAACCATCTAAACGATATCGTCACTAAAAAGAAGTCATAACGAATACATAGAAGGTTTGTGTATCGATCAAACTTGTTGTCACTTGATCTCCGGATACTATACTTCACGAGAGACAACAATTATAATTCATATATAGCTCTCAAGAAATACGGGAAGAATCGCACTATATAAATGTTTTTCACGACCTTTTGGCTGACCTTTACTTGCAAAAAAGATTTGACAATGGCCGAGGGTGATAAATTAGTCCCTTGAAACGTAACACTCAAATGCAATGTATGACGTTCAATTATTAACAGAACAGCAGGTGCAGGAGCCAGAATACAAAAGCTCGGGTTTAATTTACGACATCAAAGAGATGCAAAAATGCATTGAGACTGCAGAATCATGCGCGTTGGTTATTTTCGAAATTATTTTTTGAAGGCATAAATAACATCTAAGTAGTACATCACATGTCTAAAACACTTTGAAAGTCACCATATGAACGTGAATTGAAAGGTATGGTGTAAAATCAATAAAGTCATTTCATTTTATTTACAATAGCCCAGCCCAGAACACCGATATTCCGGCAACTTCAACTTTTATTTCCGACCAAATTAGAAAAAAATAAAACATTTGGAGATTTTGTGATTGCCAAACTAATTTACGATAAGCACTGATATATATGCTGACATAATTACAACAAAGATGAGGATAATAACGTGCATGAAAATGATGATACAAACTCCATACACCAATAGAGTCAGTCGGAAATGCTTCATCAAAATTTAACACCTGAAATTCCTATACAAACGTTGGGACCTAAAGTTAATCCCGCCTAGCTTATAAATTAAGATATCGGTCAAGAAAGCACAAAAGCTTAAGAATTACACTGATCCATAGGCACTGAACCATACCAATAAAGATAATTCGTTATTAATTATAAGTTTCTATCTTTAACCCATTAATGCCAAAAGTCACAAAACGGGATAGTGGACATCCTTCAATATGGCAGTCATTATTTGATGGCATTTATAAACTAGTATATTTATAAAGGGTGTTTCATTAAGACGGGTTATATATAAGGGTGTTTCATTAAGACGGATCAAAGTCAGCAGTAAATAAATTAGTGTTATTGGTGAAAATTTATTTATTTCTCTATTGGATCATGTTGCTTAAGTCATGGCAATTATGTGTGAAAAATAATATCGCTGAAATGTCTGCCAAATCTGAAAAAAAAAAGAAAAAATAATTAGGGGCTTAAACTTAATTAACATTTAAAATCGGTCCAAATTATTGGAACACCCTTCATTTAAATAAAGTGGCATTACTTAAATTAACTGGTCCACACGTTAAACAAAATTCTTAGTAAATAATTTTTGTCGATTAGCATTTATATATACTAGTCTTTAAGCAAGACATTTGAAAAAATTTGTTCTATCATTTTAGAAGGGGTCCCGTTTATAATATAGATACAATCTCATATCGATCCCTGATTTTTTATCTGTACTTTATTTTTATTCACAAATGTTAAGTTTTTTTTTTTTATGAGCGAACCAGTTTATTTAAGAAGTGCCTAAAAGGTGTAAACTTATATCGGAATAATAATTTTAAATGCATTGATATGCATAATAACAAACATATTTTTGTACTGCACTACTCTTTGGTTAGGGTAAACATATTTATACTAAACGTGACTTTTCACCGCCAACGTTTAACTTGATCTATGATCTATGTTTACAAAAAGCATGTTCGTGTTTCGGGCTCAGTTGTGCTGATTAGATATTTATGAATAAAAATCGCATTAATACATACGAGTAAACCGCGTTTATAAAACATATAAGTTTCCCTTTGAATCGTCTCATGTCAAAATAATGCAATGTGCTAAAAATCATCATTCCACCAGTACACTTAATAACTAATGAATGAAAATGTTTGTTCTCTGAGAAAAAGCTGAAAGGCATCGTTCGAGAAACAATATCTTTCTTTTTTTATTATTGGTTTGTTCAATTCAAGTGGTCCGTGCTTGCTAAAAATGTATGAACATCACTCGGAAAGCAGAAAGACTACTAAGCAACCACTTACTTCGGTTGGGCAGGTGTGAGCAATTCAAGTTTCTAAGTGCTTGTGGTCGCTGAGCGAGCGAATGAGCGTGTACGATGATCGCTCGTAGGCAGTGAGCTGTATAACTTTGTTTGTACTCGGATCATTACGTGAAGGCAAAAACGTTGCAAATATTTCAAAAGATATTATTGTCGCCTTTTTAATATTAATCACTACATTTCTTGAAGATCGGACTGCAGAGACTTATGATCGAGAAATACAAACATTTCTAGATTGTTTCTCTTGCTGCGGTTGGGGACGCGGGGTTTGGTCGGGAAGTCATTAAATGTTGCAGGCACGACTTCTAGTTAGGCTAAAAACAGGGACAACAATATTTTGCACAAGTAAAAGAAGAGTGTAAGGAAATGAATGAATTTAAATTTTCTGTTTTTATGTAACTGCGTAATATACACAAGTATGCGTGCAACAGAAAGAAAACATTACAAGTTAAGAATTATGTGTGTGATACACGTCTGTTTGTGGGTGAAGTTCTGACACTGAGGGAAAAATTACTCCCATGCCCGGGCGAAGATCCTGGTGGTGCTGTCACTAAAGCGTGCTGGGAGGAAAAGAGAGATGGAAAGACAGGATGTGTCCCGTTTTTATAGCTACTTGACAGCGCCCTCCAACGACTTTTTGGTGAAACTAGCAAATATATGAGGGGGTGACCCAGTCTATGTATAATCAAAGGTTTCTTTTCCAGGCTGAAGATTTCTGGATAGTTTTACAAAAGCAGAATGACATCGTTCATTCTGGCTGTGTAGCTTATAAATAATAATTAGTGGGAGTCTTGCTTAGGGTGAAAAAAAAATGTACTGCGTCCCCTCAGGACATAGACGATCATGGTTCTTCAAAACTTGCTCTCACTTGTAAGCCATAGGAGCTTTTTTCTCTCTCTTTGTTAAGGCTCCCGTCCCACGTTCTGTCATTCATCCACACGCGCTTGCTAGTGAGGTGGCCCGCTGCCTTAAAGCTCGTATCCTTAGAACGGACATTTTGACGTCAGCGTATTTACGGTGGAAATTCTAGCGCTACGATTTTCAAAACAGCCATTTTCACACACGTATTTTTTCGATGTACATTTTAACAAAGGCATTATGACGACGGGCATTTTAGCACTGCCATTTTTACGGTGAGCATTTTAGCGTTCGCATATTTACGGCGGAAATGTTTAGCGTTCGCATTTTTACGAAGGACATTGTGGCGATTTCATTTTTTAGCCAGCCATTTTATTGCTCGTGTTTTTACGACGGCGCGTGCAATTTTACGATGGCTATATCAGCGCCGACATTTTGCCTACAGACTATCTTTCAATCTGAATCAAATCAAAATATTTTATTGAGATTTATTGTTTGTGCTCGTTTCGATCAATTGTATGGTGAATGGACCAATTTTTTTCAGTTGCTACTGCGTAACCTTACTCTTTGACCTGTGACATCTAATAATCTGACCAAGCGGTTAACCTGACCTCGCTTTCAAACCGATAGGGTTAGGACTATATCAGTTTTGATTTCTGACTTTATTATTAGGATTTACAGTTATTAATTATAGAATTTATTTAGATTAACTTAATCGGGCACGAGGCCGAAAGTATAGGGCACTCAGTGGGCATCAAACTCACAAAAGTAATGGTAGTCTGGGAAAGAAGCCAAGCTTACTTACCAATCGCTAATATATTGTCCATATATATAAAATTTCACGCGCATATATATATATATATATATATATATATATATATATATATATATATATATATATATATTAAGGGTCGTGGAGATATTTCCTGTCTCGCCGATTTTTTGTGTGTGTATATATCTAAATACGTCTGAGGTGTTTATGTATTATAATCTGATTGTGTATGTATTGGTTTTTTCAAGGTGTCATCCTCTCGTGCCTCTGTTTATAATTCAAATGTATCCATGTTGTCATGAAGTTCAGAGCAACATTTGATCTTAACGTTTATTCCAACTTAATTTCAATAAAAACAAAATAAATAGAATAACATATGTATTTTTTCTTTTTTCCTCAGTAATTTTATAATTTTAAACTTATTAGAGATTAAATTTAAATTTTAAAATGGGTAATTTTTCATTTTAAATTTTATCGTATAATTTAATATTTATAAGTTAGAATAAATTCTATTTTAGTCTAACCCCAACACTAAGGCATTAAATAATTATTATAACCTTAGTTCGTTGTCAATTTTTTTGAATTCTCGTATACTTGTATTTTGATTGGTCATTCCAGCTTATGTAACAGCGTTTCCCCTTAGCGAGGGGTGTTTGAATGATTTGAACCTTTTAAAACCCTTTATTCTACATTCAACATCATCACTTGACACCAGAAGTGTTGAAACGAAATGGCTATTTTTGTAGTGATTTTATAACATGTGTAATAATTTTCGAATAAATAATTATATTTGCTCTACTCTGTATTGAGCACTCTTTTAAGAATAGTATTTGTGGGTTATTGTAATTTATTCCGTATACACCAATCCTATACTTATATATATATATATATATATATATATATATATATATATATATATATATATATATATATATATACATATATATATATATATATATATATATATATATATATATATATATATATATATATATTATGGGCGTGTGGCTAAAACATTCTGACCATGAGACCCGAGTACGAATCTCATCATGGTCCATTGTGAGTGAAATTGGATAGACAAGTGCTGCCCTTGTTCAAATTGTTGGCCACGCTAGACAACACTCTCTTTCACAGAAACTGTAAGTAAGGTCTGCTCAGCATAGTTGAGGGTGTTGAATAAATACAAATGCGCCTGAGCAAGCGTCTGCAACAGGGATTGGATAGCCGCTCTAGTGGACGGGTATCCTCAAATACGCGTGACCAGCTATACTACTATATACATATATATATATATATATATATATATATTAAAGATAATATTTACGCATATATATATATATATATATATATATATATATATATATATATATATGCGTAAATATTATCTTTAATAAAAGATATAACAACATTACCAGAGAATTTCGACGTGGTGTAATGGTTACCAAGCTTGTTTCGCTAGATCAGTTAGTGAGTGCTTCATACATTTGGCCTTGTGCCACATTTAGGATACGCTTTGTAAATCGCTATAACAATCTTAGCAAACTACCACAGTTCCCCTCGCCCCAAGAGGTGTAATCACATTAGCTTAGGTAAGCTTGTTATCTTTTTTAAGATAATATTTACAAATATTGGTCTACACACTACGTATTGAGTCCTTTCTAAATTCTACTGGAATTAGTCGATTCCAGAATAGATTTATCATGGTTGTTTTATACAAGTGTATATATATATATATATATATATATATATATATATATATATATATATATATATATATATATATATATATATATACGCATATATAATATATATATATATATATATACGCATATATTATATATATATATATATATATATATATATATATATATATATATATATATATATATTGGACGGGTGGAATTTTGTGCGACACGATTTGTCCCTTAGGACTTCATCGGGCGAAGTTTGTTTACGTTGATGCGACTGCACATGCGCACTTACGAGTGACGCTGGGAATTTTTAATTAAATTTTTTTTTTTTTTTGTATATGTGTTTTGGGTATACTAGACGATTTCATTTACATTCTTTTTCTTTTTGTTTCCATCACTTTTGTGATAGATAGATAGATAGATAGATAGATAGATAGATAGATAGATAGATAGATAATGAACAGGCCCAGATAGATAGATAGATAGATAGATAGATAGATAGATAGATAGATAGATAGATAGATAATGAACAGGCCCAGATAGATAGATAGATAGATAGATAGATAGATAGATAGATAGATAGATAGATAGATAGATAGATGTGTTTTATCGCAGTACAATGCAATCGCAAAGTTTCCAAATTTTTCTATTCTAGAATAATTTGTTAATTTTTCTATTCGATATTATAGAAGTACAATCAATATATTTGCGAAATTTCTCACTGTTTCTTTTCTAGGGTAATTTATTAATTTTCTATTTGATATTATAGACGTACAATACAATTGTAGAATTACTTAAATATGGCCGCATTTTTGTGACTGCATTGGTAAAATAGTAGAAATCATAACAACAAGATAACTATTTTATAATTTCATTTTACACAGTAATAACTATTATTTGGTATACTATTGCTTCATAGAAGCAACCTTTGTTTGGGATTTGATCAAACAACGGGGTATATACTTGGCGAATGAAGGGACTGTAAAGAAAGATGAAAATCGTGTGTGGCGTGGTTTCAGGGCCTCTTTCCGTAAAAATGATTTCCCGTGCTATTCAAACTGCGACTTTTGCTCCCACTATTTAACCGCCTCTCATGAAAGGTGCAAAACGATTCATCATTTGTGTAGCTGACAACCCCCAGCAGCCGCGCCTTTTTCGCGTTTTACACTTAATCATTAATGCTATTATTTAACATCGTTTCTTTTGTTGAAAAGCCTTCTCTCTCTCTCTCTCTCTCTCTCTCTCTCTCTCTCTCTCTCTCTCTCTCTAACATCGTCCCACCGTCTCTTGTTTCCCTTTTCTTTCTATCTATTCTCTCTCACGCATAGGCGTTCTCGCTTTAATTTATTTTCTCTCTCTACTTTGTCTTTTGATTTCTCAGTCTCTCTATTCTCGTAGTCACGCTGAATTTCCTTTGTTCTCGCTATCACTACGTGAGTAAATATTTCATTCATTCCCCCCTACCTTTATCTTCACTTTCTCCCAATTTTTCTCTCTAACAGTTTTCTCACATATATATATATATATATATATATATATATATATATATATATATATATATATATATATATATATATATCCTGTTTATACGTTATTTTTAAGTAAATGCTTTTTTTTAATCAAACAGTATTAATTACATTTACCTGCCAGAATGTTCGATAAATTTCGTAGAAAATATGCGCTCTCCAACGGGGATCGAACCTGTATTCTTATACGGAAACCGTAATTTGATCTGACGTGTTATACCATTTAGCTACAGACAAGTGTCTGGTTAGCAAAGTCCAAATTACTGTTACTAAGCACACTATCTTCGAAGATTTTTCTCGATCGATTATATCTTAACGTAAAAATGCCAACATATAATGAAATGGAATAAGTTCGACTATTCTTTAATATATTTTCGGTTTATATGTTATTTAAAATTAAAATATATCTATAAAAATGGAGTATAAACATAAAATAAATGTCGGACTTAATCCATTTCATATATATATATATATATATATATATATATATATATATATATATATATATATCAAGAACAATATTAGGAGAAAAAGTAAAAAATAAATTTTAATTTTAAATTCCCAGCATATCTCGTTCGTGCGCATGTGCAGTAGCATCAACATAACAAATTTACACCAATAAAGTCTTAATGGACGAAACGCATCACCAGAATATATATATATATATATATATATATATATATATATATATATATATGTGTGTGTGTGTGTGTGTGTAAATTTCTTTTCATTTTTCGTTTCAACATTTGGAAGTAAAATCTGATGATCCGCGGTCCTTTAAAAGGGCTGTGGATGAAATAATTTATTACATGGAACCTTAAAGTGGTCTGTTTTTATTTAAATTATTAGCTCTGATTTACATTGGGCTCTCTGGATTTTATCCTCCTTGACTCTACCCATACGGATTACCTAGTTTTTCGTAAACTATATATATATATATATATATATATAGATATGAGGAAATTTTGACATATGCACTTTTTACAGTAGAATCTATGATGGAGTTATAACTTCTGACAGGGTATTTATAAAAAAAAAATGAATCAGTTTGAAGAAATTGGAATAAAAGCTTTCTTTCATTACGTCGTATTTTGTAATATAAGATTTATAACGGATTTTTTTTTATTGTTGTTACGATTATACATGTGCGGTTATCAGCGCGGGAAATAAATTCGGTTGTCCGAGTTCAAATTCCGGCCTCACCTGTTACGTTCACGTTCGCAATAATGCTCTTAGAAAAGCATGAATTTTATTTCATCGCTCCCTAGCTATGGATTAAATATCACAGTCAGCTCGAGAGAAGGAGAGCTTTGCTATTCAAAACCGTATTAAATATGACAAATCAGTCGATTATCTTTCCCAAGAAGTCACGCTAATTCATAGATAATAAAGAAAAGCAACATATGAAAAGAACATACGACATTTAAAAAAACTTATGCAAGACCAACGAACTTCAGACGCAAGGATACGATTTCAGGTATAACATTAAATTCATTTTCTCATGGCTTCTTGTTCCAAACTAAAAAGTAATGCGTTTCATAAGTGTATTAGTGGGTATAATATACACACACCCCAAACACACAGATAGATGTGTGCGCATGTTTGTTCGCGTGTGTATATGTTTGTGTGTTTATGTACGTATGTATGTAGGCAGGTAGGTAGGTATTAACGGATGAATGTTAGTCTCTCGTCGATTTTCAATGGACGTGTGTCTACTGTCTAACATTTTATTATTAGATTTGAAATAGCTAGACTACACTCACATGATTTGATTATAATGATGACGGCTTGTGTAGAATATATATATATATATATATATATATATATATATATATATATATATATGATAGGATAAGGAAAAATAGGAAACGTTTTCTCATCCTACCATACTGTTGAAATACAATACATATTTGATTTATATTTGACAATTCATATATATATATATATATATATATATATATATATATATATATATTAATAAAAATAAATTATATAT
>OZ038486.1:16734399-16784399 GCA_964036315.1 Acanthosepion esculentum | reverse complement strand
ACGCTGAAGAGATATCCCATTGATAGTGATGAACGCTTGTATAGTGGACATATTTATCACACATTGATAATTTACTGTAATTGCTTATGCCGTACGAAGAATACAGGACATACTGCCGTTATGGTGCAATAGTTAACAAGTTAATCTCACAGACAGTTATTACTGAGTAGTGTCTCGGAGGAGGACCATATCAAATGTATTATAAGAAATTGTTCCGACCTCAGATCGCTCCATCCAGAAAGCTGCCTTAGTCTGGAGGTCTAAAGAAAATATAACGAAAATGTTATATTATTTAAACAAGATTCCTTATTTTACTGCAGGAATAACAGGATAACAGGATAACAACTAACACAAACAATAAAAAAAATGCAAATTTCTTACTACAAAAGAACTGCATTTATAAATGGCGAATTATTTAAAACGGCATTTGTTTCTGCTTATTGTTCGATAACCTCTCCACATCAAGTGAAATATTTATCGAACACCGGAGCAAAATATCATCCATGTTGTCATCAGCCAACCTTGTTCTTAAACGACTCTTGGTATATTTTTAATTTTCGAAAACAAGTTCTTCACAAGCGTATGTACTTCCAAATAATGATGCCATCATTTTTGCATTATTTAATAGGCTTTTATATTTTCCGTTTGGCAAAACATATTTCTTGTCGAGATCAGCAGTGGATTCGGAATTACAATTTTAAAAAATTGTCGATTAACTCCAACTGATATTTTTTCTTTCACTTGCTCTACAAATGAATTAGATAATTAGTGTCCAGGTGTTAAGATGGCGGGCCGGACAAAAATCCTTTGCGGGTAGGATGTGACCCGGGGACAGGGGGTTGCCGACCCCTGACCGACATCTTTTAGCCGCATTACAGTGCAGATTTGTCTACCTGTGATTTCCGTCTTTACCAAAGGGAAAATCGCATTTGAACAACTGTGGAGGAGATTAAAGACAATGAGACGAAACACCAGATGACGACCTTACATAGATGATTTTACAGACTGTTTTGAAAAAGTGCGCATGATACTGTTATAAGTGTGCAGGATCCCGAGTGGAGTATTTTCAAGGTGCCATTGCCCTAGGGAGGCTACTTTTCGTTAATAATGAATAGTTGGATACTTTCCAATCAGACTCCGTATTTCTCATGAGCTTTGTGTTTTCTTAGTCTGCGTCGAATTAGAATCCAAGATAATGGGTTTGGGTTTAGCTGGGTTCCCTTCCCAAATCGAACCTGTAGGTCTCGACCGTGATGATGGAAGGCGGCCGGATGGCATTACCATTTTCCCTTTTGAGATGGGTAAGTCGTTGATTTGGGATGCGACCTGTGCGGATACATTTTCGGCCGGTGATTTGATCAGGTCCGTGGTTGAGCCGGGTTCCATCGCCCGGGACGCAGAGATAAAAAGAATAGTTGAAGGTTCTTCTCTTGCTTTTTTTTTTGCCCCTGTGGCGGTGGAGACTTCTGGGGTTGTTGGCCCTCGTTCGATGGCGTTCCTTCGGAGGATTGTCGCGATGGCGTCTCGATTAAGGGACGAGCCTCGCGAGGCGGAGTGGCTCTTGCAGCGTGTCTCGCTGGCGACGGTTCGAGGTAATGCTTTCCCCATTGTTGCGGCTGGCAGAGGATAGAAAAAATTGTTTATAGTTACTTTGTTCTGGAATTGTCATCAATGGTCAACTGAACTTGGTTTGTTTCAATATTATCTATCTATCTATCTATCTATCTATCTATCTATCTATCTATCATAGATGGAGGTGCTGGTAGCAAATATTGTCCCGAAATGACAAACGCCATATTTTACTGATATGACGTCACATATTCAGTTTTTACGGGCATACTGAAACCGCAGAGGAAAAAAATATATATTTCATTAAGATATTTCTGTCTGTGGGGGAAATAATGTCTACCAAATCCAAAAATATAATCAAATCAAAAATGTAATCAAATCCCCCCAAAATTAATCCTAAATATTCTTTTGGGTGATATGAATTGTAAAATTTAATTCAAGGAAAGAAATTAAATAAAAGCATTAAAGAACTGTAAAGACAAAACCAATGAAATAAATTTAACAAAGGCGAGGATCAAAATAGGGCAATATTTGAAGACAGCTTACTATTTGCCAACGAAGAGCAAACCTATAGAGGCAAAATCGGACAAGTTCTATAATGAAACTAAAGAAATGATTTTAACTCTTTAAAAAATATATAAGAAGCAAAGAACTATAAACTGGTTCTCGACTATGAAACAATCGACAAAGCACAAATAACTGACATCCGACGCTTCTAAGAATTGAATAAGAATAGATGTCTTAAATGACTTAGTATGAAAAAATACTTAGGAAACTTGATTCAATGGAGAATTGATTCATTTGACTGTTTAACGGCATATCAACACCTTGTGAGTCATTTAAGGCTGAAATTTAATTTTCCTCGGAACTTGGAAGTAATAAAAATTCTGCTTTCACCATTAAATACATGGTAGATTATATTCAGCTTTTGTGCATATACATGTTTGTATGGATATAATTACTAGAGGCGGTGATATGCGTGTTTTATGTAGTAGTTAAATTTTGGAATACAGTTTGATTTCTTTAAGAAATTGTTGGATATTAGGTGGATTAATGTCATGAAACAGTTCTTTCATATTGGTTGTTTGGTAGTATTTGTTTAAACAGATTTGGATGAAGTCACTATAATTTGTTAGTATCTGCGTATTGTCGGTCATTTTACAATAAATATGTATTGGTAATTTTTATATAAAAATGCATTGCTTGTATATTTACTATAAAAATTAATTTTTATAATTTCATTGTTTTGTTTTTGTTTGGGGGTTCACTATTTGCCCATAGCCTGGACCCTAGCAGGTACTACCAACCCGGGTCAGAATGTACCTGGGATCAACAGTGGTTCCACACTCCTCAAAACTTCCAATATCCCGATCAGAGGCCTTGCTTCCAGATGTAATTTATCGTCATATCTAAGACTTGATTTTAAGAGGAAATTAAGGCAATCTTGGAGCAAGAATTGTCTCAAGGGGTGACCCCTTTACGAGCATGATATTTTTATTTATTTATAGATTTTTTTTTAAAAGAAAAGAAAAAAGAATAACAAATTACGATAATTAATTTTGCTTCTTTTTATTTTATGTGCCAAGTCCAGTAGTTGATCATGTCTCTTCCCAACCTCCTGTTTCTTTTTTTTTTGGGGGGGGGGTCTCTAATTAGCATTTGACCTATAACCATAACTCTTTGACCCTCATCAGCATTTAATAACACAAATTCGTTAAACAGGTTACTGACTGCTTTCCTCAACATCATCTCAATATGTATTACGGAAGGCACATCATGCAGATTTCAGCAAAATATCCCAAAATAAGTTTTGGACTTGACATTAGGGTGCCCCATTGACACTATCCTTTAAAAACTACAGATATAAAATAAGACATGGTGATTTTTTTTCTAAATGGATACACTCGTGTTTGATACTTGTTCTTTTGCTTTTTTTGTTTGTTTGTTTTTGGGACGCCTGCTTGAAGACAAGCTCGGCATTTGATTTCATCTCACGCGTAGAAATTGTAATACAATCAAAACTAACAAAATATATAATGAAATTAATACACAGTGTAACCCGGATATAAGAGAGTTGTCGGGACCGGAGAAGAAGTCTCTTATATCCGGGTTTATCTTATATCCGGGTTTGGTCTATTTTGTTTTATTAACAATGGCTCTAATTTGGGACCAGATAAAAAATCTCTCTTATATCCGGGTTTATCTTATATCCGGGTCTCTTATATCTGGGTTACACTGTATATATATATATATATATATATATATATATATATATATATATATATATATATCCACTGAATTCTGGGAAATTTAACTATATTGTCGACATGGAAAACAAAAAACAAACTCTTAGTAAAAAGGAAGTTTACCAATATCCAGAAAGAGGCATACGCGGGAGCGTCTATCTCTTTTAAATTTTCAATTTAATGTAACTATGACAACAAAACATTTCGCTTTCATTTTTTGCCTTGATAAAATCGGAAGACGAAACGCGTCGGCAAGAACTAAGATTTTTTCCTATTGTCATTTTTATACCAATTTGTCTTATCCACAGAATTATCCTGGGAAATTTAACTGTGTGCGTGTGTGTGTGTGTGTGTGTGTGTGTGTGTGTGTGTGTGTGTGTGTATTTGATAATGCCACTAAGACGCAAGGGGGTTGCAGGAAGTGAAAGAGAATGAGAAGACTGAGAATGGAAATGGTTGAGGAAAGGACAATAAAAGAACAGGTTTCAAGAAACAGGAGATAACGATTGACGTTACATTTAAATCTTTGAAGACTGTAGTTATCGGGGAAGCAAGAAATCGAAAGGAAGTTTCACAGGTGAGAAGTGTGAGAAAATAAACTGTTATAGTAGAATTGGCGGTTGCATCTAGCTAGTTTGAAAGTAAAATGGTGAGACCTAGTTGCCAATCTAGTAGCACGCTTGAATTCATGTAGTTGAGGCACCAGGCGGAAAGTTATTATTGCTATTGCCTTTAGAACTTCCTCGTTGCTCACATGTTCGGTCCATGACATTTCGCACCAGCCATCTGTAGAACTGCATTTCTGTTGTTTCAAATCTCTTCATCTGTGCGTCCTGGGTATGACGATAAACTACATCCGCGTCCTGAGTAAGACGATAAACTACGTCCAACAGCAAGGCCTCTGATAATACGTTTTTGAAAAAATAATGTTGCCAGCTGTACGTTTTTGAAAAAAAAAATATTACCAGCTATATGTTTTTGAGAAAAAATATTAACAGAAATGGATTTTTGACAAAACAAAAATATTACCAGGAAAACAAAAGTTGTCGGCATTAAATGACACATTGAGATTGATGTGCCGTAAAATAAACCAAACCAAATCTTCATCTGTGATGAGATTGTCACTGCCATAGATGAGTACTGATATTACATAACAACAGTTCAGTGTTCTTTTCTTTGTTACGAATAATATTTTCCTGTTTCTTAATACTTTACTCGGCTTTTTGAAGACATTTTCCGCTATTCCAATAGGCCTTCAGATTTCCGTGTCGCACTTTCCATGTTCTTTTTTGCTCACGTACTTAACTTCAGACTTTTCTGTTTTGATCTCGAATTAAAGTTTTAGTTGAATTTTTTAGTAAGTCTTGTGATATCAAATATTACATAAGGCTACTATTATATTTTGTCCTTTTTTTCTGTATTTATTGAATTTATGAGAAATTTCTATTTTATTTCGGCGTTTTTCTGTTTCTGTCTATGCTTTAAATTATGTTCATTTTTATCGCAATTGTAACCGACGCATAAATACTTCTAAACCTCGAGGCAAATCTACCAATGCTATGAGTTTGGCCTGCCATAATTCAAATAAATATCGCTGTCACTTAACGATCCAATCGCCAATGAGGTTGTATCGATCCAAATAAATTCGACGTCAAACAGGACTCAGAACATGTGAAGTCTGTCACTAATTATCTGCCCTATTCGTTTCGGCAAGATTTGAAAAACTGTACCATAAAAACAAAAACTAAATGATTTACAGAAGCAAAAGAAAAAAGGATTTTATTGAGATTTGGGGATCAGTAAAAAAAAAAAACTAATTTCGGCTCTTTCAAACGTGGTCTAATACTCTTAATTGAATTTTAATTTATAATATCCAACTTTATACAATGATTCTTTCTGGATATGCATTTAGTCATCTTTTTTAACTTTGAAATTCCCATATAATTTCATGCTTACTATTTTCTCGATGGATCAGGTGCGTGGAATAAAAGATTAACAGTGCAGGGAAATGGAATCTGCAAGATTATCATAAATCAACCTCTTCTCACCTAAGAATGCATTGAATAGAAGAGCAGACTGAGCTCTCTAATCTTAGGTCGGCAACCAAACTAGGAGAAGGACAATTCTTACAAAATCGTGAAACCACTTCACAATCTTTTTCAAGAACGGTCATAGCAGTACATTATTTACAGATATTAAAAACGGAAGTTGTGGAGAGTCGTGGTTTCTTCGTCCATTGCATTTTATAGTACTAGTAATAGTCCCTCGGTGAGATACAGATTTGTGCACATGACTCTGGTTTGTCAGTTCATAGCCTAGTCCTTTGAACAATTCTAAATGGATCGCCGTTCCTACCCAATCATGTTTTTTTTTAACTTAAGAAGAAGGCACAATTTGTTTCATTTCCTTGTGAAATCATTAAGGCTTACAGCCAAATCACGTTGAAACATCAGTTCCGGTACGATCTTGGAAGTTAAGCAACGTCGAGCCTGGTCAGTACTTCAATGGGTAACCACTTGAGAATACCAGGTGTTGTAAGCTAAGATTTGCAAGTGGTTTAATGGATAATGACTCGTAATTGTTAATCGAAGAACGGTGTTCCAATTGCCGTTGAGTTCGTTATATTTACTTACGCGCAAATCCACATTTGCTCACCTCCCCCGCCAGATATGTGTTCAATAGTAAGACTTGTATCACGAAACCATTATTTTCTGCCGCCAAAAAACATTCTTACGATCTAAAAATATCTTTTGGCTTTAAATAACCTATATAAATGTATGGAAACTACTGTGACCACAAAATAAGTGATCAGTTTATATATCGATTGTAGTATAGAATTGATCCCCCATTTTATATCCACATTATAATTACTTGTTTCGTTATCAAATTCTGTTAGGTATATAGCCACTTCTCCTCCCAGCTATGGGTCAATTAGTAAAACTTGTATCACTAAACCATTATTATCTGCCCCCGCCAAAAAATTCTTACAATCTAAAAATATTTTCAGACTTGAAACAACCTATATAAATATATATATAAACTACAGACGACGACAAAGTGAGTGATCAGTTTATATATAGATTGCCATATGGAATTGATCCCCCACTTTATATCCACATTATAATTACTTGTTTCTTTATCAAATTCTGTTAGGTATGTATCCATTTCTTCTAAAAATATTTCCCGGCTTTAAATAAGCCGCAAAGAGTTGATAAATCGTAGAAAACGAATTTATCAATTATGAAATGATTGGCATTTTCATTTCTATCTCTTCATTGCCTTGACATTTTAATATTCTGCTTTTTCTTTCCGTCTGGTCCTTAACGAGTTCATTTTAATAAATGAATTTACGTGCTCTTATTTTGTGTGCTTTCAGTTTTCATGTTTTACTCATGAAGGGTTAAGTGATAATCGTTACTTAATTTTTAACGTATTAATGATTGAGAGGTAGCGTTTATTTGATTTTTTTTATTCAATAATGAGCGAATGATACATTTTACTTAATTTTAACTAATGAATGACTGATAGTTATTACGTACTTAGTTTTTAAATCATAATTGTGTACTGACTTATTTTTTACTCATTAATGAGTGTGTGGTGAAATAGGATCAAGGAATTCCAACCGACCTGTGGCTAAGAAGCCACGATGTCTCGCCTGCCCAGTCAGAGCAGCCATTTGCAATTTTGGTAAAGCGCATGCGTGGTTCTAGTGCGTTTAAAACTATCGTTAATTTGCATGTGTGGTCAAAAACCAAAATAAAAGGTGATCCGCAAAGACCAGCAGTGTTTTCAGGAGTTGATCCGTGTCAAGTGCAGTTGTCAGTTACAGAGTGATTGTAGTTTTTCTTTTTAAATAAATAAATAAATAAATAAGTAAAACACCTTAATGATTTAGTGTTAATTTTTACTCATTTTTCATATTATTGCTGAAGTTTTTTTTTTAATCATTAAGTGATAATGTTTACTTACTTTTAATGATTAAGTGATAATGTTTATTTACTTTTAATCATTAATGATTTAGTGATAGATTTTATTTTTTTACTCAAAAATAGAATGATCGTTTTTACGTATTTTTGATCCAATAATGAATGATTGTTTTATATTTATACTCATTAATGAAATGAGTATTTGTTTTTATAGCTTCTTCCTCAAATCTCCAGTACTCTTTCTCAGCACTCTTGCCGACCCAGGTAATACAGTGATCAGAGTAATCTTACTCCTTTTCCCGAATATACATTTCAACTAATATATTAAGTATTTTGTGATGTTTCCCAGTGCGCTAGTTCTTGAAGATATGGCCCAACCCAACTTATGGTCGACAGATTCTTCAGCTCTCTTGGGTCGTTGTATTTTCTTTATTTTTCTTCTTTTTTTTCTAGATCTTCAGATCTGGTCTATTGAAATAGCACCATTGGCGATTTCACATAATGTCTTTCCTTCGATCACATTAACCAGATCCGTTCTCTTTACCCTCGATGGGATTGTCTGGATCTCAACGGGCAGGATTTTATTACTACTTTACACTTACCATCGAAAGTTTTTCTGCGATACTTAAGTAATTTTGCAATTGTATTCTCCTAATTCTTCTTGTTTATCTTGAATTCTTCCGGAATAATAAACTAAACAAATGATATCCAGCATTGGAGAATTGTCATTTATACGCCACTACTTCTTCTTCTTCTTCTTCTGTGCCGTGATCCTTCAGTGGGTGACCATGGCTCTCCACATCTTCCTGTCTTTTGTAGCTCTTCGTAATGTTTATCGTTTGTCTACATCTCCTAATCCCTGCTCTGTCAACTATTGTCACAATCTCGTTACACTGCTTTCCACTGTCCATCTTGCCTTCAATATGCCTTGTGAGTATCAAGTTATCCAAGCTCTCCTTCCTCATTAGAAATTAGAGATGGATTCAAATTATATATTTGAATTGCCTATATGAGCAGCAATTGTTCATTTTCACAAATTTGGTTAAACTTATTTATTAATGACTTTTCTTCTCATTTTCCTGGTTTCTGGTGAAAGTTCAAATATTTCTACAATGTCTGAATAATTTCAGCTATTATAAGCCATTATGGAAGAATGTTTTTGCAGAAATGTCTTTTAAAAACATTTTGAATTTCATGTAACTACATATTTCGCTTATTATCACTTGCCTTGATAAAATCGAATGTCGAAACGCGTCGACCAGAACTAATTACTGTTTTACAATTGTCTATATTATTCATATATATATATATATATATATATATATATATATATATATATATATATATATATATATATTGATTCAATGTATTTGTTCCATCTCAGGTCAGCGGACAGTGTGAGCCCAAGCAGGCGCCGAGAGGCGATCTCGTGGAGTTGAGCATCAGACAGTTTTGTGTTTTGAGGCATTAAAATTTACCAGTGATTTCTTGCCCCAAGTCAACCACAGATGCGATTAAATATGCGAAGCCGATGAATATTGTATCACATAAAACGTAGCGTCTCCTTAATCTTATGTTTCATACGGGGGACGAAGACCTTGAGAACGAAAGAATGCCATTATTCAACAGTAATACTACCAATGTTCAAAGAGAAGACAGCAATACAATCGTTGCTAAGTGTCTATCTTTGTCCTTATTTATTTTCCTTGATCTTTCCCTTTGCCGTTACGGGCAGGAGTGACTGATATAGACAATAACAAGGTTTTTGCTCGAAATATCGTCGATTCTTTTCTATAACTCCTGGGGATTACCACGATTACAATTTCGAAAAAAAAAATTAGATTACCCCATCCGAGATACGAGGAAACGTTTTTTTTTTTTTTTCCTATTTGCTTTTGCTTTCATATCACCTGTTGAGCTGAACATTTGTAAAAAGCACCTTGCGGTTTGTACATTTAACATAAGATTTGCTTTTTTATTATTTGGCTTTTTTTTAGTTGAAATTGCGGACATGAGAACAATATTCAGAAAGTTAAATCATGCTCTATCAGTATTGCTGTTAGTTGGATACCATCTGTTTTAGCTCTGTTTGACTAACTGGCAAACACTTCTTGCTTGCTGGCCTATTTACCAAATTGGAAAGAGGTCCCCAATAATATATATATATATATATAAAAGTGAACATTGAAGTCAACACTTAGAGGCGACAGGCTGTTTCATGCTAGGCGCAATCGTCAGGCCTGACGATTGCGTCTAGCATGAAACAGACTGTCGCCTCTAGGTGTTGACTTCAATGTTCACTTTTATATTTACACACGCTCTATCTCTGATATTGAGCACTTTATCCCATAAATATACCATAACCTAAGATTATATTTCTTCATATATATATATATATATATATATATATATATATATATATATATATATATATATCATCATCATCATCATTATATATATATATATATATATATACATATATATCATATATATATATATATAATCATATATATATATATATATCATATATATATAATCATATATATATATATCATATATATATAATCATATATATATATATATCATATATATATAATCATATATATATATATATATCATATATATATATAATCATATATATATATATATATCATCATCATTATATATATCATATATATATATATCATCATATATATATATATCATCATATATATATATATATCATCATATATATATATCATCATATATATATATATATCATATATATATATATATATCATATATATATATATCATCATATATATATATATCTATCATATATATATATATATATATATATATATATATATATATATATATATATATATATATATATATATATCATCACCATCATCATCATCATCATCATCATCTCCTTGACTTTTCTAATCATAGGGCGGACCCGAATGCAGAAGCCACACTGTCACAACGGTCTATTAATGGCAGCCATCAGAAATTCTGGTACAGTCATAACTGTCCAATTTTTTATATTGTCCAACCAGCTTTTGCGTTGGCGCCCTCTCGTACGTCCACCTTCAACGAGGCCTTGCATGATGGCCTTGCACAGACTTCTAATGTGTCCAAACCACGCCATTTTTCTCAGTTTGACAGTGGCGAGAAGAGGTTCCTGGTGGCCCACAAAACTTTCAACCCTTTTCCGCACATTGTTTTTTTGTTCCCAATAGAAAATGGCAAGGAGTTTTCTCATGCATATATATATTTGTATTACCACAAATGTGCGGTGCACAGTGAGGATGGAATTCACTCGAATTGTCATTGACTAGAGGCGAAAGATATATATATATATATATATATATATATATATATATATGTTTTAGCATAACTACGGACGATAATGGGTATATCCCCATTCGCATAAATACAGTAGTAAATACTGTATGTTGGTCTGCATTTGGAGATTCATTGTGGAATTCACTTGACTCACTTTTAACAGTTGACTACTACTTCTACGCGCCGCTAGCGAATCTTATATGTATTGTTCATGTCCCAAGTATTATCGTTCATTACTAATCTTCGTGTGATTATTCTATTCAGTAACCTTCCCTAGGTTACAACAATATATATATATATATATATATATATATACAGGACCGTCTCACTCCTGTTGGAGGAACCACTCCCTTATTGACCATGTCTTCAGGGGGTGTAACGGTACTCACCATGCTTAGCCTACAATAGAATTAAAACTGCATTATAAACGATGAGATCTTATTATTATTATTAACAAAAAATTGACTACGAGATCCAATCTCGGAGACATGTTTTGTTTTGCCTTTCCACGGTTTTGAATTCACAGTTGTCCTTCTCCTAGATTGCCTGCTAATTCAGGCTAGTATTCCTTACTATTTAACCCATAGTTGAGTAGAAAGCGCTTGAATTCGTACCTTTCTTAAGGGTATAAGTACGAAGTCAAGGCAACAACATTCGAACTTTGCTCGTCAATAACCGTTACGCCACCTGTATATCCATCCGTGTCCGTGCAAACAAAATTCCAAGTATCTATCTCAATCGCGCGGCATGTCCCAGCTCAATCCCTGCTTAGCACAATCTTGTAAGAGACCAAATATGGCAAAAATGGAATTAGGAAAATTGTGTTGCACCCAATTTCCAAGCAAGGATGATCTGCCTTGAAAATCTGCATTTGAAATCATTACTTTTTACCTGGGCTTAAACACCGACATTTGGAAATTGGTGTGAATTCTCAGTCTTAGTGACGTTAAATTTCCCCAGCAGTTTGCTAAATTTATCACACAAGGCTGAATAAGAAAATTATAAGAGGAAAAGTGAAAAATCTGTAGCACGTTCGATTTGCCATTGCACACCGGGCCTTCATTCCATACTATCGCATACGAACGCGGCCAAAATATTCTGACCGTATATGGAAACTAAGAAAAACTTCACTAAAAGGAAAATTTACTGCTACAAAAATTGCTTCTCACGCAACACATTGTAGAAAGTAAAATATATTATTAATCCTCAGTATCACGGAAAATAAATTCACCCATGAAAATATATTTGCCGAAAGTGCTCGGCAAAATCAAAACCAACCCCATAGAAAATTACTCCATACACAAAATCCTCATAAAAGAAAACTTGTAAGGACTCAAAAAATGTTTTTTAAAAACTACAAAACTCACAAGATGTTCTTTGGCCGTCATTTTCAACGCAATATGCATAAAAGAAGGATTGCTGTCCATCCATATGTCTCTCCGTCTTGCATGAGGAGTGCTTGTCTTGTAGACCAATTGAAATTCTGGCTTTCACCTGAGTTCGAACACCAACCTGTGAAACGAGTCATGAGGCATACCATTGTATTTACATACGCTTCCATTGAAGGTAACGGGATTAAATTAAACAGGTCTTCGGTCTGATTCTTTAAGCAAACAGCCTTTCAATAAACTAGCAACTAATCACCTGGGAACGTAAACTTGTGTCATAAAAATGTGTTGGTCACGTAGGAAATCCTTTGAGAGTAGGAAAGGTTAGGAGGTTAGCCGTAAAACAGTATAAATGAGACGTATTAGAAATCAGGCAGATGTGTGGCGAATTTCACTTCCGGCCATCAAAAGAATAATGAATCCACTTCTCACTACGCTCATTCACATAACGCCAGATATACTGAAAAACGTCTCGTCACTGGCATGCCATAATGGTTGACGAAGAACTGAATAAATGAAATAGCATCCTTTCATAACTGTCTCATCTTTCTAGTCACTGGAAACAAAATGCTGTGATATCCATTGTCTACCTTGAAATCTAATGGAAAAAAAAAACACCAATATAAAATATCCTAATTTTTTAATTGCCAACAGCATCAAAAACCCAACGGAAAAGGAGCTTACCAATAATAGTACATACGATCCATTGCCAAAGATGCAGGAAAAATGGTCGGATTCCTGTGCGCTCCAGTAAGTACCTGACTCCTAATGCTATCCTCTACCTTTACAAGAGCTAGTTCAGGCCGAAAATGGAGTACTGTTGCCATATTTGGGTGGGAGCTGCCCAGTCCTCACTTTCGAGTCTCGAGAGAGTACAAAAGCATCCCCGAATCCTTGTGGGTGTCAAATTCATTCATTCATTCATTCTCTCTCTCTCTCTCTCTCTCTCTCTCTCTCTCTCTCTCTCTCTCTCTCTCTCTCTCTCTCTCCTCTCTCTCTCTCACAGGTCTATCGCTATTTCCATAGAAGGCGATCGTTCGAACTCCATTCCTAAGGGTCCGCCAGTTCTAACCTTCACGGCAAGCACCCGCCATGCCACTCACATTGTAGTAAAATGCCCACATTCTCTCCGAGTTCCATGGTGAGAAGTAAATTCCATCCAAACAGCCTCTTCCCGTGAAACACTGCTCTGTAGAACGGACTCTCAAGAGGATGTTTCCCCGATCACTACAATCTTAACCTGTTCAAGGCAAGGATTAACCGGTATCTTCCCCTCCTGTCCACATAAACCGCTAGTTAATGTAACCCTCTACCTCGAATGGCTTGTACAGTGTGAACCTTACTGTAAAAAAAAAGAATTATTGACATTCAGCTTAATTATAAGACTTAGCTTATAACGATTTTGACGGTAGAGTAATGGATAGCAGCTCGGATTGAGGAAGCCTAGAGCCGAGTTCGAATTCCAGTCGAATCCATTACGTTATGGAATCCTCATCTTCTCACTCCAGCTACCGGTAAATAGCAGGACAGACCGATTTCTTTTGCCTTGGATGGCAACTGGTCTACCGTAGAAAGAAATGGCAACCTACTCCGGTAAAAAATCTGCTTCGTCAGTCATGTACCAAAAGATACATGATCGCCTAAGCGTGTATCACGCATGGCACATAACTGACTGATGTATTACGTAGCTGTCCAGAACCTGCTCTCTCGGTGTAAGTTTGTTCATTGGACAACTGTTAGCAATCTCGCATCACCGCGGAAATGATCTCGAAGGCCCAAAATCCGACCTTACTCTAACAAAAGGAACTTGTATGGAGCATGGGACCTGCTTGAGACCAGAATTCTTTTAACGTTTTTCTTCATTATGTGCCTCGTCTTTTCAGGGCGTAGACGATCATGGCCATCCACATCTTCCTGCCCTTGTAACTCTTAATAAATTTTGCCATTTTGCTATTTCTCCCAAAGCCTGTTCTACTATTCAAGCCCATCAAGTATGTTACGCGCTGTTTTCCTGTCCCTCTCTCTCCCAATCTGTCCTGTGAGTATCAGATTTTCCAAGCCCTCCCACATTATGTGCCCCAGAAATTTCAACTGCTTGTTCCTGTTGTTAAGTATGTTTCCTTTTTGTTTCCATTTTCTCTAAAACTTCGGACCATGATATCCTCAGCATCATTCTGTAGAACCACATTTCTGCTGCTTCAAGTCTTTTTTTCATCTCTAACGAGATTGTTCAGTATTCACTGTCGTTAACCTTATCCCAACAGGCATTACCGTCTAAAGACTGATATGGGCGTTTCTACGTCACAAGAAGGAAAAAATGACCATAATATCTATACTCATATCCCTCATACCTGTACGATCCATTCCTAAATATGACAGGAAAATGTTGGGCTCATTCTATCGCTCCAGAAAGGGCCTGGTGCTTTCGGGCATGCTTTATCTTAAAAGAATCAAATCAGACCAAAATGGAATATTGCTGTTATATTTGAACTAGAGCTTATCAATCTTCACTTTCCAGTTTAGGTAAGAGTTCAAAAATCTCATACGTCGTCCTGTGGAGATGTGGGGTATTATTTTCCCTTCTGCAACCTCTTCCCTGCATTTCCGCTACTCTATCGCCATTCCTATGGCAACATTTCCACCAGTCCAAACATTTACAGCTAGAACATGTCAAGTGACGTACGTCCAAGGAGTCGAATCAACCTAGTTTCCTCCATATTCTAAGTATAAAGAGAAAGTCCCACTCAGTATTTTTCGAAGAACTGCTACTTTGTGGAACAGGCCGAAGCGTGGATGCTCCACTGAACACTAAAATCTTAAATTCTTCATGTCATCGGTCAGCCCTTCAACATATCTCCATATGTTTATAACCTTCATTTCCTACATTCATGTCATACACGTCATTCTGTAATCTTCTACCTTGAGTGCTTCTCAAGTCTTGTATCGACTTTAGTATAAAAAATGCACACATATAGCTGGCCACTAGTATTCGAAGATACCCGTCTACTAGGGCGGCTAGCCAATCCCTATTGCAGACGCTTTCTCAGGCACATTTGGTGGGCTCAATGGTGGTTTATACTGCAACTATGCAGAGCAGACCTTAGTTACAGTTTCTGGGAAAGAGCGTGTTATCTAGCATGATCTGAACAAGGCCAGCACGCTCAAAACCTCGGTCACGATGGCTTGTAACTTCGTGCTAGCACAGCTACCGACGGTCCCCAGGAGTACCCAATATCACTCAAAAGGCTTGGGTCAACTCGTGGTATGATTTTTATGCACTTTCCAAAGATGCCGCTAGGATTGACACCTCCAGTTCGATAACAGTCTCCTTCCTGAAAAATCGACCATGGTGAGATTCGAACGTGGGTCTCATGGTCAGAAAGCGAACGTTCTAACCACTCGGCCCATATATCCACTTTAAAGTCCTTCACAGTGATGCTATTTTTATTTTTTTTCAGTGTTTAACAGTGTTTAAGAAATTGTTTCACAATTTTTTAAACAAAATGATCGGGTACAAATCAAAGGTCCCAAATGATAGAGTAATGAAAATTATATTTATTAAAAGTAAATTCCGATTTTAAAATCTTTCTCTTCGTGCTTTAATTTAGTCAAAGGGCTAGTAATAAATATCATTAATCTTATTGTCAATATTGTCCGCTTTTTATTCCTCAAATTTTATTAACCTGTCTATTATATATATATACATATATATATATATATATATATATATATATATATATATATATATATATATTATGTGGTGAAGTTTAATTTATCTTACAATGAATCATTCATACAAAAATAAATTAGTAAAGTTAATGAGATAAAATGGCGAATTCACTTCGCTAACTTTGTATCTGTTATCATTAACACACTTAAAACATTTCGATTTGCATTATATTTTTTCGTCTTGAATGCTACTTTAAATTTTACCAAAAAGAAAATAGTTTCCATGCCTGATGATGAACGGAGAACCATGTCGAAAGTACTTGCATATTTAAGAAAAACCTAATACAGTTTATAATTTTAATAAACAAGGATCACAACATTCATCGAGTGATTAGTGTGTTAATGCATATTAAAAATTTAGTTAGCGAAGTGAATTCGCCATTTTATCTCTTTAACTTTACTAATTTACTTTATATATACCTGAAATCTTAATTATATTTATTGATAATCATTATATTTATATATTTATACCTGAAATCTTTGGGATTTGAAAACTTACAAAAAATACTCTCATGTTTTCTCATAATATGTATTTCCTTGTGCACATAGGATCTGTATGAGGGTAGGGCTATGTTCTATTTTAGGTAAAACACAGGTATACCAAGAGTGTAAATAAAGGCTTGAAGAGAAGTAGGAGAAGGTGGGTGATCTGTGCAGAGCTGCAAGTTTGAGATCCACGTTAGTGATGCAAGTATTCAAGATGGATAGAGAAAAATTTGCGCGTTCAAATATGGACATTCGCTGGTCAGCTCCTCATGTAGAATCTCTCTGGTTCGGGCTGCCTCTCAACCATCCTCATCTTTCAGTTAATTTCGCTGTCTGAGTGCAATATACTGTATCGTTTATTGGCTGATATGTTGTTTATGTCCGTTGCCACAAGCGCAGTTTTCATTCTCTCCTTTCTTCTTTCCCGCCTTCTTGCTGAAGGGCAGGGTTCGATGAGGTTTGATGGTTCAGCCATATTAATACAGACGCGGCACAATGAATGCTGTCTCAGTGTCGGCAGCAATATAGACGCATGCGCACAAGCCAGCAGAGAGGAATCCACCTTTTATTTAACTGTAGGGGGCGGGGAAAGAGAAAGGTTGTAAAGTTGTAAAGAGCTCTCGGGAAGTGGCGTGATGAGGGTGCTCTTATACACGTGATGCCCGGAGGAGAGCAAGTCGATGGAAATGTTAGCAGGATACGGGGTGGGGGTCGAGAATGAAGAAGGAAGTCGCTGTATAGAGAGTGTGATGGTGAATGATGGCGCGATGAGCATGTAGAGAAATGACTAAAAATCAAGTGGACAATGAACGAAAAGCGAGTGAAATTGGGGATACAAGAAACATTGTTAAAAAAAAGTACAAAATAAAGAGAAAGAATCAAAAAATGAAAAAAAATAAGATAACAAAAATAATTTTAAAAAATGCCTTCGAATCGCAAACAGGGATTATAAACCAAAGGAAAATAACACAAAAAATCTGGTAAGCAGCATCACCTACCTAGCCCGATCTTTAAAAATGTCATAGAAATGAATATTTCTAAAAAGAATGGAAAAGTTAAAACCCCTAGCTATATGCTTTGCGGATTCAAACCCTGTCAAGTTTCTTCTTTTCAACGGTCATGGGGTGGGGATATTCGACTTAGAATATTGTAAGCAACATGATAAAGTAAAATAAACTAATATTGAAAATCATTCATCTCGAAATTCAATCAATGTAAGACTGCTACTACTACTACTACTACTACTACTACTACTACTACTACTACTAGGTTGTAAACGAAAATATGGCGGAAAGATTTGGATTAGTGAAATAACAAAAAAAATAGTAAACATGAGTATTCATTTTCATTAAATTTTCGTAGTAAATAAAATAGTAGTAAACGTCCGTAGTTAATCCAAGTAAAATTAAAATATTATATTTCGCTATATGAAACCTGGTAAAAAGTTACATATTCTTTTTTTATTTGTTATAAACTAAAACAGAAATACGGGATAATCAAAAAATAAAGTTGATCATTAGTGTATTTGGTTTTATGTATAAAGAAGAATATAAAATTAACTTTAAGTGAAAAATGTTAAATTAACTTCCAAGTAACAAGACCAGTTTTTCTAAATTATATTTCTTTTAATTAATTTCACACAAAAAGTTTGTTTTTGCAATAAAAACACAAAATAATAAAGCAAGTCTTAAGTAAATAAAATAAATAAATTTTATACTTACTTCTATTAAATAAACTAAAGTTATTCCAAATACAAAATGCAAATATTTCTTATACCAACTACAGACTGAAACTGCAAATCTTCGCTCCTATTTGAGATAGGACTCCAGTTCTGGGCGAAATATGCACGATGACTTGGCCTTTAATAAAGAACGTCATGGACATAACACTGAATCTTTTAATGAGTGAAACGTCGACTAGTAGCTTTTATAAAATGCTTGCTTGTGTATGAATATATGTAATTTGTGTAGAATTCCCTGTGGAGTGTAAGACCACATTTCACTACGCTAGGTATTGTTGCTCTGCTTTCAGTAACAAGTAGGATAGAGACGCTTGACAACCAGTTTTGAATTCAGATTCATTTCTTCTTCTTCTAGATTTTTTCCAATCGAAACTAGAGTGATCAGTCTCTCTTGTTGTTAATCTGAGCGAAGAAATTGATCCATGCTTTTCCAGTTGTATTTGTACGAAAGGAAATGCAACTGTCTCAACTGGGATTTGAAACCGGCACGTCGATGCAACTTCTTGCAGCGATAGCCACTTCGCTAAATGCCTGTTTTACAAATCTCCAGTTTCCAATTCCGTTGCTTTGTTGGGATCATTGGAAAACGGGAAGACATCCCAACGGGAAATTTCCCATGTTTGTTATTTCAGCTTTCTCTGTTTACCATGGACTCCCTACGAGGTACTGCCTATGAGGTACTTCCTATGAGGTACTGCCTATGAGGTACTGCCTATGAGGTACTGCCTATGAGGTACTGCCTATGAGGTACTGCCACTATTTCATCCGAAGATCCTTGAATCTCCTTTTATTTCTCGATACCAACGGTGTTTTTGTAAGTAATAAGATTTTCTCTGTTCGCTTCTCCGTTATTCCTGTCAAATCACACTGAAACACCGGTTCTCGTTTGATTACCGAAGTTAAACAATGTCGAGTCCGGCCAGTATTTAGATGCGGGGGGGGCTGGGAAACAATGGGTACCGTAAGCGACCTCTTACGATCCGAAATATGTTTCGACTTTAAATAAATCACAAAGGGTTGATAAGCCGTAAAAGTAAATCAAGTCCAGTCTTCCTACTTCGTTCGCTTATAGAACTGCCTCCTATTTTCATTAAACTTATCTTCCATGATATCTCTCCAAATTTGCTAAACTCAGATTAGCACGGGTTAACATATGGATAAAAGATTATGTTGCAGTTGAATATAAGCATTTGAATTTTGGTTTTTATCAGGGCTCGAACACCTAACTCCTGTGAAAAATGCGCAATTATATCAGTCATGTTTCCAGTTGTTTTTATTCACTAAACTCAGGGCAAAGGTCAAATGTGTAGGAAGATTGTGATGAGTCATCCCTCAAACCCAATCGTTATCCATATTATTTATTCTATAAGTTTCTATTTTGTGAACTGAAAGCGATTAAATGATAGTATTATTATTATTATTATTATTATCATTATTATTATTATTATTATTATTATTATTATTATTATTATTATTCTCTAACGCATTATCCCAATATTCTGTAATTTCCTGATAATCGGTAATTGATAATTATTGTCGCATTAATTAATATGCATTTGTTTTCTTTCCTTTTCACCCTGAAGCTTCGACTGATGAAATCCTTATTTGTCCAAACTGGTATCTCGTTTATCATTTTCGAATTATAATTCTATGGATTATACTCGATACTTTACCTTAGACGAAAGTTTAAAAACTCAACCCGTCCTGGGTAAGACGATAAACTACGTCCAACAGCAAGGCCTCTGATAATACGTTTTTGAAAAAAATAATATTACCAGCTATACGTTTTTGAAAAAAAAATATTACCAGCTATACATTTTTGAGGAAAAAAAATATTAACAGAAATGGATTTTTGACAAAACAAAAATATTACCAGAAATAAAAGTCGGCATCAAATGACCCATTGACGTTGATATGCCGTAAAACAAAACAAACCAAACCAAAAACTCAAAAAATGTTGCACTTGATCATTGTTTATGTATAAGAGAGTGTGTGAGTGAACAAGTGAGAACGAAACAAAACAACCCAAATTTTCAGAGGTGTTATTTTCTTCATGACGTACTATTCAGAAAGACAAACGAACCCCAGTTCGTCCATGACTCGTGTAATAGATATTTGATGCTTCTTTTTTTACTATGTGTATGTGTGCTAATCGCACTGTCATTTGTATTAATATTAAATGAAAATTTCAATTTTTTAAGTATAGAAAAAAAAGATGAGGTATTATGTACATTATTTACATTATTCGGGCTATTGTCCTCATCTTTGTCGCCATATTTATTACAACGTTTCAGCCGTTGTACGCTCCGGTCTTCTTCAGTATCTGTCTATATTTCTGAGATGAAGTATTCTTGGGAGTCGGTTCGACAAAGCATCGGTTCGTTGAAAGAAGTTGCTCAAGAGGAACTTACCAATTCAATACAAAGAGAGTTGTTCGTTACAATATGCGCAGCATGACGGGTCTTAGCCGTGAAGGTTATACCAAGTGGAAATAATTAATGCAGTTAGCCTGAAACTTTTTCATAGAAATAGTGATAGAAATAATTCATCACCCGTAAGGTCGCGGAAGCGCTTTTGGACTCTATCAAGACTGAAAAGTGAAGACTGTGCAACTCCTGTCCAAATATGATAGCAGTACTCCATTTTCAGTTTGATTTGGCGCTTGGAAAGTTAGAGGATAGCAGGAGGAATCAGGTACTTCCTAGTGTGGCACAGGGAACCGATCATTTTTTTTTCAGCATCTTTATCGATGGATTGTATGTACGAGTTACACTTTTTGGTTGAGCTTAAGTTTAGTATTTCTAGACGTCTCTTTGTAGTCAAAAATATTTTTTCTATTCACTAAAACCAACTTGTATTACTTTATTATTAGTTGGCCTATTATCTGTCTTTCACATTTGTATAACAGATAAGGATTAATGGATTGACCTTTTGGATTTTATCAACGTTTCTCTTTGATGAAAACGCTGACCGCTTAAAAGGTTTTTCCCCACCTTTTCTTTTACTTTTGATATCAGTTTCCAAGGTCACTGCTTCTTTTTTTTCTTCTTATTTTTAAGCATTCAACCCCAAGCAAGGCGAGAAGCCACTAGCACGTAAGGGGTTTCAGAGTAGGAGCGAGAACAAAGAGGAGTGATAGAGGAAAGGATGAAGAGATTGTTAGGGTATAGATCCGGGCATCTGGAGACGTCGATTGACGTTACATTTGAATAGTTGGAGATTATAGCTATCAGGGAAACAAGAAATGGGGAGGGAGTTCCACAGGCGAGAAGTGCGAGACATGAAGCTATTGGAGTAGAAGAGACGGCTAAATTTAACAGTTTCGACAGTGGAAGGGTGAGAGCGAGATGCCAGACTAGTTGAGAGCTTAAATTCGTGAAGTCTGGAAACCAGCGAAAGCAGCTCATCGGAGCAGTTACCGTGAAAGTATTTGTAAAAAAGACAGAGGGGGGCAACGGCACGTCTGTTAGAGAGCGGCTGCAGACGAGATGCCAGATCAGGGCCAATTACATTGCATATCCGTCTTTGGATTTTATCAAGGACCTTGAGACAATTAGAAGGGGTTCCAGACCATATATGGCAGCAAGGGCGAATGGTTGATTTGTAGATTTGAAGGATCGACTCCGGTGAGAAAAATTTCCTGGCGCGGCACAGGGAGCCAACTTTCCTTGCGGTGGACTAAGCTATTGACTCAATGTATTCATTCCATCTAAAGGTCAGCGGATAATGTGAGACCGAGCAGTCGCAAAGAGGTGCTCTCGTGGAGTTGAGCGTCAGACATTCTAATGGGAGGCAGGGATGGTTCTCTCTGGTGAGTAATAGTGAGCAGTTTTGTTTTTGCGGCATTAAATCTAACCAGCCAATACCTGCCGCAGTCCACATCCGATTGGAGGACCTTTTCAAGACAAACGGCCAGGTTAGTTTTCTCGGCGACACTAGATTTGTTCTTGAGGCAGCAGTAAATAGTAGTGTCGTTCGCATAGATACCTACTTGGGAACCTATGAGATCAGGAATATCGTTAATGAAGAGACTAAGTGCTATGTTTTAATAAAAAGCTATAATTTTAAACAAAGTCTGGTCTCTTCTCCGAGGAGTAATGGTTAACGAGGTAGTATCGCAGAAAATCAGTGAGGTCGATTCTTATTGATGAAATGTCATTTGGGTGCTAATAACAAATATCATCATCATGATCATCATCACGATTAGTACCATGAATGAGTGTCGCTGTAAGGTCGCTCTGCAACTGAGCACCTGACAAGCTCCCTCCATATATCTCCGTTGCATGCCAATGTCCGTGTCTTTGTGAATGATCTTCAGATTTATTCAGTGACATTGTCAACTCATTTTCCCCTGTCTGTCTCTTCTTCTAATAGGGTATCTTGTAGAATGGTAGTGGAAAGACTGTTGGCTCTTATAATGGATCAATTACCATTTTAACTATTCCCTTCTTGACAGTGGTTATGCAGTCTTCCTGTGGACTTGTCACGTGTTTGATGGTATCTCGAACTGCCTCATGACGGATAATCAAAAAGGGCTTTCAAACAAGATAGAAGTCGATGCTCAGGAACTTAAAATAATGCGACAATTCAAATATCCTGGGCCAATTATCAGCGAATAATGCCCCGGTATATAAATGATTTTAAAAACCGTTCAAATAATAGCATCTGTCGCAAAACTAGAACTCTAGAAAAACAATGCCTGAAATCATAGATCAATCTTCATTTGGCCTTCTCAGTCTTTCTGTACGTCTGCGAATCTTGGACATTTACAACAAAATCACAGCGAAGAATCCAAACATTAAAAATGAGACGCTACAGAACTATCCTAGCTACTAAAAATATAATCTGTGAAATCGAGTCACCCGCCAAATATTAAAATAATTTACGAAATAAATTAAATGACATTTACGTAAATAATTTTTGTCGTGATTTCCGGAAGTTTTCAAAGAATTTTTTTTTTTTTTTAAATTCCTATTGAAAATTGTGCCAGTGTCGTTTTTTCTAGGGTAAAAGTCAGCACCAATGCTTTTGTGCCATCTCGGAAATACCAGGTGAAACCATAATATTCTCCTTGATTTACACCTGTCTGTTCAGCCACTACAGCTCACAGTAATCACTTTTTCCAGCTCTACCAACCTGATAGTTCTGATCAGAACATAAACGTGTCTTCAGCGAGTCTATGTCTTTGTTCGTTAACAGAATGAGCCATATAACCTCTAACCCTGCCCGGATCTCATGTGTACTAGCAGCTCTGTAATAGTGTGTTTAAAAGGCTTAATTCCTCTATTCTTCCTTTTTACATCTTATTTGAGGTGTTATCATCATCTGATAGAAGCGCAGAATGCATTGCTCGTAAATTCTCTTCCAATGCTACAATTAACTAATCTGGAAAATATTTGCTTGAATTTTCACTTAGAACTGAGTGATATGCATATAACCCCTCCCGTGGTTTCTGCTACCATCTTTAAACTGGATCCCCACAAAGTATGCGGGCTTATACCTGCAATAGCACTAAAGAAATATGTCCCTGAAGTTCTCACTAAACTTTACAATAAATGCCTTGCTTACCTGCTTCTTTCGTTCCTGTTTTTAAGAACCTTCTGTTCAATCCATCAGCCTAATGGTCCTCTACCTCCTGTTTAGTTAAGCATCTCACCTTCTAGGGTCTTCTATCAGACAACCAATATGGCTTTCGCTCCTCTAGGTCAACTGCTGATGTGTCAACGATTATTGCTGAAATGGTGTCAAGCTTTAGATAAGGATGGTGAACCTCGGGTTGTTGCTTTAGATTACTCGAAGGAGTTGAGTGTTTTATTTGATTCAATCCTTCTTATCAATTCACGAAATGAAAGTTGTTTTGAAACGGCCATTCTTCTATATCTTTTTTAAATTAATGCGAGTGTCCCCCGAGGTTTGGACATACTTTGTTTCTAATTTTCATCACCAACATTCTTGATGACACCACTTCTCTACTCGGTATCTGTGCTGATGATACAACTATTTACTCTTGTATTAATAGTAAATCTGATAGATTAAATAAGGTCAAATTAGCAGCTTTTCTTTAAAAAAAAAAAGTGAGCTTCCATCTGTTGTTAACTGGGGCAAGAAATGGTTTGTTAATTTTAATGCCTCCAACACGAAACTGCTCTTTTTCAATCTTCTTAGAGAACCATTTTTTTTTCCTTCCATTGCTAACCCCCAAGAGAGTGATTCATTATGCCTTCTCGGGCTAACGTTTTCTACTGACGTGACGTAGGACGAGTCTATTGTAATAATTGTTATATCTGCTGCTAGGAAAGTTAGTTCACTGTGCCGTGCAAGAGAACTTTTTTTTCTTACCAGAATCTATCTTACACGTCTGCATTTGTCCATACATTTAATATTGCTGCCATATCTGATTTGGTGATCCTGCTGCGTATCCAGAGATCCATGACAAAACCCAAAGAAGAATCTACAATATTATCAGTCCTGTCCTGGCATCTCAACTTCAGTCACTTATCCACCACTGTAACATGGCTTCCGTGTGCCTTTTCTATAGATATTTCCATGCTGATTGGTCTGATGAGCGTTCCTCTTTCTTGACTCGACTCTACGAATTTAAGTGCCGTAATAGATTGGCAGCTAGGTCTCCTCATTTTACAGTTTAAATTGCTAGATGTAACCGCAAGTTCTATGCCCACAGTTTCTTCTCTCTCACTTCACGCTTGTGAAAGTCTCTTCCTGCTTATTACTATCTAATCAACTTTGATCTTCAAAAATTTAAATCCAATGCCAATCGTCATCGTCTGTCTTCATGAATCCAGTTCTTTTATTGTTCTCTATCTTTAATAATTTTTTTTCTCTCGTGCTTTTTTCTCTCAGTAGCTCCTTGTAGCTTAGTGGTTTTGTCGCCTTGCTTGGTGAGAAATGATAAAAAAAAAACTAGATCCTGGATTAGAATGATTTTTCAGTTTGTAAACCGACCATATTTTAACATTTTAATTCAGGGTTACTTTTCCTAGACTGGTTGATAGACAAGGCTAGAAAACCCCCGTCTGCGCTGCATTTTACCCATAACTCGTTTGGAAGACGACATGGATTTTCCAAAAGCCATTAATGGTAATTGAACAAAAATTGTCTCAGCCGAGACGATTTTTTCACTACTCGAGTGAATTTGTTCCTTACTGGGTGTCCCACAACTGTGGATCTATGCCATATTAAACTAAGCTTCGTGGCTTACGGCCACATTACGTTGAAACACCGGTTCCCGTACGATCACCGAAGTTAAACAACGTCCACCACTTTATATGGCGAACTTTCAAAACGCCAAGCACTTAATGAAGAACGTAGTCGGGCCATTGAGGAGAAAACTGAGTGGGCTGCTTTGACATTAGACTTCAAACTAATGAACGTTAACAGATCTGAAAATAAAACTCGTTTCCACAAAATTGCTAATTCGTTTGCACACACAGAATAAACAAAAATAAAGCAAACGTTTGAATCTATGTCACGATTTGAAGAAACGCATTCTAAGGGACCCACAGTTTTTCCCAAAGTTGTGACCACGGATAAGTCAAATTATTCTGGTTATTTTGAGCACACGCTCACGTGTGTGTGTGTGTGTGTGTGTGTGTGTGTGTGTGTGTCTCTCTCTCTCTCTCTCTCTCTCTCTCTCTCTCTCTCTCTCTCTCTCTCTCTCTCGCCAGTGTACATGACTTTAAAAAACATATTCGTAATGGCCCACTGTTTAATTCAGAAATTGTGAGCGCGATTAAGTCACATAATTCCCGTTATTTAGTGGTAGACCCTCGTACTTTCTGGTGGAAATCTCTGAATTAAAGATTTGTTTTTGTTTTTTCAGATGACTGGGGGGGGGGGGAAATTGAAACTCAATGTGAGCGATGAAAAGGCTTCTTTTATAAAAAAAAAAGAGTGATTCAAAACTTTACTAAGTTATTTCATTAAAAAATGTAATGCAACTACACTCCTTAAAACAGAAATACTTTCTTTTGAAACACATCAAAATAGAACATAAATTTTTAATGTGCTTTCAGAATTCAGGAATTATTCAAAAAACACCAACATTATCTAACTTTATCCAGTGTAAATTATTCCGTTTTTATCTATTATATAATATAAAACAAAATGTAACTCTATATATGTATCGGTAACGCAGCCTGATCTCGTCTACTTAATAATTAGATATTCCATTGTTGAGCCAACGAGAGGTATTACTTGAAACCAATACATGAACAGGCTTCGTTTTACAACGGAGAGTCTAATTGATTAGTAATAAGATCAAGTTGATCATAAATTACTTTTTATTTCCTTAATTTTCTTTGGATACTTTTATTTTAAGGATTTAAATAGCCAAATTCTTTTTGCATTCGACAATAAAATTAGTTGTATAAAGAAATTATTCAATATTCTACAGAGCAGAAATATATATTATAGAAATATATTTTATAGATATATATATTATAGATATATGTATTATAGAAATATGTATTATAGGTATTACGTATTATAGAAATATATAATAGAAATATATATTATAGATATATGTATTATAGAAATATGTATTATAGAAATATGTATTATAGATATTACGTATTATAGATTATTATATTATAGAAATACGTATTATAGAAATATATATTATAGAAATATGTATTATGGAAATTACGACTGTTTATTAGCCACATTTGAATTAAACTTATGGGCAGCTTTTCGTATAGAATTAGACATACCTAAACAGCTTCATGGGTATTGACTAAGCTTAACTTAATACAGCATATAACCACAAATGTGCGGCGCACAGTGAGGATGGAATTCACTCGAATAGTCATAGACAGGAGACGAAAGTGGCATATATATATATATATATATATATATATATATATATATATATATATATATATATATATATATGTGTGAATAAAAAGACAAGAGGAAAAATTATTTTTAGTCGAAGTGGTTTCGACCTCTCAGGGACTTTATCATGGCAAATGTAGGGTTTATTTTCTTGCACGTGTTTATATACAAGAGCAAAGATTTCATTGGTTTATTAAGGCTTTGAAAACATTCATGACTATTCAGCAGGTCAGAGGATACAAAGTCTGGTAAGACAAAAGCAAGCGAATAATATTCAAGAAATACTGGACTCTCTCGTCGTTTTTCTGACATATGGGGGTCAAGCAGGTCCTATGAACCGAATACCAGACACGCCTACACATATGCCTTGATTATAGTGGTGAAGGCTTTGTGCAGAACCAACCACACATTTTGAAGAGCCACAAGTTCCCCAAACGACCGGATTTGAATAAGTAGTTTTTGAATTCAGAGTTGTCATTCTCCTAGACCAGTTGTCATGCAAGGCTATAGAACCCACTCTGTCCTGCTAGGAGGGGAGGAGAGGAGGATTCATACCTTTTCCCAAGGGCATTTACGTGAATTCGAACTCGGCTCTCCGATTCCTGAATCCGAGATGCTACCCATTACTCCACAGTACCTCATATATGTGATAAAAATATAGTTTTAAGGCATGCTGTGTTTATGGGTAAAAGTGCTGAATATCAGAGATAGAGCTTACGTAAATAAGTTCAACTAATCAAATAACATAACCAACCACGAAAAATAAATAAAACAAATTAAGCAAATAATAAACAAATAAATAAACAAATTAGGCAAATAATGAACAAATTAACAAACTACGAATGAACACATATGCACAAGTAAATGTAACAATAGTAATCAATAAACAATGAGTAAAAGGTTAACAAATAACCACATTGGCATTCAATATTATTTCTACTAGAATAATTTGAAACATAATCGTTACCGCTCACCCAATAAACAACATACCTTACTCCCATAATGCACCACTGACCAGCATATATAAATAGTCGAGCCATAACACTACACATATGGCTTTGAAGCATATATAACGAATTAATGGATTTATTTTTATTACTTCAAACATTATTATAGTGGACACTTCTTAAAGCGACTATACGAAACTTAGAACGGCTCATGATCAAACATAATTCGTTGTCTGTTACATTCGTTGTCTGTTTATATATATATACTTGATATATAATATATATATATATATACTTGATATATAATATTACTTGATCTTTATTTTTGCTTTTGAAATGTTGTTATGCACATATGAATGTGAACTCATAACTGTATGTATACAGTAATATGTAATTGAACTAAAACATTGATACATCTTTTGACATGTATATCTATATGTTTTTTTTATATAGAAAAATAGGCATACTTTGGTGTAATTGTGTATTGTGAACAGATATTTGTAGTTGGCCGGTATGAATATCGATATGTATATATATATAAGCGTAGGTATATAGGTAGGCTTCACCCCCCACTTTTTTAAAAATGAATTACCCTTTAATAATCATTATTAATGATAAAATATTTAGATTTTTGATAATTGAATACTAAAGTCATTACCTAATATTTTTTAGAGAAGCTTACTTAGGGAATTCTAAGGGCACACCTATATATATGTAAGTATGCGGAAATATTTAAAAGGATATATGTAGATACTAATACATGAAATTACCCATGTATATCGGTACATGTGTACCTGTATGAGTGACTGCAGATGTAAAGGAACGTATGCATATGAAATTCACATGGATGTGTTTACAATATAAATATATGATAGAGCAAGATCTCTAATATTACATTCAAATATCACTCCATATTAACTTAAAAGTACATTTTAAGTAAGAGAAATTACCAATCTAAAAATAGTCACTAATTGAACTCATGAATAAAATTCAAACTGATAGAGATATTACCTTAATAATCAATTACAACTAGAAGTAAATTTATATTTGAAAATAAAAGTTTTAGTGTTTTAATGTACATTCTATGAATATTTTTCTAATCGACTATTTCATATTAAATCCCCAAATTTTTGTAATAAAGTTTTTAAAAAAAAACTTTAACTAACATATAATTAAATTCCTTAGACTGTTTAAACATTCAAACTTATCCGAAATTTGGGGTAATGAAAAGAACGTAGAGAATGTTTCGGCATTTTTAATTCTATGCTGTTTAAAATACATTCTTCTTCTATGTACCGTGCCCCTTCAGTTTTTTTTAGTGATTTTTATAAAGAGTTAGTGGGTAGAATCATAAATCTTAGTATTTCTAGTCTTATGGATTTTATATAGTCTTTTTCTTTGGTTGAAAATGAAATGATAAGGGTAGTGAAGGAGTCTAAAAGTTTTGCATTATATTTTTCTTCTTCATCTAAGTGTTCCGAGCTACATATTTTTTTTTGGGGGGGGTGGTTCTAAGATTGAAACCTATGATTAAATCTGATTTTATATTTTGATAATGATAGGAATAATAATTGATTAGGTCATTTTTATTAGTTAGTTTTGTTAATGTACTCAGTAATCCCTACCTTGAGTGGCTCACGAGCCTTGTATTGGGTGAATCATTAAAAACAGATAGAATGCCGAGAAATGTTTGGGTGTTGCTTATTTCTTCCTCGTGTGCATGTATTCGATAGTGTGTTCAACGTTATTGCGTTGTTTCTTTTTTTTATATAATATTTGGTACGTTTACGTTTTACGAATATATTAATAAACCTTCATCTATATATCTGAGGTTGTTTATCTAAGGTATGTTTAAATAAGACGGATTCTAATGCTCCTAAAAATAAACATACAAAATCACTGCTTATGGGGAGATCCTATCGGTCAACCAATTTTTTTTTTGCAAAAACTGTTGTTGAAAGAAAAGAAACAGTGGCTTCCAATTAATTGGCATATATATATATATATATATATATATATATATATATATATATATATATATATATATATATATATATATATATATATATATATATGATTTTGTTGACCGGTAAAGAAAGTTTTCTTTAGATTTGGGAAGGTGCTTTCTAAGGATGTCGAGGCATTTTTGACAGTTATATTAGCGAATAATTATTTGACATCTAGACGTGTCCTAATTTTGTTTTTCATATCGGTGTGTTTTAATTCTTTTGATTAGACCGCTATAACGTTTAATGCGATGGATTGGTGGTACCTAGGAAAAGGTACCTAGGAAAAGATTTCAAAGCTTTACTGATGCATTTGTCACTTTGTTGGTTGGGGCGCTGGTGATAATGTATATGAAGAGTTTAATAGATATGTTGTGCTGATGCATTTGGGGTAACCGTATAGGGTAGGAGTTATTGTTAACTCTCACACTAATAGGGAAATAGAGAAACAGGAATTTTTAAATTTTAGCATCTAACTCAGTCCATTTCTACTTTGAATATTTGATTTAGTCTAACTCCGACATTTTTTTTTGCCTGTTAAATAGATGAAAACAAAACGGAATTAGTATTACCAACAACAACAAATCCTCACTAGCTACTCCATACTTGTAGCCTTGAGCCATAACTAAACTCCACTGAGTAAATAATATCATCATCAGATGATTTCGACTTCAAAAACTACACTGTTCATTTTAACCTTTTGTTAAAATCGTGTGCTTTTACGCTAACGCGATGAGACTTTCATAACATGGCCATGAACTAGAGCATGCAAAAAGAAATGTTGGGTGTCCGGTAATGTTCAATGGAGCACGACCCAAATAGAATATTCCACATGAACACGCCATTTTAGCTGTTTAATGAAATCACCCCGACTCTCTTATTTCGTCCGGCTCCACCACTGCCGCCATCTTGGTCATTTATTGTTTATCTCAATCCTGCCCAAACCATCTTTTTTCGCTTTCTCCTTCCCAAGAATCATTTCGTCTTAGTCCCCAACTACATACGTATTTTGCCACTTCCCAGACATCCTTAATGGAGCATGTTACCAGCTTGGCCAGCCCAAAGCCACAGCAACCTCCCTCGTGCCCATGTAATCAGTGACAAGCGATTTGTCTTGCTCCCTGACCCTTCCACCTCTACTCCTTTTCGACATGGCCGTTGCTGTTCCTCGGAAGAGGCTGATCGAGCTTCAAACTCTTGGACGAACCAAAATTGAAATTTCGACCCGACGCATCCGACTTGATTGAAACGGCTCTAAAATGATAGATACTTTCGCCTTTGAAAGTTGGTAATTTCATTTGTAGCCCTCAAGTCTAAATTCCCAATTGATTAAGACTGATATTTATTTTCAGCTTCCTCAAACAAACCAACACTATCCCCATTCCCTCCCTCTCTCACATTTCATATACATCTCATATCCTCCCACCACTTTCCTTCCCGCTCTCTCACTAACACACACTCTCTCTTCTCCTCATGTTTTTGACTTTACTCTCATCATCTTTGTCTGGTTTCCTCTTATTTTATAATTTTCAACGCTATCATATCTTCCCCTCATTTCACACTCGTCTCAATTAACCCTCTCTCTGTTCACTCACATCTCAAATCTCATTCCCCTCTCTCTCCCTCCTTCTCTCTTCTACTCATTAATTTTTCTTTGCTCTCCTTCTCATCGCTGCTTCTCTGATTTTCGCTTCTTCAAAATTTCTTTCTGCTTTTAATCATTTCAATATACTTCAATATATGGCATGTTCTTTCAGAGTAGCGATCAAGACTCTCCACGGTTTCCTTTTTTATTTATCTATGATTTACCAGGCATTTCCTTCTCTTAGGCCGGTTGCTACCCAAGACCAGAAAGTTTAGTCTACTCTATTAAAACGCATACCAAGGAGGGAAGAGACGGATTCATGCCTTTCCTAGCGTAGTACTTATAAAAAGGGTGTGATTATTTACAGAGAGGTAATTTACACGCAGCAAATTGTTTATATTATGTAGATATATTCAATTATATATATTTTTATAGTTTATACACACACACACACACACACACACACACATACATATATATATATATATATATATATATATATATATATATATATATATATATATATATATATATATATATTAAAATAATAGAAAAGAACAATTAGATTTATAATCCAGAGATTATAGCATTTATTTTTAAAAAAACAGTGTTCGATACAACATTAGAGGATAATGTTATAATTATTTTATTTTTATTTTTGGGGAAACATTTAAAATAAATAAGTTTGTGTATATACATATTATATATATATATATATATATATATATATATATATATATATATATATATATATATATATATATATATATATATATATATATGTTAGATTTAATACAAATATAAAATTTGCCACTCAGATCATTCATTTTATAATCAGCACCCCGACTCCAGAGACAAACCTTTATTTCTAATCGCTCAGTCCACTCGTCAGGAGGTGTCAGCATTGACTGCCGATTTTTTTTCATATTCGTTATTTTTATATTAAGTTAAAAAAAATAATTCATGCTAGTTTTATTGGTGTTAGGTTGATTTTTCTTCTGTGTTTGTGTGTATACGTGTGTTGTGTACGCGTGTATGTGTGTATTCGCACCTGTGTAGAAGATATATATACAATGTGGATTATAGAAATCAACAGTACATGGTGACTGTTAGCTTCACTCCTCAAGCGATCATCAGATCATTTTCTGTGTTCACAATATATTATGAAATGGACAAAGTGCGACAATTATTTAAGACATATTTTATGTTTATACGTTTAAGACATTATTATGTTTATACGTTCTTTTTATAGATACAAATATTTAAGTAAGTGCTCTGTTTATAATAAACAGTATTAACAACATTTACCGGCCTGAATGTCCGAGAAATTTTCGGAGGACGCATATTTTCTATGAAAATTTCTCGGACATTCAGGGCGGTAAATGTTGTTAATACTGTTTATTATAAACAGAGCACTTACTTAAATATTTGTATCTATAAAAAGAACGTATAAACATAATAATGTCTTAATATAACGTATAAACATATATATATATATATATATATATATATATATATATATATATATATATATATATATATATATTGGCAGCAAACTTTCTTTCATACATTTCATTTACGGTGCTGGAAAAAATTAATAAAAAATTAATTCAGTCGTCCTTGTCGGGTGTATTCAAAGAAATATGTGTGTGTGTGTGTGTGTGTGTGTGTGTGTGTGTGTGTGTGTGTGTGTGTGTTTCATTAAAAACGACAGACAAGGTATTACAGTTAAGCTTTTTATTTAAATTTTCTTGTGTTCGAACAAGAGCTTTCTTTTCTGGACAAAGTGTATGTAAAAACTGTCCAAATGTTTTATATTTCCCAGCGCTTTCGGCTATATCTTTTTAGCCATTATCAAGGATGATTCGATTTTTCAGCTTAATTGAGTGTGTGCATTATGTATATATCTTAGTGTGTAGTAAGGATGTTTTTAATTTCCGAATACGGTTAGCACATTGTGGCCTTGTTCGTAGTTAATATTGTTAAGAGTTGGCTTTTTCTTTTTTATTATTAAAGCTTCCATTATTTTTAATCTTTTTTTACAGGTGGATGCAGTAAATATATTTGTGTTTTCTACTAGTATGTTTCTAATGGAGTTTGGTAAGTTTGTGTGTGTGTTTAATTGGGTTCTAATGGAGCTATGATCAGATAGGTGTAACGTAAGGCGTCTGGATAAGCATGTAGTTGTGTAACCGATATAATTATTTATGAGTCCGTTTTGATCAGGAACACAGTTCCTTAAGGGGAGTTTGAACTCATAGATAATGTTCGTTATTTGTAATTTTGACTTAGCTGGTGTGTTGTTATTTTTTAGAATAAGGTTAGCTGTCTTAAGTTTTTTATAATAGATAATTAATTTGATTTTTTTATTCGGGTCACTTGGGGTGGTGTATTTCTTTATAATATGTCTTAGTGAAGATTCGTCTTGTTTGTAATTAATATGCATTTGGTTTTTGTAATAAATGTCTATGTGATATTTGACTGTGTGTTCATTATCGTTATTACTTACTTTGGGGAGAAATAGTCTAATTTGGTGGTCTATAAGGTGGTTAGGGAAGTCGTTGTTGATTAGTGTTTGTTCAATATTATTAAGTTCTTTGAGGAAGAGTAGTCGAGAGGATGAATTCTGGTGTGCTCTTTTTAGAAAGTTTTTTATTACTGCTATTTTGTACCTAAGTGGACATTCGCTTTTAAAGTTAAGGTGGCATGAGTTTTTGCTGGTGGGTTTTTTGTATAATGATGTAATGAAAGTTTTATTGCTGTATTCAACGAGAACATCTAAGAATGGAAGTTTGTTTTTTTTAACTAATTTCATAGGTAAAGTTAATGACGGAGTTTTTCTCAAATGTGGTCTTAAGTGTATCTATTTCTTTAATGTTATTTGCTAAAATAAAAATATAGCGAACGTATATTTTCGGTTTACGGACCTGTGTAAATATAGTATTTTCTACGTGGGTCATGTAATAGTTGGAAAAGTATGTACCGAGTGGATTTCCCATACTAACACCATTAGTTTGAGTGTAAATGTTGCCATTATGGTCATAGAATGGAACTTTGGTTGCGCATGCGTGTAGCAATTTTTTTAGTATGGATGGTTCGATGGATGGCGGAGGGATAGAATTATTAGTATACAGGGAATTGAGGATAATGTCAATAGTTTGGTCGACGGGGACGTTTGTAAATAAGTTTTCGAGGTCAAGTGACCGTGGTTTGGTTTTTTGTAGTTTTTAAAATTTGCAGGAATTCGTGGGTGGATGTGATGCTGTAAATGGTAGGTAGGTATGGAGTGATGATGTCGTTCAAGAATTGTGATAGCTCGTAAATAGGTGTTGGGATCTGGGAAATAATTGGTCGTAGCAGGTATCCTGGTTTATGGGTTTTTATATTTCCCTATAAATATCCCGGTTGGTAATCTCCAACTATTTTTTGAATTTTCAGGGAACCGACTTCCGCGTTGTGAGCTGCTATTAGTTTGTTAACGGACCTTTTTAAAGTCTCAGTGGGATTTCTTTTCAGTTTGGTGAATTTAGTTCGATCATCGACAATATTTATTTAATTTTTGGTGATTATTGACTTTATCCAGAATTACGTATGTGTCAGCTTTATCAGCTCGTCTGATGACGATGCCGGGGTTGTTTTTCAACTCTTTCGCGGCCTTTTTTAGTTTTGGCGTTAGGATATTACTATGGTTGTTGCCAGGGGGTCGGTTCTTCAAGCCTTCGCCTTTGAGTAGGTCTCTCAGGTCAGGGTGAACTGCTATGTCTCCACGTGTAGCAAGTTGGGATAGTGACTGGTGTAGAATTTCAATTTCAGTTGTCTTCGTGATAAGGTCAAATTTAGGTTGGATGTGGCAGTTTGGCGCTAAATTTAAGAATTCTTTTTGGTCATCTGTTAATTTATGGCAAGATAGATTTATTTGTCTTCAATATTGGGTAGTAAAATGTTTCCTTGGTATAATTTACAATTCTTTTTAGTAATTATTTGTCTGTGTGTAAGTTGGTGCTCGCTGATGCTAAGGTTTTGCTGGTACAATGCTTCATTATATTCCAGTTCGGTCAAGGTGTTTTTTAGTGTCGTGTTATGTTTGTGGATTTCGTTGTTTAAATGTTGGATGTCATTTTGAGCTGATTTTATTTGTCGTAAGACGAGTTTTTTTCTGAATGTAGTGGTGTGATTTTCCTTGTTGGCTGCCGGGTCGGGTAATTTGTAACACTCAATTAAGCTGAAAAATCGAATCATCCTTGATAATGGCTAAAAAGGTATAGCCGAAAGCGCTCGGAAATATAAAACAGTTGGACAGTTTTTACACACCCTTTGTCCAGAAAAGAAAGCTCTTGATCGAACACAGGAAAAATTAAATAAAAATCTTAACCGTAGTACCTTGTCTGTCGTTTTTAATGAAATATGCATAAACAAAGGATTGCTGCCTAAATATACAACTATAATTTTTTCATATAGACAAAAACAGTTGAAATGCACTGAAACGAAGTTGCATTTTTATTGGGAGTAAACTGTTTTTGTCTATATGAAAAATTATAACAAATAATTCTTGCTCTACTATACGTATCGAGCCCTCTTTTGAATTAATGCTGTGAACATTAGAATTTATATATTATTTTCATTCTCATTGCATCGGATATATATATATATATATATATATATATATATATATATATATATATATATATATATATATATATAAGATAATCCTAAGGAGCCAGGCAAACCTACCTAGTTCTTTTTACTCGTTTTATTTTTTTTCTTTGGACTTGGAGCTTAAACACTTGACGATTGTTTTCGCCTTGTTTTAATGTTCTTATTTTTTCTTTTTTTTCATTTCCCATTTTTCCTCGGGTACCGATTTGTTCTACTGCAAGTTGAGCTCCCCGAGGTTTTTCCAAACGAGTACCACCATTATATATATATATATATATATATATATATATATATATATATATATATATATATATATATATATATATGATGTTAATATGTAATCTGTTAGCAATTAAAGGATTTTTTAATTCCACATTGTTTCTTATTATAAGAATCGTTATTATTTTTATTCATATGTTGCAAGAAAATATGTCGGATTAAAAGTCCATCAATTGCTTAAAAATTACTTAACGTTTCAGGCACGAAAATAAGATTAGCAATTATAGACTTCCAAATGCCCCAACGGGGAATGAGGGTAACTGAACCTTGCTTTGCTGTAATAGCCTCACGTAGTTTAATGTTAAATCACGCATATCTTGAAGGTGTGGGTGTTTTTTTTTTTTTGTTTTTTTCGCGATCAGATGTGGCACAAAGCCTAATTTAACCACGCCCGTAGGCTCGGGAAAAAATTTCTCGTAGACCCCGTATACACGGGGTCTGTTAGCTGTCTACAATCCCTAGACGAGACTCTGCCCTTCGACATCGCCTCGTCTGGGTTCCTCTTTGCCCGATGGCAGAGAGTTTGACAAGCACACTGTGGAAGACCACAGTGAAGATATTCAACGTGGAGAAGGAATATTCTTATGTAACACGCGCGTCTTGACAGCATCCAATGATGTTGACTGGTTCTTCTTGTTCAGAGAGTGGGATTGATTCAGTGCGACATCGTTTACCCCTTTAAACATTTCATGCACAGACATTACTTGATATCCTTCGATCTTTTTACATGCTGGACAGTTGTCCACAGATAACAAAAGCAATTAATAAAAGTTCGCCCGGTTTAAAGAGCTTCATGCGTTCAAAGCACAACTAGGTCTTACAATGATATCCTATGATGATGATACTCGACAATTAGGTGTCAGCCATCATGTATGTATCACAAACAAAAAAACGCATACGTTGAACGAAATTTATTTTTCTGATGATTTTCTATAACTTGTCAAATGTTCTCTTTTTAATAATTTAAAAACTGCATGACATCAAAACTGAAAAAAATCCTCATCATCAGTAGTAGTAGTAGTGATGTTACTAGCAGCAGTTGCCTACACCCTTGTTTGGGATGGGCAACTTCTGCTAGTATCATCACTAATTTTTTTCTTAATCGGTATCACCCCATGCAAGGCAGTAAAGCCACTGAGACACAAGGGGTTACAGGATGTGGAAGAATTAGAAACAGAAACATTAATAATGAATGGAAAGAGGAAAGAGTAACCAGGGGGGTGGTAGATAGCGATTGACATTGCATTTAATTTTTTGCAGATTAAAATTGACTGGAAAGCATGGAGCCAGAATGGGGTTCTCCACGCGAAAAGTGCGAGAAAGGAAAATTGTTAGCATAGAACTTACGACTACATCTAGCTAGCTCAAATGTAAATTGATGAGACGTCAGTCTAGTACTTCACGAATTCATGAAATCTAGGTACCATAGTTAAGAGCATTATACGAGATTTGTACAAATACAAAATGTGGCACAAGGCCAAAATGGGGGATGGGGAAAAGGACGGTTTTCATCTGTCTTAACGTTAAGCTTAGCTAGTCACAAACACTGACCCAAACATGACACAATATCCCTTACACCAAAACAACACATTCTTACTTACCTTGCTTATACATCCACCCTAATACCACATTGTCTCTATGAAAGTCCTAACACCCACCATAATACCACCTGGTCTCTATGAAAGTCCTAACTAGTCCCCATATGTACAATTCATTGTCTGTGGGAGAGAGGAATAAAATAACGATTTAAAAATTCTAAACCCCAATGAGTTAAGAGCGATATTTATTCTGTGAAAATACAGAAATGTGGCACAAGGCCGAAGGGGAGGATTATGGAAAGGACTGTCTTCTTCTGTCTTAACTATAACTTAGCTAGCCGCAAACACTGACCCAATCGTACGAACAATATTCCTTACACCAAAACACCACATTCATACGTACCTTTCTTACTACAACCACCATAATACCTCAGTGTCTCCAATGAGTTAAGAGCTCATCCGAACAATTACGATGAAAGTATTTATAGAAAAGACACAGATAGGCAACATTACGGCGGTGGGAAGAAGCTTGAAACGCGCAGAGTTAAGACCATTTTGTCTTTGTGTATTTTGCAACGTCCTATTACTCTATTTCTGTTTTCTTCAGTGTGACCGAACAAGAAGCGGATAAAACAAAGCAACAATAATTTCTATAAAAAAAAAATATTTTTTAATATTAACTTTGCTTAGCACAAGGCGAAAATGCATGATTATTAAAACCAAGAGATGTAGCAAACATCCAAGTTATTAGGTCTATCTGCGTGGAAAGTCAAACTTCGAAAGTCAAACTTTTACTTGAACGTCGGCCAATTTTTTTTTTTTTTTAAGCATTTCACCCCAAGCATGGCGGGAGTGCCATTAGCACGCAAAGGGTTACAGAGAGTAAGAGCAAGAGTAAAGAACAGTGTTTGAGGAAATGATATAGGGAAGTACCGGGATTAAGATCAAGGTATCAGAAGACGTCGATTGACATTACATTTGAATATTTGAAGATTATTGTTATCGGGGAAGCAAATAGGAGGAAGAGAGTTCCACTGTCGGGAAGTGCGAGAGAAGAAGCCGTTGGAGTAGAAGAGACGGTTACATTTAGATGTTTCGACAGTGAAAGGGTGGGACCGAGTGCAGAATTAGTTACGAAGCTTCGCATAGCCCAGCACAAGGCTGTAAACGCACGGCACGTACTTTTTGGGGAGGGTGGGGGGTTGAAAAATTTTCTACGGCTTATCAACCCTTTGCAGGTTATTTAAAGCCAGAAAATATTTTTAGATTATATATATATATATATATATATATATATATATTAGATATTTTTATAGTGATGCAAGTATGGAGAAGAGTATTTGCGCTTAAGTGAATATAACGAATCCAACGAGAATTGGAACTCGGCTCTCCGATTAACAATTCTGAGCTGGTATCCATTACACCACCTGCACATCCAGCCTTGCACTACCTGGTTTCCTAAGTGTTCACCATTCTATTCCCGTTCTTACGAATCTAAATTCCCTTACTATCTAGCATGTATTCTTACTTGTTCGTTGTTTCTTCCATCGAATTTATTCTCTCTCTCTCTCTCTCTCTCTCTCTCTCTCTCTCTCTCTCTCTCTCTCTCTCTCTCTCTCTCTCTCTCTCTCTCTCTCTCTTGCCATTGGGTACCGGTTAACAACTTTTACTGTATTTATTTTCGTGGGTATCTGACTCGTTGTGTAGCCTTCTGCCAGACTAAGTTGAATCATTCTCTCTTCTCGTTTAAAATTATTCCTTTTGTTTATGTATCTCTTCCTGTTTCTTTCCTTTAGTTTGTTGGTAATTACAAACTTGGTATAGAAAAGAATCAAATAAGAGTTGGAAAATTATATTAAGATTGTCTCTCAGTCAATCTTTCTATCTCATTACAAATCTATCTAGCTATGTTCATTGCCCATCTCGTTATTTAGAAATCTGTCTATCTCTGTTCATTTCATATCTATCTATCTCATTACAAATCCATATAGCTATGTTCATTGTGCATATAGTTATTTGGCAATATCTCTATCTGTCTCTGTTCATAACAAATCTATCTATCTATATGTCTGTCAGTCTGTTACAGCCTGTCAAAATCTACGAAGTATTTGCTATCTACCTATCTACCTACCTACCTATCTATGTATCTATCTATCTCTGTTTATTACACATCTGTCTTTCATGTGAAATCCATTATATATTCTTTCATTATTTTTCTATTTCTTTGTGTTCGTCTTTCTGCACTTATTATCTCCGTCCATGTTTGATTCTAAATGTAATTTCTGTCTCAGTAATTTATTTTGTTTTTTTTTTCCTCCAGTTGTCGGCTGTGTTTTTCCTCATTCCCCTTCATCTCGTGTATTCCTTCATTTTGACTGTCAATCAGTCGTTGTTATATCGTGTTTTTATTATTTCTTTAGCTATGAAATTTCAAATCTCTCATTGCAAATTGAGAGGATCTTGTTTTAATATTTGTCCCTATTATTCACGAAATTCCAAGAGAAAAACGTCATCAAGGTTTGCATTTCTTTCTGAGAGCAATGGGAACGAATTTATCAAAATCTACGACGATTTAGTTTAACGTTAAAAGAACAAAACTTCATGAGCAAAGTAATAGCATTTTTCTACTTTAAACTTTATAATCAAAAATAGATAACTATAAATGACGCTATTTTTTAGCTCATAAAATAGTCTCTTCATAAGAAAAGTTCATGAAATATTTATTAAAAATGCTGTAGTTCTAGAAAGGGAGATAACTCATCCTGGTGCTACTTGGCTTTTAAAAATTCCATTCAATCAAAACGATATATATATTCATTATTGCCACTTTTATTTAATCCTTCGGCCGTTAATAACGAATCCTGTCAAAAACTCTGGGTTAAAACTGAGTCATGCAAATACTTATTTATTAATAACTCGATTGTGACTGGTAAGGTCGATATCAACCCAATTCCTTTCTATAGAATTTTTTAATCAATTCACAGCTATGAAGGAGATAAGACCACTATGATACAAGAAGCTACTGAGAGTAAAAATGAACGAGAGTGACTTTAGAATCAATCCCAAACAGGAAACAGTGGATAAACCTCTACCTCTGTTCAAAAGACCGGGGCGGAGTGTGAACCGGGCGATGGGAGAATCTATCTACTCCTATTAAGGAAAAATAAATAAATAGTGAATAAAATTTCAGAGTTTTGGCGAAAACGTTAGAAGTATAGAGTCGAAGTGGATTTGGAAAGAACATGAAACCCAGTCTTAATCAGAAAACAGGAGATAAAACCCATGCTCCTGTTCAAAAGACCGAGGTGGAGTGTGAACCGAACGATATTACAACTATGCAGATGCGCGAGTAGTGTAACGATTATCGGCGCGGAAAGTGGAGCCGACGAACCGAGTTCAAATTCCGGTATCGTTTGCTTCGTTCACTTTCGCACTTATGCCTTTGGAAAAGGCATGAAACGAATTTTTCTCTCCTTCCGCCAGCTATATTATGGCATTCTGGGCCCTCTAACCTCGTATGAAAACAATTCTATGAGAAGGAAAACTCTTAATTCCAAATCGTAGTAAGGCATATGTCTTTCTCAAGAATTTGTGACAATTTACAGATAATAACGAAAAGGAGTCTTTGGATAACGATGAATCCCGCCGCCATGAAGTGATGTGGCATCTTCTTTCTTAAATATAATTATGTGAAAATAAGTAAGAGGGATTAGTAAGTAATTAGTCAAGTGGCAAATATATTTAAGTTAGCTTTACTTGTACTTCTACTAATTACTCACTAACAAGATTCTAGTGTTAACCTATGTACTTACAATTTAGGAAAAGTGTGTATAAATGGTTATGATGGAAAAGGAAAAGAAAAAATGAAAGGTTAATTACTGTATGAAATAATGACACATTTACTTTGCATTATTTGTAGATAGTTTCAAGCGCACCCATTATTGCAGTAATTACCTCAACAGTTATGTTCTATACCTTCTCCCTAACCAGATAGTGGTAATTTTCAATTTTTTCAGTTTGTCTAGATTCAACTCTTGTATCATACGGAACAGTAATTTTTTTTTTGATTTCTGCTATATACACATTTTCTTCCTAAGGTCACAAATGGTGTCATGGCATTTTCCACAGATCATTTTTGTAAAAAAAAAAAAATCTTAAGATCACATACATTTTACATAGATAAAGCTTTTGGTAGTGTGTGAGTTGTACTTGTGAGTAAAAGTTTTTGTATTTTTTAAGGAATGGGCTACCAGAAATCCCTTCAATGAATCTATCGGAATATTTTCCAATCAATCCGAGGACTCAACTGCAATTATTGATGTCCTCATGTGCCACATTTTTGAGATTTCAACATCAAGATCTTTGTATTTTGATAGTTTTGTTGATGTCCTCATGTGCCACATTTTTGAGATTCCCACTTCAAGATCTTTGTATTTTGATAGTTTTGTTTGAAGATCTTCAAAGATACATTACAATCTGCAGGGACTGCCATGCCAATAAGAAAGCACATTCTGTTCTTGTGGTTTTTCGTCGCAATGTCTGGGCGATTAGCTTTGTTTTGTCCGTGTGTATTGTAAAGTCCTATAAAATTGTTACTGCTCCAATCTCTGTAACCAAGTCTGGGTGGTGTTCCTACCAGTTTCTTGCAGTTTCATTTCCGTAAAAGTTGCATATTTTCCAGTGCAGATATTGGCCGACACTATCACGCCGAGTTTTATATTCAGTTGGTGCTAACACTGTACAACGTTATACAAGATGGTCAGTTGTTTCTGGATAGTCATTACAAAATCTGCATTTGGGGGGTCAACACAATTTTTCAGTGTGTGTACTTGGTAATTTCTAGTTAGCAAGCATTGGTTCTGTGCGGCAAGAATAAAACATTCGGTTTCAGCTTTTAACCCTGCACTACATAGCCACTGATGGACACGGGGTTTGCCTACATCAGCTTGTTTGGTACGAGCAGAGTATTGACTATGAAGAGGCTTAACTGGAAATTGTTTTATTCTTGAAGTTAGACCAATTTAACGTTATTGCTCTAGAAAAATCCTGCTACGATGTGCCGTTTGTACTGGGTTACAGTAGCAAACATATCCACAAACAGAATTTGCATAATTATGGATGCAATAGCTGCGATTTTTTATAAGGAATTAAATTCATACTCTGTAGAAAGAAATGTTTCTTGGATAATTTGCTTTCATTCTACTTTGAAGGAAAAAATAGGATGAAGCGAATATGAGCCTTATGATGATTTACGAAGCTTTTAGTTTTGGTCATCCCGGAAAATGCCTATTGCAAGACCTCACAACCACCGTCAAGAAGAGAAAGTTGAAATGATATGGACACGTCACAAGACCCAACAATCTTTCCACTGCCATCCTAAAAGGTACCCGCTTCGACAAAAGAAGAAGAGGCAGACAGAGGAAACAATGAACTGATAACGTCACTCAGTGAACTGGAAATCATTCACAGACGCTCAGACATTGGTACGCAACCGAGATATATGGGGGAAGGTAGTCAGGTACTTAGCTACGCGGCAACCCTAACGACCACTCTCGGTCATGGGACTGATGATGATGATTAAAAAAATCGTATACTATACGACACTAAATGGATATCTGCTAGACGAGTTTACCAATAATCGTACTAAGCACTCAAAATTACTTAGTTACAAAGGTCAACTTACTTTGACATAAAGCCAAACATTCAAGTTGGGAGTATCAAACTCATAATAATTTGCAAAACCATGCAGTTAACAATGGAATACCTACAAATCCTATATATTGGCGTGAAAGCACAATTTCAGATATTTGTATATGCTATAGCAGTGAAATCTAATAATTTTGACTTTTTTTCTTCATCTTTTGTTGTTTTTTATCACAATGTTGAAAATCGAATTAAAATAAACCATTAAAATAAACCATTAAATAAACCATTAAAATAAACCATTAAAATAAACTGTGAAATTAGATTAAATGTAGTTTCCGACAAGACCTGGACTAACATTTCACATATCGGAAGGTCTTGTTACATGGACGGTGTTTTCACTAATTAGGGCTTTTTTCGTTGAAAAAAGAACTCTGTCCGCCTGTCTGTCTGTCTGTCTGTGTGTGTGTGTGTGTGTGTGTGTGTGTGTGTGTGTGTGTGTGTGTGTGTGTGTGTGTGTGTCTCACACACACACACACACACACATTCACTCACTCGCGGAATACACTTGATGAAAGTTGAAGAATGGATCGGTTGAAATATGTTAACCATAAAAATATACAAAAAAGGATTTCAAATTACCCGAACAATATTGGGCATTTTAATGACTCTGCTCAAAATTACAGAAAATTGTTCAGGTGAGTTTCAGAATTAGGCAGGCCCAAATTTGTCGTCATATTTCTTCTTTTTTTTTTCAGTTGTCACGTGACTGACGAAGTAGAAACTATTTTTACGCTTAATAAAATGAGATATGCGCGAAATTACGCAAATAAAAACGGGTCGACTGTCAAAAGGAATTTATTATAATGATTATTCAAACTCGGAGGGGTGAAAAATAATGTAATGAGTTTGATTCTCACTGAGTGTCCTACTTCAGACTAGTTACATAAATACTTTTTTTGTAAGACGATGATTACACCAAGTGGGTTTAAAAATAAAAAGTAAAGCTTTCTTCCATCAAGCAAATTTGTTAATTTGAGGCAACATAAATGTGGTTCAACAGAAGAATGCTACGAATACCATGGTCGGAACATGTAAGAAACAAGGAAGTTTTTAAGAAAATAGAAACAAAAAGGTCTCTGGAATAGCAAAAGATTTCTTTCAAAAGTTAAGCAAAATTTTAAGAAACAGGAAAATTTTGTTAGTATCAAAGGAAAGATTGCTCAACTGCTATCATCCCGCCTATATGGTATTGAATGCTGGGTACTCTCACAGACGAAGAGGAGACTTGAGGCAAAAGAGATGTTGCTCTACAGAAGGATATTGAGAATACCATGGACTGAACATGTAAGTAATGAGACAGTTTAAAGGAAACAAAAAGTTTACTTACACTTAGAATCAGAAAGGGACAGCTGAAATTCCTAGTACGTATAATGAGGAAAGAAGTCTTGGAAAATTTGACACTCACGGGACAATTCAAAGGAAAGAGAGACAGGGGAAACGACGCGTAACCTACTTAACGATCTTGTTAAATGGATGACAGAACAAGGAGTGGGAAGGATAGTAAAAAGTCAGACATTGCTAAGAACTACAAAGGATAGGAAGTTGTGGAGACCCATGATCAACCTACCTAAGAATCTTGTGTAAATGGATGACAGAACAAGGAGTAGGAAGGATAGTAAAAAGACAAAAATTGCTAAAAGCTACAAAGGATACGAAGTTGTGGAGAGCCGTAATCGCCCATGTCCTGAAGGGACACAGTACATAGAAAATTTCCAGAACTTCGAAACATGGTGATTGCATCCGGCTGGACATCGAGTTGTCCATTTTGTGGCCTGACTCGTAGTTAAGATAGTTGCGTTTTCTATACTGTTGTTGTCGAAGATTGTACCCGCGTAAAAAAGCAAGGATACCAAATTTTGGGGATTTTCAAGCCGGGCAAAATTTCCATATTTGGTAAATCGGCACAGTAAAATATTTCTACATCTTTTAAAGATTTTATTTGATTTGTTTGTTAAACGACATATAAATTCCATCTGGGTCAGTTAATGTCGAAATTTAATTTTCTAGGAAGCTTTGGCATAATGAAAATATGACGTTATTCTGCTTTCACAATTGAATACATGGTAGATGATACTCAGCTTTTGTGCATATACATAATTGCGTGGACATAATTACTAGAGGCGGTGATATGTGTGATTTATGCTGTAGTTTTGCGGAAGTTATATTTTGGTATACAGTTTGATTTCTTTAAGAAATTGCAGGATATTATATGGATTAATGGCATGAGAGAGTGCTTTCATTTTTGCTTGTTAAATGTTGTTTAGCGGCATATCAACATCTATGGGTTATTTAATGCCGAAATCTAAATATTTTAAACACAATTTTATACTTCAGCTAAATATATTTTGAACGCAACTTCAACTACAGATAAAATGTATTGTGGGTCATTTTACTATAAAATGTATTATTGGTAATTTTGCTATAAATAGGTATTGTTGACAGTTTTTTATATAAAGTATTGCTGGTATTTTTACTATAAAATATATTTTATACTTTCACAGTGTTTTGTTTCGGGGGTTCATTATTTGCCCATACTAGAGACCCTAACAGGTGCTACCACCCCGGACCAGGGTGAACTTTGGAACAATGACAATTAAGAGGTGGTTCCACGCTCCTCAAAGCCTCCATTTTCCCGACCAGAAGCCTATAATTATTCTATTCTACATCTTTTAGATTTTTGTTATACTATAAGTTTAGTAAATACAGTACCCTCTGCTTGCCTGCTTAAAAAAAACTGGCATTCGAAATCCTAGTTCTTTTTATTTGGGATTGAACATCTTGCATGCATGAAAAATTAACTTTATTTACTAAGCATAAGTGTAATACATGAACCATAAACGCGGTCACCTCGCTAAACATTAAGTAGTTTTTTTGTTCATTTGTTTTTGTTTTTTTGCTGGTTTTTTTTTTTCATTTTTTTACGCTGTATTAACTTCGATGATCATACGAGATCTAGTGTCATCAGCGTGATTCGTTTTTTATTTGTTATTATGAACTGACTGTATCCTGATATCACGTCAGCTAACTCGAACAACGACAGGAACGGTGCGAATCGACACCTAATCGTACACGCATGCGCACTTAAACATACGTATGCACATGCGCACAAAACATATAATTTCACACGCAACATTATCTCCAGATAAGTGTCTGCCTATAAATATAGATATAATTCACCTTTAGTATGTATAATCAATTATCAACTAAAACTGCGTCTAAATTGTAAAAAGTATCTCGAGCGAAAGAATTAAGATTCGAGTATGCGTTTAAAAGCTGTTTTTACGCCTGATAAAGTGAGACATTTATGGTCGACTTGGCACAAATAAAGACATGTTGACTATTAAAAAGCACGAATTTATCATTGTTCAGAATTGTGGAGGAGTCTGTTGTGTCATAATGGTTAGCACACTCGTCTCGCCAAACAGTGTAAAGCTTTCCATTTGAGCCTCACTGGGTGCCCCACCCGTGCGGCAATGGTCCAAATCATGCTTCTCGTGTACATTTTGTAAAATGATGGACATTAACTTCTTTTCGTAAACTAATTCGCTAGTACCATGTTCTTGTGTCAGACTAAGCTAAATTTAGCAAATATCTATTTGATCACCGCTTCGCCGTGGTTGGCAAGCTCAATACAAATCTAGTTCAAAAAGAAATAAAGGAAAAATAACGAATTATTAGCAGATGTATTCTTCCGTCTTTCTGACGTTGTGAAAGATTCTAGATGTATTTTTATTGTTTCGTATAGTATTCGTAGTAACATTTTCATCTTCACTGTTATTATAAAAACTCTTCAGTCGATACGCTCCCAGGCCTTCCTCAAGTGCACACTGCATCTAGTCTTCAGAATTTGGTTCTTATTTTCTTTTAGTTTTTTTTATGTTTGTGTGTTTTCTGCTTGCATTTTTCCTCACACTTGTTATCTCGTCCACAAGAGAAATATGAACTGTTTAACCATTGCAAAGTCTCCATATATTTTTCAGACTATAAACATCTTCATCCTTGTTGTTTTTAGTACATTTCTCTTGATCCTGTGTCGCTGTTGTTGTTATTACAGTGGGATATTATTTTTTCTAGCGAAAGAGATTAAAATTGAAAGAACGGTGAAATCGGTGGACCGAGTTCGAGTTCCGAGCTAAACTGTTCAATTTCTCACAAACGCCTTTGTGAAAGATATTAATCCATCTTTTCTCCTCTCAGTTGCAGGTTAAATATAGCAGGGTAGACTGGGATCTTTAGCCTTGGGTGGCAACCAGTCTAAGAGAATGAAACTCTGAATTTCAAATCGCGGAGAAGGCAACAGAAAATTACTTCACTATATTTCCCAAGAATGTGTGGCAATTCACAGATAAGAAAAATTTTGGAGAGCCATGACTGCGTCCTGAAGGGATATCGCATGAGAATTTTTAAAAAATACAAAAATGAAATAAAATAATAAATCTCTTCATTATCTCCACAACTCCTTGTCCCTTTACGAAACTAATTATAAAGAACTAACACAACATACACCTTAGATCGAAGAGTGTTATCGGCCAGCACATTGTGCCTAAAATAACAACAAAAATTAAGATCTTAAATAAATGGGCAGATTAATCATCTCCCTTGTTTATTATTGCGTAGCTTTATGAAGTAAACTTGAAGCTGTTAAAAATAACATGCTGATTCGATAATTAATAATTATAGAGTTTTATTTTTTATATATATATATATATATATATATATATATATATATATATATATATATATAATGGCTTTGTTTTAGAAAAAGCAATCATCTAATATTTCAAGAGATGATATTTAATCTTCATTGGCAAATGGAGAACTAACGCCATTTTTGTAGAGTTTAGATTCATCTGTTGCAGGCCCTGTCTATCTATACCACCGCTTTAGATCAAAGGTTTGAAAATTCAAATAACCAGCTGTTGAAGTTAAAGAAAATAACAGAATGCAATAATAGCATGTTATCTAGTGGCAAGGAATCTAAAAATAATTCTAAGACTTAGGAATTCATTCACACATATTCAAATGTTCTCTCCACGTGCAAATCTGTAGGATAAATACACAAAACAAAAGCCTTTTTTGAAGGCATTAGAAACACCAAATAAAGTTTTTACATAAAAAAAAATCACAGTTTCACTAACAATGGGGCGTAGAGATCACACCTTGTTTTATTTTCCTTTCTGTTTCTATTACGTATATTTCTTCTTTCTTTCTTTCTTTTTCTTTTCTTTTTTTCTTTCTAAATATCTGTCAATATTATGTATGCATCCACTTGCACCCACCGTGTACACAGGAGGGCAAATATGTACACGGCAGTAAATTCACGTGCCATTGTCCAGCGTTTACCAACCACCGTCGGAACTCCATACAGCCAACCGGTTGTGCCATCTGTGTGTCTGTGTGTGTGTGTGTGTGTGTGTGTGTGTGTGTGTGTGTGTGTGTGTGTGTGTGTGGTGTTTTATTATTTTTATTTTATTTTACTTTCTTTTCTTTTCTTTTTTCTTTTTTTTCCCTTTTTTTGTTGATCTTTTGTTGTTGAAAACTTTCGCCTTTTAATCTCCTCTCTATACAATTCCGCCACAACTAAGCCTTCAATCCTACCCCCGCTCCCGCCTGTCGTCGGGGCGATTTTTCCGCGATTTTATCCCCCCCCCCTCTTTTCACCCCTTCTCAATTTCACCTTTGATCTGTGTTTGACCAAAACCAAACAAATGTTTACTTCATCTCCTTAACACATATTATGATAACGGTGTGGGTTTTTTCTTGCCTCCTTTCTTGCGGTTGTTTCAATCTGTCCCCCGGCCGAGCAACCATATGGCGCAAAAATAAATATGGCTATATATGCTTGTGCATGAGTAGATTTCTTGTAGATTTATTATGTGTATGGCTGGATTGGGTATTTGTGCCTTGGCATATAGTTCTTTGAATGTCTATGTGTGAGTACGTGTGTGTGTGTGTGTGTGTGTGTGTGTGTGTGTGTGTGTGTGTGTGTGTGTGTAGAGGGAGAGAGTGGGGGTG
>OZ038486.1:16649399-16729399 GCA_964036315.1 Acanthosepion esculentum | reverse complement strand
GCCTCTTTTCATATAATTTTTAACTACTTCGTAATCTTAAAAATTTAGGAAAATATTCTCCGTAATCTAATATTTTATTTATTTTTATTACTTTGACTTTAAATTTAGTAGAGTTATCGAACTTTCTTTCTGATAATGTCGTGTATGGACGTCCATATTTGCAAAAATCGGCACGTTTATACACACAAAGCAAAAATACAAAATTATTGTAGTAAGCTTTTCCAATTATGATTAGTAAATATAGTTTTTACTTAATAGCATTATCCCCTAACTGGTACAAAGCAATACAGAAATTTAAAAAATTTTAAACTATAAATTATTCTAATTAAAATTTTTAAATTCTGTAAAGCTCTCTCCCCAATCTCTCTCCCTCTCTCTCTCTCTTCCTTTCTATGTCTATCTATCTATCTACACACACACACACACACACGCACACACACACACACACACACACATATATATATATATATATATATATATATATATATATATATATATATATATATATATATATATATATATATATATGTGTGTGTGTGTGTGTGTGTATGCTCATGGAAATCCAGTTGAGCTCCTAAGGGAAAGGTTTTGTTTTTTTTTAAAAAAAGCAGTTCCTACCGACTGCTATTAAGCATTACTCTTCAAGTATAAATTGAGCTCTCCGAGCCGTTAGGGTATTTCGTATAGAGAAAAACGTTAAAAATTCCCTTCCTTTCTGTCGTGCGACGATGGCTTAGAGGTAAGATATCTGACTGATGTCGATCCCGGCTTGAAGCAATCGGACGTCTAGCCACTCTGAGGAGCTTTGATACAGCGAAACAGTCTGTTTGTGGATGACTATATATATACAGGGTGTCCATAAAGTTCGTGTGCACTTGAAAAAATTATAACTTTATTTATATTTGCGATACAAATAATTTATAAAAAGGATTAGAAAGAAGTAAATCTATATTTTTTAAGGTTTTATTGAAATTTTATTTAAGTTTCTACATGTCCTCCATCATTAGCAATACGAAGGGTAATACGATTTTGCAGTTCACGAAAAACATTTGCCAACTGATTTACAGTAATGCCTGAAATCACATTATTTACTTTAGCTATACTTAAAACTAGGTACATTAAACTTTATAACATTTTTTAGAGATTATTTCTATCGCAAATACAAATAAAGTTTTAAATTTTTTAACGTGCACAGGAACTTTATGGACACCTTGTATATATATATATATATATATATATATATATATATATATATATATATATATATCGAGAGAGAGAGAGCGCGCGAAAGAGATAGAGATCAATGGATTTTTTTAATTAAATACAATTCTAATTACACTAAACGGTATATTTAGTGGAGACATGTTTTTGCATAGACATTCCTGCTTTTGGAGGTGAGAGGTCGGCTTTGTCATTTTTGTTGCTTTTTAACAGTGAAATTAATGTGTACGGATCGAAAGTGTGTATAAAGAAAATCTGTCTCGGGAAGTGTTTTCGCTGATTTAAATAGTAATACAGTTTGAGTTATGTCGAGAGGTATATTTTATTTAATAAGACTTTCGAGCTCTAGACCGGCAGATATAAATTTCACTATTAAAAATAACATGTATCTCTACTCAGATATGTGTACCCACTACATATAACTTTATAGTAATAAGAAATATATCTACAAAAAAAATTTTGTTTTCAGTTGAAAGGCGTTAGTTATTTTTATTCGAAAAACATGTATTCATTTTTTACATCAGCTTACAAAAAAAAAATTAAAATGAGTTAATGTTAAATTTTTTTTAGAGAAAACGGCTTTTGACAAATTTATGATTTCTGTATAAATTCATTTTTACTATCAACCCCGAAACCATATCTTCGAAAGTCAGTGTCGAAAAAATAAGCTGAATATTTAATTTTGTTTGTTGATAATAATGCTCTATTTCTTCATATTGAGCACTCTAATTAATGATTTATATATATATATATATATATATATATATATATATATATATATATATATATATATATATATAAATATGTCATCCACAGACACACTGCTTCGCTGTATCACAGCTCATCAGTGTAGTAGACATCCGATTGCCTCAAGCCGATTTGACATCAGTCGGAGATTTTCCCCTAAGCTATCAGCTCCCGACAAAGAGGAAGGTGAATTTTTACGAATTTATTTGAGAATAAACACGCCAGTGACTCAGAGTGCTCAATTCATAGAAGAGCTTTTGCATCAACAGTAGCAATCACTGTTTACAAATTTGTGCTTTTCCCTCTAAAGTGCTCAACCGAATTTTATTTTTTCAGGGGCGTCTATATATGTCATCCACACATATATATAAGATTTAAGAGAGTTGATGTTAGTAGGAAGATAAACATACAGCCATACAACAGACGATGTTCGAGTCAAAATTAGAGAGAATTTTATCAGGCTGCAGTAAAAAAAAATAAGCGTATGGCTAGTTTCTATTTTCCCCTTCTTCTAACACCTACTTCGACGTATGACACTGGATTATTTAATACAGTATGTACCAGGTATTCAATAAATCACTTTTAGCGATCCATAAGTGAAATCAACCTAACGTTATTTTACACGGCATGCGCCAAATTTTAGCATGCCCATTTCTCTTTCAGAGCTATTGAGAGAATTAAGATGTTAGCTTCTAATTTACATTATTCCGACTATTGTCCTCATCTTTGTCGGCATGTTTATCACGTTTCGGCCGTTGTGGTTGGAATGTCGAACTGAACCCTTTATTTCGCTCGCTGGGGTAGACTGTTCTAGTTCCACGTGTCATGTTTAATGGATGTCAGTTATCAGTTATCTCCTGTTAATTTCCCTCTGAACGTTACCCACTGCTTTAACCGGTTATTGTGAGTTCAATACCCGGTTAAGGCAGTGGATAAGTTTATGAATGAGTTCGAGGCGCGGATATATCATTCGTAACTAACAAAAATACATATTATAAGCGATAAGACGTCTTACGGGCGGCACATTTGTTCAGCTAGTCATCAACTACGATCTTAGAAAGTCGATGACAGTATCGCCAGGCAGCTCATTATCAAACGTGTGGTGTATGAGAAAGTCAGTACAATGGGATTAGGAAGCAGTTTATGTCCGAAATGACCCAGGAGAGCCGTGTAATCCGATCAAAGTTCTTGCTGAGCATGTTCAAGGGCCTCGAGGATCCCGCCATGATCTTGTTCTTTGACAAGAACGACCAGAACCAGAAGGAAAGCAGGAAGAACGACTGGTGGTTCTACGCTTACAACAAGGAAGTACTCACGATGATGCACACCAGGTCTGTGTAACCCCACTTCTGTTCACAGTGCCTCAGTATCAATATCACCACCTACATTGAGGTGTTGGACGTAGTGATCTAACCCTGAATCGAGAGAGTGGCCCCAGGAGAAGTAGAGTGTGTTCCAATAGCAATTCCGTCTCACATGACTTTGGGAGATGCTGGCCGAGAATTTTCACGATCATGTCAACCCAACATATAATAGCCTAGATTTGAATACTTTGGGCTACTATGTCTGAGGTGCCGTCGAAAAGGAAACCAAGCAGTGGACTCCTAATATCAAGGATTCGTTTGATACTGTCACTGTGGATATGATAGCCAATATGAACAAGGACCACCCAATCATGGCATGTAGTCGCTTCCGAGGACACACCTAGGCCGCCTCGAGATAAAGGGCAGTTTTCTTGAACAGAAGGTAATTTCTAGTTTTATAAGCGAAATACGTACAATATCAGTCGACTTTGTCATATTTAAGGACGTTCCTTGTATCGCAACAGTGAGCGCTTTACAAACAGAGACTCCGCATTAAACTATCCGTACAGGATATCTTTCAGGATATGATGGTCATGCACAAAACTGCTCTCCATTAACCACCACAAGGACCCATCCCTGCATCCCATTAGAATGTCTGAGGACCAACTTCTCGAGAGCTCCTCTCTGCGGCTGCTCGGTCTCACGCTGTCCGCTGATCTGAGATGGAACAAATACATCAAGTCAGTTGCATCATCCACCGCAAGAAAAGTTGGTTCCCTGTGCCGAGCCAGGAAATTTTTCTCCCCGGAATCGATCCTCCAAGTCTATAAATCGACCATTCGCCCTTGCATGGAGTATTGCTGCCATTTATGGTCTGGGGCCCCTGCTGGTTGCCTCAGGGTTCTTGATAAGATCCAGAGACGGATATGCAATGTGATTGGCCCTGATCTGTCATCTCGTCTGCAGTCGCTCTCTCACAGACGCGATGTTGCATCGCTCTGCCTTTTCTACAAGTACTTTCACGGTAATTGCTCCGAGGAGTTGCTTTCGCTTGTCCCTAGGCCTCATGAATTTAAACGTCCTACGAGGCTTGCATCCCGTTCCCACCCCTTCACCGTTGAAACTGTTAGATGTAGACGTCTCTTCTACTCCAATAGCTTCATGTCTCGCACATCTCGCCTATGGAACTCCCTTCCCTATTACTGTTTCCCTGACAAATACAATCTCCAACGGTTTAAGTGTAGCGTCAATCGTCATCTCCAGTTGCCTTGATCTATCCACTTCCCTTCTCCACATCCTTTCATCTTTCATTCCTATCTGCTCTCGCTCCAAATCTTCTGTAACCCCCCTTGCCTTGATCGACCCTCCGTCCTTCTCTTTCTCCACATCCTCTCCTTTACCACTCCTATCTGCTCTTCTTCCAACCCTTCTGTAACCCCATGCGTGATAGTGGCCCCCAGCCTTGCTTGGGGTGATACGCTTAAAAAAATAAAAAATACGGAAGACGGAGCCAATCCAGCGTGGTAGAGGGTCTATACGTTGCTGAACGTGGAATTCATATGTCCAGTGTCCTTGGTGAACACACGACTGTTACAGGAAATGCCCGGAATCCGGCACCATCATCGCAAATGGAAACTATTGCAAAGATGCTCTTAATGACTATAGAATGTTCAACTCTCACTACCATAAGAGGGTCTACTGGGCCTGGAATCTCTGTACATTCTAATATTGACAGTTGTGGTGAGCTTTTTTTCCAACACTCCCTTTGAAAGTTTTTACGATCGTAATTTTGACTTTCCCCATCCGCCCGTTGACCTTTGGTTCAATAAACAGCTGGATACTACCAATCCCAGGTAGGTGAATAATCTACGATTTACAGGATGTTGTCTCCGATGCTGGTGTCATTGTCTCCCTCGTTTTCAGACCAATGATAAAGCCAAATTAATAGCAAGAATGCGCCAGGTACTTGACTGACCTATAGACACAAGTAAATCGCAACTTCAGGATTAGGTTTGGTTTATGGCATATCAACACCTCAAGGGGTCATTTAATTCCGACAAGATTTTTATTGCTGCTAATGTTTTTCTTCAAAAATGTATTGCTGATAATAATGTATTGCTATTAATAATTTTTTCTCAAAAATGTATTTCTGGGATTAAAACGTATTTTTACACTTTCATAGTGTTTTGACCCCAGTTTGGGGGTTAACTATTTGCCTATAGTTGGGACTCTAACAGGTGCTACCACCCCGGGTCAGACTGGGTCTGTGAACACTAGCAATTAAGAGGTAGTTCTACGCTCCTCAAAACCTCCTGATCAGATGCCTTGATGTTGGACGTAGTCTATCGTCTTACCCAGGACGCTCAGGATTAGGATTTTATTTTGAGATGTGCGAGGTTCCAAAGTTCACGCGTATATGTCAGTGCACGCTTCTGTGTATGGCATGCATTTAAACGACGGCAATCGGAATCAAACAGTCATTGTAAACTGCACGATGCTTTTGTTAGTTTCGCCTATGTAGTTCGCCAGGGGTACATACGATTTTGAATTTTGAGCTGTCCTTCTTCTGCCTTGGTAGGCAACCAAAACAAAAAAAATATCAAGTCTGACCTACTATTTGCGGGAAAAGAAATTTATTAATCTTTCCCTAAGTGTATTTGCGAGGAAGTGATTATAACAAAACTCGACTGGAATTTGAACTCGGATCTCCGATTTCTTGTTCGACCCGCTGCCCATTACACCAGCTGCACACCTATCGACGCATTCGGGGTTATAAAGTCATTGTGAACTCCATGATCTTGTCGATGTGGTGCACCAGGGCGACATACGTTTTTCGTATTCAGTGTTGCCAGCCAAAGAGTAAAGAGCCCAGTCTATCCTACTCAGTCAGTTATGTGCCATGCGGGATACACGTTGAGGCGATCATGTATCTTTCGATACATGACTGACGAGGCAGATCCTTTCCCGCAATAGGTTGCCATTTCATTCTGCGGTAGACCAGTTGCTATCCAAGGCTATAGAACCCGGTTTGTCCTGCTATTTACGCAGCGTTGGGGGAGAAGAAGAGGAATCATACCTTTCCCAAGAGTATTAGCACATAAGTGAATGTAATGGATTCGACTGGAATTCGAACTCGGCTCTCCGACTCCTCAATCCGAGCCGCTATCCATTTCTCTATTTAAACCATATCCGGGTAAAGAGATGGATTCATGCCTTTCCCATGGATATTTGCGCCAAAGTGAATGTAAAGAAACAAGATTGGGATTCGAACTCGTCACGCTGATTTTTCCTTCCGAACTACTATCCAATACACTACCTGCACATCTGTATTGCACATATACATGGATATTAATTACCTTGAACTACGGTAGAGTAATGGATTGCAGCTCGGATTGAGGAGCCGAGTTCGAATTTCAGTCGAGTTCCTTACATTCACTTACGTGCTAATACCCTTGGGAAAGGTTTGAAATCAAGCCTTCTCCCATCGGCTATGGGCAAATAGTAGGACAGATAGCTTTGGGTGGCAAGCTGTCTAGGAAAACTCTGAAAACAAAACTGTATGTAGCCCTATCGAAGCACTATAGCGAAGAAAACGGCGACTTACCGCGTCAAACCAAGCGACAGCGCGTCGCGTGTATCCCACGACGGAAAATGTGACGAAAAAGAAAATTACTTCCCAAAAAAAGGACACGTATTCCGCATGACGTGCTGAAGACGGAATATTTAAATTAAAAAAAAAACAAGTCCATCGCAGGAGTGGCTATAAAAGTATTTTGATATGCAAAAATTGGGCGTCCTCTCCCAGTTGTCGACGAATGGAAAAAATGCTCGGCCGATAAAAGCAGTTGGTGTTCTCGAATCGAGAGGAAAATTGGTGTATTTTGGCTACTGCGTTCGTCGGAGAGTGAGTTATTTTTTCTGACTGGTTACGTGCATTGGGATTTGTGAGATAGTTCCTGCGAATCGAGTTCTCGGCATTTCTTTCTGCCCCCGATATTCGAGTCTGAACTTACAGTGATTTGTTCTCTGCGTTGTGGAAGTAATCTGCGACAAATATTTTCTTTGCTTTCAGAACGCTTACAAGCACCTACAATGCAGCGAAGGAAAGGATCGTTCGCATTGAATCGATCATCCCGATTACTATCGACTCCTTTTTTGAACTGCATAAACAAGTAGAAAAATGTTACGCAAATATTCTTCTCATTTCAACCCTGCATCCCATCTTCAACTTGTTCAGCATTCATAATTTAGTCCAGACTTAAACTTTATTACCTCTTTTTTAAAGAAATTCAGCTCAAGCAAAGCGGGAGTACCACTAGCACACAAGGGGTTACAGAGGATTGAGAACAAGTGTAAAGAGGCGTGTTTGAGGAAAGGATACAGAGAAGGAAAAGGAACAAGATCAAGGTATAAGATGTCGATTGACATTATACCTGAATATTTGAAGATCATAGTTATCGGAGAAGCAAGCAAGGGGAAGGGAGTTCCACAGACGGGAAGTGCGAGTAGAAGAGACGGCTACATTTAACCGTTTCGAGGTTCGAGTCCCACATAAAAAAAACAGAATATCGAATGCTTAAAATTAGAAATTGACATTTATCCTGATGCATAACAAGAAAAATATGGATATTCCACTCGAGTGGAATGTGACACATGGTTGAGTGGGTTGGTAGACCACGTGCACGTGGCAAAGGTTTCTCGAGGCCCCTCGTCACTACCACTTCTGGGGGTGCCTCAAGTGCTAGGCAATAATCTTGGCTTACTTCCAAAGGAGAACTAATGTCTGGTGGGATTCTCCCTGGAGTCCGAGCTAACAAGACCTGCACTAGAGGAGTATAAGTATTTAAACACCCCCCCACACACACACACACACACTTTAGTGGAATATTATACAAAGTCGTGTTTAAAATGGATTGGTATTCCACACGTCCATGGACAGGGGACATAGCAAAAAAGAGTTCGAGCTCCTTCGGCCCTTCCTCTTTTGGGGACAGCTCAGTCGCTAGGAAATTCCCTGGGTCCCTCTCTTTTTCATCTTCGACAATGAAATTTACGCCATTTTTTCGAAAAATTATTTACCCCATTTTTTTTTTCAGAACAAAAGGAAGTAACGAAATCAATCCAATTTTATTATCTTACATATTGTCAGTGCTGCAGCCTAGGACTCAGGGCCGGCTTGTCCTCTAGGCTATTATAGGGTGCAGCCTAGGGGACAGGGCGCACTTATCCATTAGGCTAATATAGGCTGCAGCCTAGGACTCAGGGCCGGCTTATCCTTTAGGCTAATAGAGGCTGCAGTCGAGGGCCCAGGGCCGGTTAATCATTTAGGCTAGTATAGGCTGCAGCCTACAGACCCGGGCCAGCTTATTCTTTAGGTTAGTATAGGTTGCAGCCTAAGGCCCCACAAGCTTTTACAAAGCAATGATTATAATTTTTTTAATGTTATAACTTCTAAATAGGTTCATAAACTAAAATGATATCAATAGGACAAACTCATACTTATTTAACTTTGCAGGAAGCAAAGGAAGGAAAAGAATGTTTTAGTTTGTGTCATTGTGTTTCAAGTAGATAGCATGTTTGATTTTAGTTCAGAATGTTTAAATCTGAGATATTTTTTATAAAGCAGTGTTTTTAATTTTCTAGAAGTTATAACTTATAGGTTTATAAACTGAAATGATAACAGTATTACAAACTCATTTATTTTGATTGTTTTATTGTTATAATGCTAGTTATAAAAAATCTGTATTTATAACACAGTTGTGTCGAAATATGTGTTAATTTAGTTTGCAATAAATAGGAAAATAGTGGTATTTCTTAAACATTTTTATTGACAAACAAAAGATAGCTATTCTAGTTCATTGAAAGAATTTACAATAGCTATACTTCAAGCTATGAAAATGTCGGTAAAATATAGTAAAAAAAATATTCAAGACAAGTACGGTCAAGTTAGAGGGTGGCTCCATCTGAGTGGGCCCCATAATTTCATTAGCCTAGGGGCCCCAAAAGGTCATAATCCGGCCCTGCATATTGTTATTGGTATACGAACGTTCAGGAAACGCGTAATTTTCCTCGATTGTTAATCGAATATCGATTACCAATAACACAGCTTTGAATCAGCCACCATTGGTGAAAGTCGAAATATATTACCGCGTTTTATGTTGAAACATTTCATCGAGTGGGTCAATTATATGAATTGTGTTGCATGTTGAAAAATGAAGCTTAAAGTAAATATTTTATATTTATTATCTTGACGGTACCCTCACCATCAAGGTTGGCAATAGGTGTAACAGTTATTTACTGTTACAACTGTCTAGGCAACAAAGTAATTAGACTAACTTGCTCAAGTACATGCTCACCAAGCATTTTTATCAACATATATATCAGGGAAATGGTACAGGAAGAAACAGATTCATGCCTTTTAAAGGATATTTGTGCTAAGTGAACAGAAGCTTCAGCCGGAATTTGAACTCGCTTTGCCGATTCTGTTTTCCCTGCTACCTCGCATCTCCGTTTAGTAAATATCTAGAATACAGGGAAATATGATCTCATGTTTTTTCTAAGAGTATTAATGCTATGTGAATACGAGAAGTCTCAGTCGAAATTCGAACTCGCTTTTTTATCGTTTTGCCATCTGATAACTTATACTACCTTATTCTACCAGTTAATAGATATCTAGAATGCAAGGGAAGTTGAATTCATGCCTTTCGAAAAGTTATTAGCTAAGTGAACGTAAGCTGCCCAAGCTGAGATTCGAAATCTGTTTGCCGTTTCTGTTTTCTCTACTGACGTATTTTTCACAGCTTCAGTTATCATTATGTATTTGTTACATGATTTTGTTATTATTAATTTATATATTATGTATTTGTTACATGATTTTGTTCGTTTAATATTCATTTATTATACTCGCTTTAAGTTCGCGATCTGCAGCCCTTAAGCACGATACCTCGTCACTTTCAATGCATAGAATTGATAATTATTTGCAAATAAGATTTTGCTTCATAAATAGCATTTAATATACCTGAGGTTATTTCCCTTAACAATTTCCATTACTGTAATTTAATTTATAGGTGATACGCAATACAAATAGCACCTTCCCATCAGGATCGTCACAATAGATATACCTGGGTTCATCACTGTCAGCCTGAGAGCAAAAAAAAGATCAACGGTTTGGTGCCACTCAGACGAGAAGAATAACAGATATTACCTTTTGACTGATATTCGTGGTTTCTTGTCTCATAAAATCAGTGACACTGACCGCATTATAGCACTTTAAAAATGTCGTGTAATAACAAAGGATTTTCCCGAAAGTAAAGTTTTTAATTATTCAAATATTCTTTTAAAGAAATCGGAAGTTTTAAATTCCTCGAGTTTTGAGTTTGGTACCAAATATGTTATGTTGGTTTTCAGTTGATAATATGTTTGATAATTTCTTAAAACCGTAGATTTTATGGTTACGGTTTTACTACATCTTTCCTCGGTCTTCATTTGGTCTTTGATTGATTTGTTTGTATAACGGCCTACCAAATCCTTATGGGTCATTTGATGTCGAAATATAAACTTTGAAGTATTTTTTTTTTACTTTGAAGTAATAAAAATATGATATACGTTATTCTGCTTTCACAATTGTATACAATTGTATACATGAAAAACTTTTAAAAAATATTAAAACCAATAGAGTTGTGTGGGTACAAGTCACATCAACCTCCTCCAAAACAATGACTTTCTTTGTATAATAGGCGAGGTGATTTTTAGATAAACATCTTGGGAGATATACGTGTAATATAGATATGGAGTATGTCCAAACAGAAATCACAGTCTAGTCTGGCATACGGTCACAAGTACACTAACCCGTTAAACATTGGACGGCATTAAATCACCTTATTTACTTAACTTAATCAGACACAAGGCCATAAATTTAGAGCTCTAAATGATGATTGAATTCACAGCTGCTCTAGTGTAAGATAAGCTTATTGATTCTCAGTAAAGGATTTCAGTACGGATAATTGTACTTAATGGCGAATGGTAACTTGTGAGATTTCGCCGCCTCCATACAGGAAACATTCGACCGAACGTTTAGTGCTACTATCGGTTGAAATTTATAAAATATCTTCGTTCTAAAAACAGTTTTTCAGGAAATTAGACTTTTGATATTCATTTTTAAGGTTCTTTTTACTATTGATGGGAGTTTCCTCCCAAACCATTTGCTTTTGGTAATGTGGAAGTCTAACAGCTTGGTTATATCATTATTTTCGCTTTTTGTTACATGTGCTATCCATTTTTGTTGTTTTTATTGTTGTTGATGGAAGTGTCCAAGTAGTTTAGTTTAATTTGGTGTTAGGCCAAACGAAATGGATCTAGACTGTAGTTAGATTATTTTGTCTCAGTATTCCAAGTGAATGAATGTCTGCTTTGAAAATCAGCATTGATATATGACTTTTGATGTGGATTCGAGCACAAACACCGATGGAAAATGCTCAACTAACTGACCCATCAAACAGGCCAAGTTAGTGATATTTATTAATTAGTCTGGTATAAGAACACAAATATTGAGCACCCAGTGCAGATTGAACTCACTACAGTATTAATGATCTCCAAGACAGTTTTTGTAACGATTGCTCCAAAGGGTTATTTTTACTTCTTACGCTTAACTTCGTTAACATCAAGGCTACCAACTTGAGGACATAGATCAAAAATCGAACTTACAATAATAATGGATTTATTGTGCATGGCAACCACAGCGCTACCAGCAGAATGTCTTAATAGTTATTTAGCTTAGCTCTGTCTGGCATAAGGTCACACATATTGAGTAATTTGTGAGAATTCAACTAACTACAGTCTGCATGGTTAGATTACTAACTATTGCTCCACAGCTAGGAGTACATTGCCGATGTCATATATAACAATTTTTTTACGGGGTATCTCGTTATTTCGCCTTCTACATATAGATAGATATTTTTTCACGTATTTGATGGCGTATTTACCCAAAATAAAAAAATGTCTGAAAAATATTCCCAGCTAGAAGTTGGGGTATCGGGTAGACTAATATAGACAACCAGTTTTTGTACTTTGTCTAATTTCGTTATAATGTTAAATAAAATGCTATAATAATAAAATGGGACTTTATACGCTATCAAATACGCTAAATGGGTTACTTCTGGTTAGTCTCTTAACCTGAAACTCACTAAGATGCCAATCTTGACTTTTGTGCTACATAGCCTGTCAGAAAATCAACTGTGCTATCAAATACGCCAGTCGTAATTAACTGCAAATGTAGTGAGGCTCGTATTAAATATCAAAATGATATATTTTCTCACTGTCAAATCATCCAAAATGCTTTCTTTTGGTTTCTCTGCAAAGAATGTGTCTTTTAATGAATTTCTGTTACCATAAAATTGAAATTCATATCTCTGCGTCTAAATGTCTGCACGTCTCTGGTAATTGGTGTAATGCATTCGTTTGATGTCAAGCAGCATTTCGTTTCGTTTCGTTGATGATAAAGCTTTTTTAAGCAACCCAAGGGTCATAAATAGATAAGTCCGCCTTTATAATATGTAAAAATATTTTTAAAACAGGAAGCTAAGAAAAGAAACGGCGCTAGCAACTCTAAATTCCAATATCACAGAATTATGAATTAGATACAACTCTGTCCTAAAGTATCAGAACGCTTTAATCAAAGTTTACGTCAACTTACGGATGATACATTTATTAGTTTCTAATATATAATATAATAGAGTTCATAATAGACAAGAAACAATTTAAAATATGTATGTAAAAGTTCTTGTAGAGTCAATGTGTAATAAAAAAACGAGAAAGAGATTCGTGTGTAAAGCTTTACTCAGTTTAACTTTGCGTACTCCAAAGAGTCCGCATTATATATGGAGAGTTCTACTAAGGGGAAGTAATTGCTTCCATTTTGAAAACTTTGTTACCACAGATTGTCAGTAGATTTCAGGGGAATTCAATTGTAAGTAGCTTTACGTCAGGCTAAGGTAAGCTTAATACATATCTAACTATATATCGTTGGGTTTTGTATTCAACTAACAGTGGATGGAAAATATTTATTAAAAATTCAAAAAAAAATTTTTATGAATCCACGCAAATGAAGTGATGTATTGGACATACTCTGCTCCAGTCTCCCGCCATTTCAAAGCCTGCCTTCTCCCTCTCTTCCTCTCTGTCCCTGTCTCTCTCTCTCTCTCTCTCTGTCCCTCTCTCTCTCTCTCTCTCTCTCTCGCTGTCTCTCTCGCTGTCTCTCTGTCCCTCTCTCATTATTTGACTATTGTTCGATTTACGATTCATTCGTTTGCTACTTACGTTTCACTCAGTTTTTTTTTTCTACGAAATTTTGAAATGGAAACTTTTATGAAGGTAAAAATTAATAAATAAAATTATGGACTTTATTTATTAGATTTATAATTTTTTTTTTTAATTATTAAAATCCAATAATTAGTTTGTTTTTTATACACTCCTCATGAAAAATTTAAGACCATTTGAAAATTTTTTATAAGAGACTGTTTGTCATGGATACATTATAAACTGTTTCTTACTTAAGGTTACTAATTCTATAATCTAAAAGGTTATGTAGACAAAAAGTTATAATCCAATCAATTTATTCAGAAATGGACATTTTTATAAAATGAGGTGTTTTACACTTGATCAAAATTATAAGACCAGGGGGTATAAATTGTTAGATCTAGGGTAATTCCAATGTTTTTAGTTCAGTTAGAGATTAACAATAACTGCGTAAAGGTATCACCATGCCTAAAGCAAGCAAACTTACCGAAGTTGAGCGTGCTCGAATTCTAGATTTCCATAATCAAAGTTTGTCACAGCGAGCGATCGCAGCTAAGGTAAATCGCAGTAAAACTGTGATTTGCAACTTTCTAAAGGACAGTGTGAATTATGGAAACGTAAAGTCTACTGGTAGGCCAAAAAGATTTCTCCGGCATTGAGTAGGATAATAAGACGGGTTGTTGTGAGAGCCAGTGGACTTTCTTCTAGTCCAATTAAGGCAGCCACATATGCTGATTGCAGTCCAGCAACCATCAGACGACACTTACGACAAAAAGGAATGGTAAATAAAAAGCGCAAACAAATTCCTCGGCTGCTTCCACGTCACAAAGTGAACCGTTTAAGGTTTGGTCGTGAATACCAAACATGGGACATTGAGAGGTGGAAGAAAGTCCTGTTTTCTGATGAGAAAAAAATTCAATCTAGATGGTCCTGATGGCTTCCAACGATATTGGCATAACAAAAACATGCCTCCTGAAATTTTCTCCACACATCATAGTGGTGGAGGGTTCCTAAAGGTATGGGGTGCCTTTTCTTACAGAGGGACGATGGAGCTCCAGGTGGTGCAGTGTCGTCAGACAGCGGCTGGTTATGTTAGCATGCTACAAAAAGCATCGTTGGTGATGGAGGGCCATCGTTTGTGTGGGGATGGATGGTTATTCCAACAGGATAATGCTGCAATCCACGCTGCATGCCGGACCTTGACCTTTCTACAAGAAAATGTGGTCCATTTCTTGAGACATCCAGCATGCTCAACGGACTTGAACCCAATTGAAAAGGTTTGGAGATGGATGGTAAGAGATGTTTATCGAAATGGCAAACAATATTCAACAAAAAATGAACTATGTGAAGTTATCTTCAGAAACTGGAGCAATATTCTCGCAGCTTAATGGAAACACTAATTTCTAGCATGCCCCAAAGAATTTTTGAAGTCATCAAAACCAGTGGAGGTAGAACACATTATTAAATTTGGTTGTTCAATGTTTTTGTACATTTTTCGTAGAATTTTTGTCTCTGGTCTTATAATTTTGATCAAGTGTAAAACGCCTCATTTTATAAAAATGTCAATTTCTCAATAAAATGTTCAGATTATAACTTTTTGTCTACATAACCTTTTAGATTATAAAATTAGTAACCTTAAGTAAGAAATGTTTAAAATTTTTCCATGAAAAATAGTCTTTTTTAAAAAAAAATTTCAAGTGGTCTTAAATTTTTGATCAGGAGTGTAGATGTTTAAATCCGAGGCGTTTTTCATCTCAAATTTTTCTCATGCAAATTATTACGATTATTTTTTCTTTACAGATAAATAAATTTTCATATTATCACTTTTCAAAAATATCGCCGGTTCTACAGAGTGTACCCAAATAATTTTGATGTCAGAATTGGCTGCAATCTCTCTAATTACTAATGGAATAAAAATTTTGATAATCAAATTTATTTTGATACAAATTCGCGTCTTCATATATACAGAAATATGTGAGGTATTCCTCCACCACTTAATTTATGGGACAAACAGTCTAGAAGAAAGCGTTTTAGTTAAATATCTAATAAAATGGTTGTTTGGAATAAGTATCTCTTGGGTAGAATTTCCTCCCAAAATTAATAATCATCCCGGCACCTGGATTTGAAACTAAAGGATGTTAGCATCTGTTGAATTTGGTATCTGAGGAGGGACCCGGAACAAATTCTCCACGAATATCAAGGAAATGTATTCTAGGGTCTGACAAAAATATGAGCCGAGTTCAAGTCCAGTCTTAGACTATTGCTTTCCCTTTCGCACTACTTTACTTCAGAAAGGCATGAATCTATCTTCTTCTTTTTTTCTTTTTTTAAGCATTTCACCCCAAGCAAAGCGGGAGTGCCCCTAGCACGCATGGAGTTACAAAGAGTGAAAAAAAGACTGAGTAAAAGGATAAAAGATGTACAGGGTTCAAGAAGACAGATGATAGCGGTTGACGTTGCATTTAAATTTTTGAAGATTTATAATTATCAGTGAAGCAAGTAAACGGAAGGAAGTTCCACAGTCGGGAAGTGAGAGAAACATTTGTAGTAGAAGTGGCAGTTACATTTAGCTATTTCAACAGTAAAAGGGTGGGACCTAAATGCCAATCTAGTAGCACACTTAAATTCATGTAATCAGAGCACCGGGGTTAAAAAGCTTGTCAGAGCAGTTGCCATGAAAATATTTGTAGAAAAGAAACAGTCACGGCGGTGGGAAAGTGATTGAAGTCGAAATGCCAAGTCCGAATCGGTTACATATGTCTTCTCCACATCATCTTTGAATTGCAAATAATAGGATATATGCGAGCTTGTGGATGTCCAAATAAACTGGTCTGAACAACATTCCAGAAACACTAGGTATAATCTCTCTCTCTCTCTCTCTCTCTCTATATATATATATATATATATATATATATATATATATATATAAAGACATTTTTATGTTTATACATTCTTTTTTATAGATACAAATATTTAAGTAAATGCTGTTTATAATAAACAGTATTAACAACATTTACCGGCCTGAAAGCCCGAGAATTTGTCATAGAAAATATGCGTCCTACGACAAGAATCGAACCTGTATACTATAACCGTCATATAGCCTGACGTGCTTTTACCAATTTCGCCACAGAAGAGTGTTTCGGTTAGTAAGATCGATTTTACTGTTTTTAAACTACAATTTTCCATGATATTTTCATGTGCATTCATATTTGCTCGATGCGTATCTAAATGTAAATAAATGAGGTCACACATTATGAAATTCTATAAAAAAGAATGTAAAAACAAAAAATGTCTTAAAATAATTGTCAGACTTTGTCCATTTCATTATATATATATATATATATATATATATATTTCATTGAATAGCATAGATATATTCATTTTATACTAAACCTTTCGAGTTCTCTAATCGGTTTCTTGATGTTAAGATGAAATTCATCAAGGAAGGCACTCGTAGTTTTTTCCTATCCAAATACTTCCAATCTCCTAGATGATTATCGTCGGGGGTAAATTTATCCGTTTTTGATTTGCAAAAAATTCCATAGCTACAACGGATAAATTTAATTTTTTTAAATAATTATAACAGGGCGCGTTCATGTGTGTGTTATTTTTCATCACCATCACAACGAGATTTTATCACTGTTACAATAAGTTTGCCTTTGTAATTTATTCCTAGGGATGATCTTGGAGGAGATCGAAAGTACTTGGTTAGGAAAAACTACGGTAGCTTCCTTGATGAGTTTTATCTTAACATCACTCTCTAGACATTTACGCTGTAGTGAATTATTTGTACTTTGATCATGGTAGCATTATTTATGTCAAAGTTGTGATCAGTGTCGTTACAGTGGGCAACCAATACATTTGATGTATTACTTTGTAAAATGTCCCTTTTGTGTTCATATAATCTTTTATTTAAATTCCTTGAGGTTTCTTCTATGTATTTTTGTGACAAATGTTACAGGCGATGGAGTAAACTCATTCTAGTTTTAGCCTACTGTTTTATTTAGTATTGACTATGTCTTTTATTGTTTTAGATATAGTAGTAACGACTTTTATGTTGAGTTTAGATAGATTCTTTTCGAGTGTAAATGTCATATAATTAGTAGGCAGGATAATATAATATGGATTCATTGGGTTTCTGAGGATGGACTACGTTTTGTTTTGGAATATTTTGTGGGCCTTTTGTTTTGAATTGAATATAAAATAATTAAGGTACTGGAGGAGCATGAAAGTGTTTTCAAGGCAGTTCTCTTCGTGTAAACAATCCGAGCTGCATATTCTTAGAGCTCTTAGGTAGAATCCGATGACTATGACGAATTTTATTTTCTTGTTATAATGGGAATCAAAATTTATTAGGTCGTGTTTGTCGGTTGATTTCCGTTGGACACCGAGTTTTAAACTGTTGTTAATACGATAGAATTCTCAGCACCTCTCTGTCGTGCGCATGCGTAGTCCTACCAACATGACAAAATTAGCCCGATTAAGTCCTGAAAGGACGAAACTCGTCACAAGTAAACTTTTCCACTTTATCATAAAATTTCCCTAAATACTCTTCTTGATATATAAAAATATATATCGTTATCTCATATATATATATATATATATATATATATATATATATATATATATAGTATTAAGGTATGCTATATTTATGTGTTAAAGTATCCAATAACGAGGATAGAGCGTATGTAAATATAAAAGTGGACATTGAAGTCAACACCCCATTCTTATACACAAGCGTCATCCCACGTGGACTTCAACGTCTACTTTTATCATCAACGCAGTTACAATAAGTTTGTCTTTGTAATCTACCACTGAAGATGAATTTGGAAGAAACCAAAAATACTAGGGTTAACGAAAACGCCTTCCTTCGTGAATTTCATCTTAACATCAAGATGCTGACTAGATAACTGGAAAGTATCAGTTTAAAAATAGACACAAAATGTTTATAATGTTTAATGAAACATCTTTGAATGAAGATACGCTGCCTATATATATATATATATATATATATATATATATATATATATGTATATATATATATATATATATATATATATATATATTATGAAATGGACAAAGTCCGACAATTATTTCAAGACATTGAGATAATATATATATATATATATATATATATATATATATATATATATATATATATATATATTAAGACATTTGTATGTGTATTCGTTCTGTTTATAGATATAAATATTTAAGTAAATGCTCTGTTTATAATAAACAGTATTAACGACATTTACCGGCTTGAATGTCCGAGAAATTTTTATAGAAAATATTCGTCCTCGGTAAATCGGTAAAGCACATCAGGCTATATGACCGTTCCGTGTAGGATACAGGTTCGATTCTATGAAAATTTCTCTGACATTCAGGCCGGTAAATGTTATTTAATACTGTTTATTATAAACAGAGCCTTTATTTAAATACTTGTATCTATAAAAACAATGTTAAAACATAAAAATGTGTTTAAATATATATATATATATATATATATATATATATATATATATATATATATATATATATATTGTCATCCACAGACAGGCTGTTTCGCTGTATCACAGCTCATCAGTGTGGCTAGACGTCCGGTTGCCTCTGGCTAGAATCGAAAACCGGCTGAATTCGCATCAGTCGGAAATTTTACCCTGAAGCCGTTGGCGCACGGCAGAGAAGAAGGTGAATTTAAGCGTATTTATATTTAGATAAACACACAGTGACTGAGAGAACTCGATTCGATTTACCGAAGAGTCTTGCATATATATATATATATCACTCTTGGTAGTTTTCTGTTTTCATTAAATTAATCGCTCTGATTTAACATTGAGCTCTCTAGATTTCATCCTCTTTGGGATTATCCATACGGATTACCAAGATTTTCATTACTTATATATATATATATATATATATATATGTGTGTGTGTGTGTGTGTGTGTGTGTGTGTGTGTGTGTGTGTGTGTGTGTGTGTGTGTGTAAAAAATAAAAATAAGTTTTTATTATGATGAGTCATTTTTTAGCCGAGAGGCAAATCCTAAAATACGTGGACTGCATCCTATGTCAAGGTCAAGGACCATACGTGATACACGCTTGGTCGATCATGTCTCTTTCGCTTCAATGGACAGAAGATTTCCCGCCACAGTCTGTCGTTTCTTTCTAGAGTACACTGGTTGCTAATCAAGGCTATAGAGCACAGTCTGCCCTGATATTCAATCCGTAGCTGAGGAGAGAAGAGATTCATACCTTTTCTAAGGATATTTGCGCATAAGTGAATGTAACATACTCAATTCGAACTCGACTATCCGAATTCTCATTCAGAATGGTTATCCATTACGCCACACCACACATCCATATGGACCCTACCAAAAAGGCCTACCTTCTGCTTTCAATCTCAAGAATAAACCTTTTCACTCTTTACCTATATAGACTCAAATAGAAAACCGATGTACTTAACATTTAAGTATAATTTTTAAAAAGATTGACATTAAACCCTAACCCTAATTCCCAACCTATCCAGTTTGTTCTTGGTCCCTTTTTTTTATCTCGACTGGGTCACCTTTTTTTCTTTTTTCCCCATGATCGCATTTATTTTATCCTTACCTCTCTCTTAGCGAGAGAACCTCTTGATTTTGTCTAAAGACAAAATTCAGCGGCCTCTCTTAAATTCTTTGAGAGTTTGACGGGTCCAACTGACATTAGTTATCTTTATTTTTTGTATTTGTTTTGATATTTTAGTTTGTTTTGGTGTTCATCCCCCCCTCATTAGGTATCATTTACAGATTTTTATAGAAAGAATTTTATGCTCATTAATTTTTTATGTCATGGTGTGTGTTTTGTAGATTCGCTGAGTGTACGTGGTATTATGGTATATGGTGGATTGTATGATAATGGATGAGTTCTTGTGGTGGATGTGGAATTTCTAACGAGTGAATGGTTCATGAATCGGATTACCTAGGTATAAGATAGTAAGTGACGACCAGCCTCAACCCATTCCCTCTTTTAGGCCTTGTGCCACAATTGTATTACATATATAATACTTATATATGTAATACAATAAATTTGAACATTAAATGATCAAACAAGGTTTTGTAATGTCGTACAATTCACCCCACTCAACCAATAATATAAGTAGTTACTTCTATCTTGTTAATGAATTTCCACACAATTATCCACCGATTTTTTTTTTTGTTGTTTTTTGTTTGTTTTTTGTTGGAGATCAAGGGAGAGACAGTCTTTTCAATACTCCAACACTTTCTCCCCTAGTCTTCCCGATTTCAATGACGCTGTAGCCTGAATACCTTTAGATTTATTCCTCATTTTCCCCGATCAGAACAACGTACAAGGAAAGAAACAGAAATTAAGAAAGAAATAATAGCAAAACAAAAAAATAAAAATAATAATAGTAGTCAACAATGCTGCATCTAATAAAAATTCAAGATATTTCAACTGATGCTACTATTATATGTAATCAAGATAATTTCCCTTCCTCATGACCGTATTTATTTTATCCTTTCTCTTTCTCTTGATTTTGTCTAAAGACAGAATACAGCGGCCTCCCTTAAATCTTTAGAGGGCTTGACGGGTCCAAGTAACATCAGTTATCTTATTTTGTTATTTTTTTTATATTTTTAGTTTGTTTTTTTAGGCTCATTCCCCACCCTCTCATCGCGTATCATTTACAGATTTTTATATATAGAATTTTATTTTTTTAAGACATTTTTTTATGTTTATACGCTCCTTCCATAGATACAAATATCCAAGTAAATGCTCTGCTTATAATAAACAGTATTAACAACATTTACCGGCCTGAATGTCCGAGAAATTTTCACAGAAAATATGCGTCCTCCGACAGGAAAAAAAATATCTTTAAAAAATAATTGTCGGACTTTGTCCATTTCATGATGTGTGACGTCATAGAATTTTATGCTCATTAAATTTTTATATTTTTGTAGGTCCCCTAAGAGTATGCGGTATTATGGTAGATGGAGGATTGAATAATGATGGATTAGTTCTTGTAGTCGATGTGCAAATTGTAACGAATGAATGGGTCGTGAATCGGATTAGCTCGGTATAAGATAGTAAGTAATGATCAGCCTCAACCCATTCCCCCTTTTAGGCTTTGTGCCAAAATTGTATTTTATATACAATAAATCTCACGAAGATAATGACATCAAATATGACGTCACTGAGAGATCGATGGGAAAATAAAATATAAGCTTATCTTTTGATCTTTTGCCATTAGAAAGTCTTGCGTAGTTGAATCGTTAAGACAGTCTTAGATTCCCAACCTCCCCAGTTTGTTTTGGCCTGCCCTTTTCATCTTGACTGGGTCATTTTTTTTTAAAATTTTCTAATGCCTATATTTTTTTCATCCTTCCTCCTCCCTTAAAGAGAGAGCTTTTGATTTTGTCGGAAGACAGAATACAGAAGCAACTCTTATTTTTGTGTGGTGGACAGTTCTTACTAACATCTTTCCTTTTTCAGTTTGCTTTCGTGATCATCACCCCCGCCTCCATCGTTTCATAACGTTCATAGAAGTTTTATATATATTTTTGTATACACAATTGTATATATTTTTTGAAATTATTACGTCATGGGGTGGTTTGTTTTGTTTTGTTTTTTTTAGTAGGTTCCCTGTGTGTGAGAGATATTTTGGTTTATGTAGGAGTGAATGATGACGGATAAGGATTTTAATATTTTCATCCTATATATTTATTCAACTTAGTCGAACACAAAGCTATGCATTATGAGGCAACAAGGTAAGAACTGAATTCAGTGCATTAGGTTTGGTTTGGTTTGGTTTGGTTTGGTTTGGTTTGGTTTGGTTTAGTTTGGTTTGGTTTGTTTTACGGCATATCAACCTCCATAGGTCATTTAATACCGACAACATTTTTTTCCTGGTAATATTTTTGTTTTGTCAAAAATCTATTTCTGTTAATATTTTTTTCCTCAAAAATGTATAGCTGGTAATATTATTTTTTCAAAAATGTATAGCTGATAATATGTTTTCAAAAACGTATTGCTGGCAATAGTTTGTTCTGTTTGTTTTTTTCAAAAACGTATTGCTGGTAATATTTTATAATGCTTTTTACCACAGTTTCAGGGTTAACCATTTGCCCATAGCTGGGACCCTAACAGGTGCTACCACCCCGGGTTAGGGTGGGCCTGGGAACACCAGCAATTAAGAGGTGGTTCCACGCTCCTCAAAACCTTCTGATCAGAGGCCTTGCTGTTGGATGTAGTTTATCGTTTTACCCAGGACGCAGATGTAGTTTATCGTCTTACCCAGGACGCGAAAATCCAATGCATTAGTAATGATATCTAAAATTAGTTTGTTAATGATTGTACTATTGTAAGAACATAGTCTGGTACAAGACCACGTAATAAAGACTGAACTCACTCTAGAGCTAAACAAACTTGTTAACTAATGCGCCCATTAAATTTGATTGATCGATTCGTTTTCTAAGGCTTATCAATCCTTTGCAGGTTATTTAAAGCCAAAAAATATTTTTAGATTGTAATTTTTTTTTTTTAGATAATACAGTGTAACCCGGATATAAGAGAGTTGTCGGGACCGGCGAAGAAGTCTCTTATATCCGGGTCTCTTATATCCGGCTTACACTGTAATGATTTAGTGATACAGGTCTTAATTAAGTCATAGAAAAGAGGTGGGTTCATGCCTTTCCCAAGGGTATTTACGCGTAAGTGAATATAACGAACCCGACTGGAATTCGACTCTAAGATTAACAATTCCGAGCCAGTATCTATTACAGCAAGCTTTCTCTTATGAACGTCCAATAATTACCCAAACCTTATAGGCAGTCAAAAAATAGTTACTATTGATTAAAACTGCTTATTGTGGTATTCCAACAAAGACATAGTATGAAATTGTCAGTACTAACAGCCACAACAATAATCTCAAAATCCTTCTATTACAATATCAGAAACAAAAGTGGGTATCAGAAAAAAAAAAAGTTCTGAGGTCATTTTGATTAAATTAGTCATGAGGATTGCGGTTAACCTTTAGGCCTAACGGTTAGTGAACCATGACGTGACTACTATTCACACTTTTTGATCAACTAGGCGATTGTTTGAATTCTATTGGCCTATTTTCTTTTTTCTTCTTTTTTTATTTATTTATTTTTTTTCTCTGATGTTTTTGGAAATAGAAATCAAAGAATCTCTCCTGAGTTTGAACACATTGCTTTCTCTAGGCTTACCTTAACCATTTCCCCCTTCTCGCCATTATTCTTCCATCTCTCTCTTCCTCACCCGTTCCCTGATTACCATCCACTTCCTGCACCATAAAACTCTTTCTATTTCTACTATTATTAATAGTAGCAGCAGAGAAGAATAATGTCCCTTTCTATTATTTCCCTGTCTCAGACCTGTGAACCCTAATTCCCGCTTTTGATTTCCTACTGGTCTTTTTTTCTTTCCTTTCCCTCACAATAGAAGAATCAGCTTTCTATTACTTGTTTTTTTTTCTTCTTCTTATTCTTCGTCTTCTTCTTTCAAACTACTGTTTTGCTTTTGTTTTTCTATTTTCGCTTCATATTTCACCACCAAATAGATTCCACGCATCCCAGCCACAGCAATGACTACACAAAATAAATCGCCAAAGAATGGATCGTCACAGGTCGGCAATGAAAGGAGGGACAACTGTGAGTGACGGAAAATGGTCGCCACCATTTCTTGCGGCCTCTTTTCAAAGAGACTCTTTTTGTTTTTCTATGGTTGATATTTCATCCCAAACGCACAAGCATAAACACACCCAATAACTACTTTGTCACTTTCGCCTTTTCTTCCCATAAACAGCTTAATTGAATAAGTATCAGCATTACGGCAATTGTACAAACGCTTCTGTCTACAGTTTATACTTTAATTTCCACGTTCAGACGATGCAGTTTGTCCAACATTTTTCTCTTCCAGTCCTTTTCTTTTCTTTTACCTTCGTCTTTTTGCTTTTCTTTTTTTTACAGTAAGGCCTGGGGGCCACTCGTGCTAGACGGTTACGTTAAAGCGTAGTTTATATGGATAGGAGTAGAAGTCAGCGGTTAAGTCTAGACCTGAACAGGTTAAGATTGTAGTGATCGGGAAACATCCTCTTGGGAGTCGGTTCCACAGGGCAGTGGTTCACGGGAAGGAGATGTTCCAGTGGAACTTACTTCTCGCCTATGGAATACGGAAGGAATGTGGGTGGTTTGCTACTATGTAAGTGGTATGGCGGGTCCTAGACGTGAAGGTCAGACTTGGCGGAACCCAGGAATGTAGCTCGTCCGAGCACTTTCCATGGCAGTAGTGATAGAACAGTGAGAGACTCGCCACATCCCTGTGAGAGGGAGAGGTTGGAGGATAGAAAATAATTCTTCTTCAACAAGGACTTTTTTTCCATTTTCTTTTTCTTTCTTTTTTCTTGATTTTTTTTTTTTTTTTTACCCTTCAGATTTCTTCAGTTTTTTTTTACTCTGTACCCTTTGGTAAATTAGGAAATTATTTCTCTTGAATTTTCAGGACTATTTTTCTTTGGAAGATTGTATCTCCAACGCTAACAATCAACAAACAACAAATGTTTTATATTGGCCACACATTCATCACACTCTCTCGTAGGTTGACTTGCCATTTGTCAAAATTTGCATTTTACGCACATATAGATCAACATGTCGCAAATAACCAAAATAATATTAACATAAGACAAATGTTAACAGATAACACCAAAATATTATATGGGACTTAATACAAAGAAAGAATTAAGAATCTGGAAGCTGTTGTAATACAAGTGAAGCGTCTGGTTAAAAATGTCGAATTACTGCTTTTAAACTACAAATTTATAATGATTCCTCTCGAACGTTCATAAATGACGTCATACAATGTAACCAAAAAAGTCTGTCCGATTTTTGATTAGTCATTGAATGAAGTTGAAATGTATACGAAATATATATATATATACGAAATGCGTGTAGCAATTGTTTTCAAATTTGGACAGCCGGAAGTAAGAACATCAGACGTTATAAAAAACACGCGCACCGCGCCCGGCCATCAGTTATAAGACGGACAGCTGTGAGAAGGATGGAAGTGTCTCGAGATCTCGTTCGGGACTGTTTGCTTTACGACTTCAAAGTGGGCTTATCAGCAGCTGCATCAAGTCGCCGCATATGTCAAGCGTTTGGGGATAGTGCTGTGGATGAACGTACTGCAAGGCTTTGGTTTCGAAAATTCAAGTCGGGAGATTTGTCTCTCCATGATGAGCCTCGCAGTGGACGACCACAGGTCTTGAATGATGGAGTCCTGAAGGCGGCCATTGAAGAGGACAGTAGTCTAACGTGTGGCGAACTTGCAAGACAGTTCAACGTTTCCGATGAAACCGTTAGACTTCACCTGCACCGACTAGGTAAGACGTATAAACTGAGCAATTGGGTTCCGCAAACGCTGTTGGAGGTCCACAAGGGACAACGAGTGGCAGCCTGCGTATCGCTGCTTTCTCGCCACCGTACCGCATCCTTATTGAATCGAATGCTTACCAGTGATGAAAAGTGGGTTCTGTACGAAACTCGCAAGCGTTTCAGACATTGGTTGTCTCCTCAGGATGCTGTCCCTCACACCGAAAGACCGCCTATGCACCCACGCAAGATTATGCTTTGTGTCTGGTGAACAGGTCGTCAAGTGGTTCATTATGAACTGCTACCAACGGGCCAAACGGTCACTGGAGACCTATACTCGCAGTAATTGAAACGTGTGCAACAGGCATTGCGCCAGAAGGAGCCAGCACTGGTGAATCGCAAAGGTGTGCATTTCCTCCATGACAACGCCAGGCCGCATATCGTGCGAGTGATCAGGGATACCAAACAGCAACTTGGGTGAGAGTCTTTGTGCCATCCACCTTATTCACCTGACCTTGCGCCATCCGATTACCACCTCTTCCACTCCCTGGATAATCATCTTCGTGGGAAATCCTTCACCAATGAAGCAGACTTGCGCAAAGCCCTCACGGACTTCTTTACGTCAAAACCCCCCGAGTTCTACCGCAAGGGCATTGAACAGCTGGAGACACGTTGGCAGAAGGTGCTGGATGCCGATGGCGTTTACTTCGAAGACTAAATATAAGTTACACATACTGTGAAGCGTTTTCTTTTTTTCCTTTGAAAACGGACAGAACTTTTTGGTTACCTTGTATATCATGAAATGGACTAATTCCGACAATTATTTTAATATATTTATTGTTTATACGTTATTTGCTTCGAGCAGGTATGAGCGTTCGAGAAAAATCATGGGAAATTTGTAGTTTAAAAGCAGCAATCCGACTTTACTAACCAGATGCTTCCTCTGTAGGTAAATGGTATAGCACGTCACTCTATATGACGGTTCCGTGTAGGATTCAGGTTCGATTCCTGTTCTCGGATATTCAGGCCGGTACATGCTGTTGATACTATTTATCATAAACAGAGCATATCTGTAAAAACAAAATCGTATAAACAATAAATATATTAATATATATATATATGTGTGTGTGGGTTTTGTGAATAACGACAAAAGGAAAACTTATACTAGCCGACGCATTTCGTCCGCTGACGGACTTTATCAAGGTATATCACATTTACCTTGATAAAGTCCTGCAGCGGACGAAGATAAGTTTTCCTTTTGTATTTATTCATCTTGTCCTTTTACAGTTTTACAGATATACTCTATCTGTAATTTTATATATATATATATATATATATATATATATATATATATATATATATAAAAGTTTGCTTAAAGACTAATGATATTTATTTGTTAAGAGGTTTCATTCATAAACTGTCCAATGTCTGAGTATTTTCGGCTGTCATAAGCCATTATAAAGATTTTTTTTGTTTTTGAGTTTCTTAATATATGCCAACTCCGCTTGCCATGACTTATGTTTAAAGTATCACTCCTACATTTGACACGATCAAAAGTCTCTTCTAAAAGGCCGACTGAGGGACGTCAATGGAAAGGTTTTGCTTTAGTTTATCCTTGTACCTCAAATCAGGTCTTTCCACTTTCCGAGATCTGTCATATAGTTGGCTGTACCTGAGGATTTTCGTTTTCTTTCATCACGCATGTGCACAATAAGACCAGTCTAACGAAGTGAAGTTGGGATTCAAATAGACGAGGAAAGTAAAACATTATCCGCACTCATAACACAGATATAATATTATGACGAAAGTGCGAATAATTTTGAACTTATCCTAATATATATATATATATATATATATATATATATATATATAAAAGTGAACATTGAAGCCAACACTTAGAGACGACAGGCTGTTTCATGCTAGACGCAATCGTCAGGCCACGCAATCGTGTTGTAAGTGTTGACTTCAATGTTCACTTATATATTTACACACTCTCTATCTCTGATATTGAGCACTTTATCCCATAAATATAGCACACCTTAAGACTATATTTCTTCATATATATATGTATACATATATATATATATCCAGGTAAGATGAGAACAAATAGAGTACAATTCCAACGTTCGTAACATTTAATTTAAAAGCGGGCTCAATACAAAGTAGAGCAACATTATGTATTTTAGGATATTACATCGCCAATATAATTTTTTTAGGATATTGTATCGCCTGATGAGATGCATTGATACGCATCGAAACACAACTACAATTGTGTAGCAATTTTGACATGTTTTCGATGTAATATCCTAATATATATATATATATATATATATATATATCCTTATATATATATATATATATATATATATATATATATATATATATATATATATATATATATATATATATGCCAGTAGCAATCCCAGGGATTAAAGTTTAAAGATTTTTACATCATTTCAAAATTTCAATGAATCATCCAATCCGGCCAAATTTAATTCATAGTAAATAAAATTTTAAAAAATTCTGCCAACAGATATTCCAGATCTCAAACCAAAATTGAAAGAGCAAGAAAAATACTTGGGTTCTTCCAAAGAACTGAAATATTGTGAAATATCAAAGTGACTGGCGTATTCATTTTAGATTAGGTTTATACCCATAATAGTTGGAGAACTTGGAGTTGTGTGAAAACCACTCTAATTATGATTGAATGAATTAGAAATTTGAAAAAGAATTGAAACTGTCCAGTCCATACTGTTGTTGATGTCTTCAAGAATACTGAGAAAGGTTTTAGAGATTTGAGATTTACATTTAATAATATTAGGTTGGTGCAAAAATAATGTCGTTTTTTGACGTTCAACTTCAAAAGACTTTTTTGTTTTCGACTTCCCTATTTGCTTTAAATGGCGAACGACTGTTGAGTGGTCGACCTCGAGTTCAACAGCAACTTCTCCTGTGGTTTTGCGAGGATCGGCTTCAATTAAGGCTTTCAAATGTTCGTTATCAACCGCAGTCGACCTGCCACGACCGTCTTCATCTTCGAGGCTCTCGTCACCATTGCGAAATTTCTTGAACCACCGTTGTGCCACACGTTCGTTAGTGGTTCCTGGGCCAAACCCATCATTGATATCACGAGCTGTCTCGGCAGCTTTTCGGCCTAGTTTGAACTGGAACAAGAAAATCGTGCGGATTTGAATTTTGTCCATGCTGTCGAAAAGCCTGCAAAAAATGAATGAAGAGATTGAGAACGGTAACGAATAACAGGATTCGATAGAGCGAAAAACGCGCTTCAAAATGATATATAACATGGCTATATATATCAATGAATTAATTCAGAAATCATATATAAAAGTAACATATGTGAGAAAACGACATTATTTTTGCACCAACCTAATAATAATAATAATAATAATAATAATAATAAATCCCTGGAAATCCAAGTTTCGTCTTGATAAGTTCGACGCACACACTAAGAACTTTGTTTATGTGACGCTAGTGATTCTATGGGAGTTAGAAAAACAAATCATGAAATGTAGCCATAACAACACATCACCACCTGCCTTAGGTCTTCCCGAAGATTTGGTAGGTCATGTGACCATAGCAGAAATCGAAATATAATGATGATGATGAGAATAATAATAATGAAGATTTGAGAAAGAGTTGAGTTATATCATATACAAAATATATTATACAAGTTATAAATGTGTGTGTGAGTAAGACATTTTTACAGAGCGCACAGATACTACAATGAACATAGACAGAAGACTGAAGAGCGACACTTTGATCCTAGGTAGATACTCTGACCCTAAGAGCTGATCCATATGTAAATACTCCCAAATTTTTTATGGGTACTCTACAAATAATAATAATAATAATAATAATAATGATGATGATGATGATGATGATAAGTATGTGCATTTTGAAGTAATCGGTTTTTAACTGACCTAACTTTACTGATGTGTGTACAGGTTATTTGGGACGAAATGCAGCAGCTGTATGCAACCGATTCCTGCAAATGAGTTAGTGATGCGTGCACTGGGCAATGTCTACCATTTGCGATGTTTCGCTTGTGTCGCGTGCGGGCACCAACTTCAGAAAGGCGACCAGTTTGTCATACGGGATGGACAACTCTTCTGCCGGATGGATTTTGAAAAGGAATATGGTGTAATGCCACTCAGTCCCAAAAGTAAGTGGCTGTTTTTTACTCTCTCTCTCTCTCTCTCTCTCTCTTTCTCGCGCGCGCCTTTTTCTTTTCCTCGCTCTCTACCCTGTTTCTTTCTCTCTTTTCGTTCTTTTTTCTATCCTTTTATCTCGCTTTAATTATCAACTCTCTTCTCCCCCCTCTCTCTCTCTCTCTCCCTCTCTTTGTGTTTTCTCGTTTCTTTTCTTTATTTTTCTCCTTTTTCCTTCCTGTCTCTCTATTTTATTTCTTTATTCTGTTCCTCTCTTTTGTGTTCTCTTTCTCTTTCTTATTCTATCCTTAGAGAAGGAAAAATTAAAAGTACATCGAATCACCAATCTTTAATCAAACAAAAATTTTAATAAAAAAACTTCTTGAATATTTCAGACATACATTGATGCTTTTAAAGCACACGTGGAGCTCTGGTTCAGAAAGAAACTAAAACTTTCAGAATGAAGATGATTTTCTATTAACATCAATCTTCATTACATTTGACAGATAAGAGAATACATTCTGAAAAAGTAAGTTTCAATGTGCTATGGCGGAGCCAACTAAGGGAGATAACTGTACGGAGTTATCGGCCTTAACCAGGGAGTTTGACTAGGAGAAGACAAGAACAATGGCGGACACATAAACACACGTGCAGATCACGGCTCTTTTCAATCCTCTCCCATCAGCTGGTTATAGGTCGGTATTAACAAAAATAAAGGTTTAAATAATAACAATATCCGATCTTCAACTTGATTATTTCATTATAACAGCAGTTATAACAATTTAGCGGCGAGGATAAGATCACAACAAGAAAATTCGTTTTTCTTTCATCATGGACGAAATGGCAGGCTTGTTCACCTAGTCTTAACCCGATTTAAAATTTATGTTGCATTCTGAACAGAAAGGTTTACATTGGAAGACGGCATTTTATCAGCAACAGTTAACTTAGTTTGGATGTTGTGCTGTCTCATACGAAGCCGTATACAAAATCAATGGATGAACCTATAAAGCTACTTTCAGAACATAAAGCATATTTTTCATGATAATGCAGACTTTGTAACTTTGTCGTCATTACAATGATATTTGTCTTTGTAAACATTGACGACATTTTGTAACTATAATTTTTAATTACAACGTAGTGTTTCTTGGGCTTTCAGCCAATAACGGGAAACTTGAAAAAAACTTTCTAGTAAAAATCATAGCACTCTTCTTCTTACTACACACTATATGTTAATCTGTTTGTATTTGAATCCATTCGCACACCCACAGTCACTTGTGTGATCTGCCAATACAAATATCTACGTCTCATCGTAAATAGTGATGATTTTATTTTCAGCCAATGAAACGCCTACTGGTGACTTGAATAGCTCGTATCAGGGGCGATCACTCAGCCATCATTATAATTTATGCATATTATGTGAATTATTCTGCTCATTAACAGTGTAAATATTTCTACAAATTAGAAAAAATTAAAAGCGGCTAATAATGTGCACCACAATGTAAATGTAGCAACTATTATGGGATATAGTATGTAAATGTACTGATTAAGTTCTTTAGAGGTTGTGAGTTCAATCCCTGTATCAGATAGTATGAAAATATACACCAAGTGTAGAGACAGGGCAGCATCGTAAGAAAGTTTTGGTATTTAAGGGTCCTGCGAAGAACACTGTACTTTGCGAAGAAAACAATAAAAATTATGAAACTAGTCTGGAAAAAAATTCACTGTAGGTTAGGTTCAGACATTTGTTCTTTCTTATACTGTATTGTATTTTTATTCAAAAACGCCGTCTATTTGATGAGGAACTACTTCTGCAGTTTTCTACCTTAGGTGTAGACTTTGTCTCTAATTAAATAATCAGCTATTGGGAACTATATTTGTATTGTCCGAACCGCTGAGTAATATTTACCGATTGAATTCAGATTAGCAGACCATGTAGTAAGCCTTTCTTTTTTTTTTTAATTTGTATCCAGTCAATGGATTGCGTATCGGAACTGCATATAAATGGACACGGTTTTCAGTCAGTGTTCTCTTTCAACTTCTGTCTGTTTCTGTTCTTTGAAGTGATATGAACTTAATATTCTCTTTGCCAATAGAAGTTAGAGAACAGTATCCTATTCACAGTAGGGAAAGGGCAAAAAAAAAAATAAAACTTAAGTCTTTATTGTAATTCAATGATACTTGTAGCGTGAACGATATCTTTATATTATTTTTATATGAAAAAAAAATCTTTCGGACTGGGAAGCAAACATATATACTCTCCTTTATTCATTATGAAAGATATTTCTTTTCAATTTCTAATGTCACTATATTAATAGGACTAAGATTTTCAATCACACTAATTATAAAGAATCTATAAAACAATGATATATTATGTGTTTTCTGATTGTTTATATGCTACGATCATGATGAGTTAACTAAACATCGACTGTAATTAACAAGAACATTAATAATTCTAAATCTTCTTGCAAAGAAAACTGTAAGAAATGGTAAAAAATGTTAAAGATTAAAGAAGGTTTTTCTTTGAACGCTAAAATACTCCAGTTTAAAAATTAAGAACTTTGAATACATATATATATATATATATATATATATATATATATATATATATATATATATATATATATATATATGTATATATATATATATATATATTAAAGGGAAGAGAAAAACCGCAAACTTTTTGGGTTAAAATGTGGATTTTTTTTAAATATATATTATACTTTTCTACACGAGTTTCCAGTCTTGCGACATTCATCAGGCGAAGACTGGTTATCTCCACATATTATTTAAAGGAATTAATATTCTTCATGTTTTCCGATGTTAAAACATTGTCGTTTGTGTGTAGTATTAATATATATATATATATATATATATATATATATATATATATATATATATATATATATATATATATATATATATATATATGAAGAAATATAGTCTTAAGATTGCTATATTTATGCTATATTTATGGGATAAAGTGCTCAATATCAGAGATAGAGCGTGTGTAAATATAAAATGAACATAGAAGTCAACACTTAGAGACGACAGTCTGTTTGATGCTAGATGCAATCGTCAGGCCTGACGATTGTGTCTAGCATGAAACAGACTGTCGCCTCTAAGTGTTGATTTCTATGTTCACTTTTATATATATATATATAAATATATACATATATATATATATATATATATATATATATATATATATATATATTATTATTATTATTATTTTGAAATATTTTTTCATCGCGACACGGAAATTTCTATGATTCTGAACACAAAATTATTGTTCCATTTTCAAGCGATATTCAATATCTTCAGAAAAAAGTGATTTACTTTTGAAAGCGAAGTGGTATTATATTGAAGACTTTAATTAGGAGATGGAATAAGATTTCAATTTTTTATGGGTCTTGTCTTATTTGAATATATATATATATATATATATATATATATAAACATCAATCCAAGTAAATATATGTGTGTGTGTGTGTGTGTGTACATATATATATATATATGTGTGTGTGTGTGTGTGTATGTGTGTGTGTGTGTGTGTGTGTGTGTGTGTGTGTGTGTGTGTGTGTGTGTGTGTGTGTGTGTGTGTGTGTGTGTGTGTGTGTGTGTGTGTGTATTTAAATAAAAATAAAGACAGACCACTTTAAAGTTCCATGTAATAAATTATTTCACCACAGCCCTTTTGAAGGACCGCGGATCATCAGACTTTACTTCCAAAGGTTGAAACGAAAAATGAAAAGAAATTTACACATTTTTAACGGGCAGTACTAAGCATATGTAAATTAACGAAGTGAGGAAGTTAGGGGGGAGAGAGACATAATTGAGTTAGATGTAATTTAAAAATTCTATTCTTTCAAATTTAATATTGTTTGAGGAAGTCCAGACATTGACACATCGGTTAACTTAACGAAAGTTATATATTGATATAGAAGGGGGAGAGGAGAAAAAAGACGTAAAGGGAAAAAGAGAGAAGGAAGTGATGAGAAAAAGTGTCACTAACTTTCTTTGGAATGAAAGGCCCGAAATAGACGCTGTTGTTTTGCTTTACTTTGAAAGTTCATAAATATTATAATGTTTGATATAAATTTGAATGTTTAAACAGTCTATAAGGAATTTAATTTGATGTTTGTTAGCGATTTCAGTTTTTTTTAAAACTTTATTACAAAACTTTTGGGGATTTAATATGAAATGGTCGATTAGAAAAATATTCATAGAATTTACATTAAAATACTTACATTTTATTTTAAAATATAAGTTTACTTCTAGTTGTAATTGATTATTATGGTGATATCTCTATCAGTTTGAATTTTATTCATGAATTTAATTTGCGACTATTTGTAGATTGGTAATTTCTCTTACTTTTAGTTTAGTTTTTAAGTTAATATGGAGTGATATTTGAAGGTAATATTAGAGATCTTGCTCTGTCATATATTGTATACACATCCATGCAAGTTTCACATATACATACGTTCTTTTACATGTGCAGTCACTCATACAGGTACACATGTACCGATATACATGGGTAATTTCATGTATTAATACCTACATATATCTTTTTAAATGTTTACGCATAATTACACACACACACACATATATATATATATGTGTGTGTGTGTGTGTGTGTGTGTGTGTGTGTGTGTGTGCGTGCGCTTAGTATTTCCTTGGGTCTACCCATACGGATTACCTAGTTTTTCGTAAACTAAATATGTGTGTATATATATATATATATATATATATATATATATATATATATATATATATATATCAAATTGATATTGCCAAAAATAATATATATATATATATATATATATATATATATATATATATATTATTTTTGGCAATATCAATTTGATATATATATATATATATATATATATATTATTTTTGGCAATATCAATTTGATATATATATATATATATATATATATATATATATATATATATATATATATATATATATATATATATATATATATTGATGATGATGAAAGCGGAGTCCTTAGAAGTCCATAGAAATCCCAAATATATATATATATATATATATATATATATATATATATATATATATATTTGGGCACCAAACTTTCTTTTAAACATCTTTTATTAAATATCACGGACAAGAAAAATTTTATGAATATTTTCATTTCGTTTTTCGGGTGTTATTACATTTTCCGTTTTCTGGGAGTGAGTGAGTATAAAAACTGTCCATATCATCGATTGTCCCAAGCGCTTTCGGCCACTTCTTTAGCCCTTTTCAAGGCAGTTCTTTTTGGTGTTGTTAGTTTATATTCACGTTTTGTAAGATGTATTATTTGTGAATTATATATCGAATCTTATCAAAATATGAATTTACGCCCCGGAATTTTTAAAATATCTTCATTCCGAAAAGAATTACTCCCTTCCCAAAATGCACGACTATAAAATGATAAAAAAATTAAAAGAAAACGCTTAAATTCATGACATCATGTCATTTAAGATATATAACACATAAATTTATCACAATCGTATGTTTTATGCGATTTATATTGATACTTTCCGACCATGAGACCCGGGTTCGAATTTCACCATTTCTACTTTGTCATAGGTCATTCTTGTTCACCCTGTACAAGGTCTGGGAGCCACTCGAGGTAGAAGGTTACAGAGTAAGATGCACCGTTTACTCGATATGCGGTTAATCCTAGACTTGAATTGGTAGTTATCGTGAAATCATTTTCTTGGGAGTCGGTTCATCTTTCAGTTTCTCTTTTAATAAGTGTGGCTTTCTTTAGATCAAAGTTGTGGTTGAATTTATTTCTCACTTTACTCTCAAGAACGCCACACTTATTAAAAGAGAAAGTAACTTACGTAGAAGGAAAATATTCGATAGCTTCTCTATTGAATCTTATCAAAATATAAATCTGCGTCCCTGACTTTTTCAATATATCTCAATTCCTGAAAGAATTACGAATTTTCCAAGCCATGTCTCTTTTTAACGCCCTCTCTCTTTTCTTCGCAACTAGCCAGTATCCCACTACAAACTGGTGCCGTAAACAGTTTGAAGAACCCTGCGAATTTTAAAATTAAAATTCGTAGGTGAAAATGGTCATTAACTACAGCTATCTTAATTCCAATTGTAAAGAATATTTTGCTTTGTTTAATGAAAACAAAAATTGAGTGCTCTTTGTCAGTCAGTTTTAACATATTTCAAATTCTATATTGTTTTAATAGGACTCGTCTGGATTATAACAACAATATATATATATATATATATATATATATATATATATATATAGTAATACTCGTTCGGAAAAACCTCGGATAGCTCAACATGTAGTAGAATAAATCTTTACCCGAGGAAAAATAAGAAATAAAAAAGAAAGAACCAAGAACATTAAAACAAAACAAAACAATCGTCAAGTGTTTAAGCTCCAAGTCCAAAGAAGAAAAAAAACGAGTAAAAAGATAACGACGTAGAGTGCTCAATACGCTAAGTAAAGCGATAAACTAAAATAATCTAAATAATAAGGGTTTGGCTGCCCTCTGAGTCATTATTTTAGTATATATATATATATATATATATATATATATATATATATATATATATATATATATATATATATATATTGGTTGTATTTGGTCAGCAGATTTTAATTTAGACAAGTTTAAAGACTAACGAAAATTCTTTGTTAAGGATCTACATCATGTATTGGGGAAAGAAGTATGCAAATTGTAAAAAATTTCATGTGACCCGTTTCATCCTTTAGGAAGCTTTTACCCCCCCCCCCCACTGTCATTCTTCTTTTCCATAAAATTGTTCTTGACATATATATATATATATATATATATATATATATATATATATATATATGTCGATTGCACAGTATAGTAGGGTCAGTTGGGCACCGTCTGTAAGAAAAAGAGCACCATGACGCAATTCATTCCACCAGAAATGTGGAAATGCCATTCTGTACTGCTTGGCATTCGCGCCGGAAGCTCCAATATGAAACGTTGGAAAGCTAAACGAAATCGATTTAGTTGTTGCGTCTACATATGTCGGACGCCAGGATTTTACAAATGTGAAATTTAGCGTCAGTATATATTTAATATGTAGCTCCCCACCACCGCCATGCATAATTATAATGTACATTTACGTTTATATTCCCCCCCCCCCAGATATATATATTTACACCAATAAGAACATTACTTTAGTCTGCTGAAGTTCTTCTAGAGGACTAAACACGTTGCAAAGAATCTTTTGTTCTTGGTTATTCAATTACCCAAGATATATATAGATAATGTATGAATAAAGACCAAAGGAAAACTTAGGTAAATATAATTTTGGCTTCGGCTCAGGTAAGTTTTCCTCTTGTTTTTATTCTTATTGTCCGATATACTCTTTCTGAGAATTTTACACATAGAAATGTATAATTTTCATTCTCCACCCCTATAAATATATATATATATATATATATATATATATATATATATATATATATATATATTGGTGAATATACATAATATCCAACGTCGATAGCACGACTCGGAGTTTCATACAGTTGCTGCAATCTATATATATAATCAAATGTGTAAATATAGATATGTACGAGCAAGCGTTCGTATACATACATACATACATATATATATATATATATATATATATATATATATATATATATATATATATATATATTGGAAATATATATATATCAGAAATATATATATATATATATATATTATAATATATGTATTAAAAACAGTGGTCAATGTTAAATAACAGAGCTATTTAATATATTAAAAAATATACATAATGCCCTACGTTGGTTGTACAACTCGGAGTTTCATATTATAAAACAAACCGGTGTTAACCTAAAATAATACGCACCTGAAGATTGCATAAGCATGAATCTAAGACTTGTGCAACCAATGTAGCGTATGATGTATTGTTATATATTTTTTAATACATATATAAATATATTTATACATTCTTTATATATATATATATATATATATATATATATATATATATATATATATATATATATATATAAACATAAAATGTATAAACATAAAAATGTCTTTTTGTAAAAAAATATTTCTCAAGTCCAGTAGCTGTTATCGCCCTTTCCGTGTTGAATTTGTGTCTTCCTTCTTTGCCTTCTGTTTCTGATATTTCTAAAACTTGGCTTGATTAAGTAAAAAGAATTCCAAGTAACATCACACCGATTGGTCTAAAAAGAATTCCAAGTAACATCACACCGATTGGTCTAAAAAGAAATCAAAGTAACATCATACCGATTGGTCTAAAAAGAAATTCAAGTAATATCACACCGATTGGTTTAAAAAGAAATCCAAGTAACATCATACCGATTGGTCTAAAAAGAGATGGTACCTAGACTTTATGAATTTAAGTGCAGTACTTAAGGCTCCATCATTTTGGCAAGGCTCCATCATTTTACAGTTGAAATCGCTACTTGAAACCGTAAGTTTTATGTTAACAGTGTCTTCTATCACACTTCTCGCTTGTGGAACTATCTTCTAACTTATTGCTTCCCAGTCAACATTGATTTTCAAAAATTTAAATGCACTGTCAATCGTTATTTTCTGTCCTCTTAATTCTTATTCTTTTATTGTCCTCTCTCCTTAATAGCAGTTTTTTCTCATATTCTCTAACACTCGGTGACCCCTAGCATCCTAGTGGCTTTATTGTCTTGCCTGTGGTGAAATGATAAAAAAGTAAGATTACACCAATTGGTGTAAAAAAAAATCCAATAGCTTTTGGTACATTCTTTTAGTTTTCTTATATTATTTTTTAAAATAATATTGTAATAATTTTCTTTTTTAAACGTATTATCAAGTTTCTTTGATACATTCAAATCAACATGTAATAACAGGGACATTAGGGCTTTTCACAAATAGAAATCTAGTTTTGTAGATCATTGCCACAGTTGTGAATTTGATCCTCAATTTGAACTTTCACTAAACTAAGACTATTAAATAATTAGGTTTCCCTCACATTTGTAGCCTTTTATATTCATAGAATCTTTGCAACACGCGCATGCGCGTTGAAATCCTCACAGTATTTAGTATTATTGAATTTATCGCTAACATTTTTGTCGATGTTTACAAATTCTACGTTTCGTTCAATTTCGCAAACCAATCGATGAAATTTGAATAAACTGATTTCCTTAGAAAATTACTTTGACAAAAACCCTACTTTGCGGTTTAATAATTTCTTTAATTTAATTTTATAAGACTTTATGGTAAACAATATTTTTTAAGAAAATTTCTTTTTTTCCTTTTTCCTTTTTTACAGCTAAGAATAAATTCTTAGGATTTCTTACTCTCGAGCATGCAACATACAACTGGCCATGCATAAATATTTCTTTCTGGAACCAAATTTTTGAAGCGTTTGGCCTTCTGATTTGTTTACAGTTCTCGCAGACGCAGGGCGAACTAGAAACTGGATTCTTGTATATATAAATCATTAAATTGTTTTTAAAATAGAGGGAGTGTTTTGTATGTTAAATAATAAAACTTTTAAATTTTTCGCCCAAAAATGAATGAAAACTTATTGTACTAAGCTACACACCCTAGCAAAACCAACTGCACTTTGTACCCGCTTACCTGTTTGCTTTTCTTCCCAAAATTTAGTTTCGATCGGTCGATGTATGGCTATTTTAGAGTGTGTGAGGGACATACGGATGGACAGACTAACAAAAGTCACAGAATTTTATATATAGATTAAGTTAAAAATAAATAAACTATGGATAGCTTGGCATGAATTAATGGTTATCAAGTCAGTCTCGGTGACTTTTTTCTACTGTAGTGTGTTCGATCCTTACTATTTGTCACACACTAGTGACTTTTTACTGTACTGTATGCACAGTAAATAAAATTTGATTTCCTCGCCGTTAAGCGGTGTTTAAAGAGCGAGTTACGCAGACCATTTATATTGTAATGGATTCGCTTGCGGTCCTGAAGGCTTCAGAATTACGAAGCTAACACGAAGACGTTTCGATTTAGTTAAAGGGTGAAAACTGGTAGAAGTAATCAAATAGATATCTTCAATTTAGTTAAGTGTTCTTCAGGTTTGTAACGATTGGGTGCCATTGAAACGGAAGTAACAAGTTCAAAGAATTTGAGGTAATGAAAAAAGAATCCCAAGCCACACTGCACTTAATTGTCATACAATTGGGATGGTACGTCGTAAATCCAAGTCACATAAATGTAAATATCAATAATTTCTCGAATGGTCTGACATTTGATGTTTACTGTTCATAACCTGAGTGAACATGCGCATTTAGTAGCCATTAATGTCCGACATCTTTAAAACCTTATAAATATAAGAATCTCTTTATGAGCACATATAGGTGCACCTATCATAAGATGAATACTTTCATCAGTTCTTCTTCTTCTTCTTCTTCTTCTTCTTATTATTATTATTATTATTATTATTATTATTATTATTATTATTCGTCATATTATTATTGCTATTATTTCTTATTATTAGTAGTAGTATTATTAGTCTATTTGTTCTTCATAGTATTATTATTATTATTTCTCTTGTATACACATTTCCTTCCGGGTCCCAACCAGAGATCTAAGGTCAAAGATGGCTTCATGACATTTTCCACTTACCATTTATATAAAAAAAAACTCAAAAAGATTACACATATTTTACATAGATATAGCTCTTTGTAATGTGTGTGCTGTACTTGTGAGTAAAAAGTTTTATATTTCTTTAAGGCTTGGGCTACCAGGAATCCCTTCAATTAGTCTATCAGAACAATTTCCAATCAATACGAGGCCTTCGACTACAACTGCAATTATTGATGTCCTCATGTGCCACATTTTTGAGATTTCAACATCAAGATCTTTGTATTTTGATAGTTTTGTTTGAAGATCTTCAAAGATACATTACAATCTGCAGGGACTGCCATGCCAATAAGAAAGCACATTCTGTTCTTGTGGTCTTTGGTCGCAATGTCTGGGCGATTAGCTTTGTTTTGTCCGTGTGTATTGTAAAGTCCTATAAAATTGTTATAGGTCCTATCTCTATAACCGAGTCTGGGTTTATTATTATTATTATTATTATTATTATTATTATTATTATTATTATTATTATTATTCCTTTGATTTCTGGTGCCTACTCATTTCTTTCCGGGTCCCGTCCAGAGACCTAAGGTCAGATATGGCATCACGACATTTTACACTGAGTAATTTAAAGTAAACACATACACACACACACACACATATTTTACATAGATAAAGACCTTCGTAAGGTATGGGCCGTACAATTTTTTGTATTTCTTTAAGGCATGAGCTGCAAGGAATCCCTTCAATAAGTGTGTTGGAATCTTTTCAAATCAATCGGAGGGCTCCAACGACAATAGGGATTGCTGATGTTCTCATGTGTCACATTATTATTATTATATTTCTTCCTCATCTTCTTCTTAGCAGTAGAATATGAAAAAATTTTATCAGAGTTTCAAAGCGAGATTCAGACTATTTTTAGTATCCTTACTAGACTGAAGAACATTTCAGACGGATATCTCCGTTGCTAAGGAAACGTATTCATTCTGTCAACTAATAGTTATAAGTAAGCTTTCAAGATGGATCGGTATCAATGCTAGTGTCTTTCTCTTCCTAGATAAACAGTCTGCCTTGGGAGATTCGAGAGTTATGTGTTTCCCAGATTAACGTCGAATCGATACGCATGCCAGTTATCGTGAACCAGTTAAAGTATTTTTCGACCGACTGCCATGTTTCCAGAGCAAGGTCAAACGAGCTGTTCAATGGAATTATCAGACGCCAAAGGTCACAACAACAATTAAAAAACATCACATCTAACCCACGGATGATACATCTACCATGCTTTTTCAATATAGAGAATTGATAGAAACACAAATAAAATATTAAATAAAAATAAAGCATTTTAGTTGCGTTAAAAGGAAATTGGTTTATAAGACTTCCTTTTTAAAATGAATTGAGAGAATAACAATAAATGGGAATAAAATCCTTTGACCAAAATTTAGTCGGATTAAAAGAAGGTGTCAGTACCATTGTTCGATACGGGTACGTAATGAAAGGTACTTGACCCGGCCAAACAGGGGTGCAAAATAAATTCTGTTGGGACATATGTTCAAATTTTGGGAAGTGGGTCCAGCCAAGAACTTTTTCAACAAAAACACAGTAAAAACATAAACAAATATCTTATTCTTTTATGTGCCGCGTCCCTGCAGGCCATAGGTGATCATGGCTCTCCTCATCTTCTATCTGGTGTGACTCTTAAATGTAAATAACTCCATTGATACAAAGAAAAATAAATCAAAATAAGCATAGGTTCTCGAATTTTATGATATATTATGAGTTCAATCCCTGGACTGCGCAGTGTATACTTGAACCCAGTGGAAACGGAGCGAGCAGTAACTGAAAAATAACAAAAGAGATAGCCCTTGACATGAACAGAGGAACGATAACAATATACTGCCGTAGATTAAATAAAGGGTTCAGTTTCAAATTCCCTAAGGGTTACCCGAATCGAAAAGCACCTAATTAAAGCCGGAAGGCATAAAGCCCTGAAATTTGTTATAATAACAACGAAGATGAGGACAGAAATAATTTAAATAAAATATTTTAATCTAATTTTAATTTAATTAAAAGAAAGTTGAATTGAAGAAGAACGGAGTTAAGTTTCTTGATGTTTGTTCATCTATATATAAAACAGAGGATGTCTGTGTGTGTGTCTGTCTGTGTGTCGTGTGTGTCTGTCTGTGTGTGTGTCTGTCTGTGTGTGTGTCTGTCTGTGTGATAGCTTTTCACTCAAGATCCATCAACCATCGACCAGCTGGATAAAGCTGCTAGTTATTTAATAAATCCGTCATCCATACAACAAGAAAAGAATATTTCACATAAGTTGCAGTGTTATATTACCAGAAAATAATTATCAATTAATTAGTAGATATATGTTATCAATTATAGATAGATATTCATTGTCATGATCAATTAACAATTAGGTATTCATTATTAATAACCAAATACTGATTATTAATTAACAATCAGGTATTCATTATTAATTAATTAATTACCAAATATTCATTAGCCATTAACATTATTAATTAATTATCAAATATCCATTAGCCCATTAACAATCAAGTATTCATACTTAATTACCAGATATTCATTATTAATTAATTACCAAATATTCATTATTAATTAATTACCAAATGTTCATTATTAATTAATTACCAAATGTTCATTAGCCCATTAACATTATTAATTAATTACCAAATATCCATTAGCCCATTAGCAATCAAGTATTCATACTTAATTACCAGATATTCATTATTAATTAATTACCAAATGTTCATTAGCAATTAATAAACAGGTATTCATTATTAATTGCCAGATATTCGTTAGCAATTAACAATTAAGTATTCATTATTAATTACTATATATTTATTATTAATTTATTTACAAGATAATCATTAGCAATTAATAATTACGTATTCATTATTAATTAATTACCATATGTTAATTAGCAATTACGATCAAGGATTCATTATGAAATAATTATTAGATATTCATTAGCAATTAACGATCAAGAATTCATTCTTAATTACCAGGTATTCATTAGCAATTACGATCAAGCATTCATTCTTAATTAATTATCAGATATTCATAAGCAATTAACGATCAAGAATTCATTCTTAATTAATTGCCAGATATTCATTAGCAATTAACGATCAAGAATTCATTCTTAATTAATTACCAGATATTCATTAGCAATTAACGATCAAGAATTCATTCTTAATTAATTGCCAGATATTCATTAGCATTTAACGATCAAGAATTCATTCTTAATTAATTGCCAGATATTCATTAGCAATTAACGATCAAGCATTCATTCTTAATTAATTACCAGATATTCATTAGCAATTACGATCAAGCATTCATTCTTAATTAATTACCAGATATTCATTAGCAATTACGATCAAGCATTCATTCTTAATTAATTATCAGATATTCATCAGCAATTACGATCAAGCATTCATTCTTAATTAATTATCAGATATTCATTAGCAATTAACGATCAAGCATTCATTCTTAATTAATTGCCAGATATTCATTAGCAATTAACGATCAAGCATTCATTCTTAATTAATTACCAGATATTCATTAGCAATTACGATCAAGCATTCATTCTTAATTAATTATCAGATATTCATTAGCAATTACGATCAAGCATTCATTCTTAATTAATTACCAGATATTCATTAGCAATTACGATCAAGCATTCATTCTTAATTAATTATCAGATATTCATGAGCAATTAACGATCAAGCATTCATTCTTAATTAATTGCCAGATATTCATTAGCAATTAACGATCAAGAATTCATTCTTAATTAATTGCCAGATATTCATTAGCAATTAACGATCAAGAATTCATTCTTAATTAATTGCCAGATATTCATTAGCAATTAACGATCAAGAATTCATTCTTAATTAATTGCCAGATATTCATTAGCAATTAAAAATGCAAAATGATTATAAGGTACAGAAGGAAATTTAAAAAAAAAATTTTTTTGTCCTTAAAATGTCGACTTGTGAAGTGATTTTATCTTTCATTAGACACATTTCGTGGTATTTTAAAGTATACATTTTTTCCTTCAAATCTTCTAACGGTTAATTAAATATGGAAGATCTTTGATCGTAAATTTTTAAAGCTGTTTTAATTCTAATCTAAATAGACAAAATGTTTGGTAAAACTGCCGAAGAAAATAAAGAGAAGATTTGAAGGGACCAAGATGCGTTTCTACCTTGGAATGTTGAGAATGTCTTAGACAGAGCTAACAATAAAAAAAATAACTTTAATAATTTTAGAATTCATAATGAGAATGGAAAGCTTGGAAACTTTAACACCCTCAGGGCTCGTTGAAAACAAATGAAGCAGGGAAAAGATGCAACTAACCTATTTGACAAGTTTGAGCAAATCGGTGGAGGAATAAATACCAAAAAAAGTAAAGAGTAGTCGTAAAGGTACACAGAAAAAGGGGGAGAAGAAGAAAGAATCTGCCTCATCGTAAGAAAGATTCAGATACAATTCAAGGGAGATAATCGTAAACCAAAGAAAAAAAGCGTAAAAAATCGATGCTATTGTAATTATAAATATCAGGGCCATTTTTTAATTTCTTTCCGATGGATATATTTTGATAGGAAAGAGTTTTTTTTTCTTTCCAATGGATATTTTTTTTTTTTAATAAATTAATGCATTGAAAAAGTTTCACACATTTTTATAGACTTCTAAAAAATATATTCATCATCTTTTTTGCACGCTGAAAATATTTTTAACCAATTCCGGTATTTATCCAATTAAATTATAAAGATTATAAAGATAATGTTACTCTATTAGATAGATAGATAGATAGATAGATAGATAGATAGATAGATAGATAGATAGATAGATAGAATTTTACAAAATTCACTAATGTTGGGAAATACATATACTTTTAAAATATAGATGAATTTCTATCATAGATTCAAATCAGTCCTCAACTTGATATCTATGCTAATGACGCAACCATTTACTCCTGTGTCGATAGTAAGTCTGATCGTTCGATAAGGTCAAATTGACAGCTGATCCATGAAAAAAAATACCTACGCTCTGTTGTTAACTGGGGCAAAGAATGGCTTGTTAAATGTAACGCCTCAAAAAATTCTAAAAAAAAGTTGGTTCACTGTGTCGCGATAGACAATTTTTCTCTCCAGAATCTATCTTACATATTTATAAGTCTACCATTCGTCCTTGCTTTTGAATATTGCTGCAACATATGGTCCGGTGTTCCTGTTATATATTTAGAGATTCTTGATAAAATCCAAAGAAGAATCAGCAATATTATTGATCTTGATCTGGCATCTCGGCTTCAATCACTTCCTCGCTGCCGTAAGGTTGCCTCTGAGTCTTTTCTATAAATACTTTTATGGTAATTGTTCCGATAGAGACAGTGAGGTATTATGGTGGTTGTAGTAAGAAAGGTACGTATGAATATGTTGTTTTGGTGTAAGGAATATTGTTCGTACGATTAGGTCAGTGTAGCTAAGTTATAGTTAAGACAGAAGAAGACCGTCCTTTCCCCAATCCCCCCACTTTGGCCTTGTGCCACATTTCTGTTTATTTTACCGAATAAATATCGCTCTTCGCTATGGTACCTAAACTTTATGAATTTAATCGCAGTACTAAATTGATGACAACATCTCATCAATTCACAGTTGAATTGGCTAGATGTAACCGTAAGTTCTGTGCTAACAATTACTCTTCTCGCACTTCTCGCTTGTGGAACTCTCTTCTGGCTCCATGATTTTCAGCCAAATTTGATCCTCAAAAATTTAAATGCAGTGTCAATCGTCATCTACTGTCTTTTTGATTACTCTTCTGTTATTCTCGCTCCTTAATAATGTTTCTTTTTTTCTTCTTCTTATTCTTTCATACTCAGTAAGCCCCTTGCGTCTTAGTGGCTTTACTGCCTTGAACGGGGTAATATGATTAAAATAAATAAATAAATTTTCCATTTGAAATGACGCACACAGATTTTATTGAAAATCTATACTAACGGTTTTTAGTAGAACAGCTGACAAAAATCTTTATCGACATAAATAAGAATGTGGACTCGTCCATTTACCTTATCCCCCTAGCAACAAGAACATTCCATTTTGCACGCATACGCGAACTAACATAACCAATCAAAACCTTATTGTGCTAAACAGCAAATTCTATTGGCTCGTAGCATGATAATTCGAAAACTTCACGTGGAGAAGTTAAATTGCGCCAAAACCAACTTGAGCCGATTTCCACACCTAAATCCTTATATAAGGAAGATTTTCAACCGACCAAGTTAGTCAGTCCAGCAAACACAGAGAAACGCTGATCGAATCCACGCAACTTACGATTGTAATTTTCCCGCGCGAAAAGAACACAACTGACTCACTCACAAACTCGACTCGAAGATTACTCTGTGATTACAACGAATTTCAACTTACGAAACTTTACTTATCCAAATTGATTATTCAACACTCACTATAACTTAAGTAAAAAACTATTATCGAACATAACACATATCTACAGTTAAAGGTACTTTTGCTAACTTCATTCTAAACAGTACAAAACGATACGAACATAAAAAAAACGTTGTTTAAACATTAATTCCAATCCTTGTGGACTGTAATGCAAACATACCAACACACCAACAAAAAATAAGCAAACCTTCGTCCACTAACCAACACAAGACATAAAATACCTTGAAGCAACATTTTGTAAATAATCTTTAAATTGTACATAAATGCATTTGTTTGTTTGAATTGCATACATGTTTTTGTCTTATTTTATATTGTAAAATATTTATTGTTGTGGATGCATGAACAGATCACGCAACCTGATAAAAAATCCTCTGATAAATTCTAACGCTCAAGCAAATCCTAGTTCATATCGCACATCCCCAACAAGAAAAAAACGAGAAATAAATTCTATTTTTATCCCAATTTAAATTAACTAGTAAAAATCGGCTAATGTACATTTGCATGATGTGAAAACATGATTATTTTTAAATGCCTTGAAATTAACAGGGCTTGATAACCTACATCTTTGACAATGTCATTTTATGTACCTGGCAGTATTGAAATTAAAGTTTCCCGACATTTGCATTTTTTTTTAAATCCACTCACTCGTATCTTATAGCCATCACGAGATTTTCTATACTGTACACACATGAATGCAAGAAGCTTCCAAACTGAATATCCATGTGCCTATGAATATGCGTTTTACATACGTAAATAAGTATAGAGAAAGGAACATGAATAATTATCTGCCTGTGTCAAGCCGTTATAGCTACATAGAGACGAGGAATTTAAGTTTAGTATAAACACTTGCCTAAGCAAACGCAGGATTTAAATTTAAAACGCGATAATGAGGTTGTCTATTCTTCTATGTGCCATGCCCCCTCAGAATGCTGATGATCATGGCCCTCCACAATTTCCAGTCCTTTGAAGCTCTGAGTAAAGGTTGTCTTTTTGCTATCTCTCCTAAACCCTCGCTAGGTAGGCTATACGCTGTTTTCCTCTGTCCCTCTTGATGTTAAATATATCCCGTGAGTGTCAAATTACCCAAGCCCTCTTTCCTCATTATTTGCCCTAAAAATTTCAACTGTTTCTTTCTGGTGTTAAGCATAAGTGTCCTCTTTATTTCTATTTTCTCTAAAACGTCGTCGTTGCTCACATGTTCAGTACATGGTATTCTCAGCATCCTTCTGTAGAACCACATTTCTGTTGCGTCAAGTTTCTTTTTCATCTGTGATGAGATTGTCCGGCTTTCACTGCCATATAGGAGGATTGATGTTACGTAACAGTTTAGTACTCTTTTCTTTGTTTCGAACGAAATTTTCCTGTTACTTAACTTTTGGAAGGCATCTTTCGCTATCTCAATGCGTCTTCGAATTTTCGTGTCACGCTTTCTGACCTCTGTTGCCGATGCATATTTTCCCATTTTTTCTCATTTACTCTTTTTAAAAAAAACAAACAAGAATAAGCATTCCAAGAATTGTTCAAAGTATTGAACTCATTTTTTGGTTGCTTACCAAACGTTTCGGCCGATATATTCTACAGCCTTCTTCACGTGTACAATCCTTGCGGTATAAGAGGGTGGTATTGTCATGCCAAAAGTTGTTCAATCTAATAAACCCATTGCTTTTGTTGCTTTGGGGTGGATACTACAGCTTTTCGGCCGATATATCCTACGTCCTTCTTCACGTGTACGATACGTTTTTCTGAAGATGTCTCTTTCCTCATAACAGATAATTTTATGGTTAATATTTCTTTCATAAGTTTATTTCTACACAGCGGCGTATTTATCACCGGTCGGTTTTCAAAGCCAGGTAAATAACTACGAGCGCAACGCTAATTTTCAAGACACTTAAACCTTCATTGTGTGAAAACTATCATAACATAATTGTGCTACCTTAGCTGAATGTCTTCCATTTGGCCTTGCATCTTGTATTCTGTCTAGAATATGTCAGTTATGTGTCGTGCGTGATACACGCTAAGGCGATCATGTATCTTTCGATACATGACTGACGAGGCAGACTTGTTTCCCGCAGTAGGTTGCCATTTCTTTCTGAGGTAGACCAGTTGCCATCCAAGTCTATAGAACACGGTCTTCCTGCTATTTACCCATAGCTGGGGGGAGAAGAAGAGGATTCATACCTTTCCCAAGGGTATTAGCACGTCAGTCACTCAGTTATATGCTATGCGTGATACACGCTTAGGTGATCATGTATCTTTCGATATATCACTGACGAGGCAGATTTGTTTCCCACAGTAGGTTGCCATCCAAGGTTATAGAACCCGGTCTGTCCTGCAATTTACCCATAGCTTGTGGGGGTGAATAGGATTCATACCTTTCCCAAGGGTATACTGACAATAATTGTCATACAAATGTTAAATCATTTAAGGGCGATTAATTAATTCTACTATTTTTTTACATTCACTCTTCCATTTCTTTTTAAAATGCAATATCAATTCTGCTATATGGAAGTGAATGCTGGATAATTTCCTTACAGATGTAGAGAAGGAAATAGTGATGTGATTCAACAGAAGAACACCGCGAATGCCATTGACGGAGCATGTAAGCAACCAGGAAGTTTTGTGGGAAATTGAAACAAAAAGGACCAGAAAGAGACGGTTAAAATTTCTGGGGCACCTAATGAGGAAAGAAGGCCTGGAAAATTTAGCGCTCACAGGATATATTGAAAGCGTAAGAGACACAGGTGGAAACAGCTAATGAGATTGTGCAAATAGATTGCAGAACAATGACCGGGAAGGGATAATAAAAAAATAAAAAATAAACATTGCTTTACAAAAGATAGGAAATCGTGGAGAATCATAACCGTCTACGTCCTGCAGAGAAACACAGAAGAAGATTGTTTTACAATACTGAGAGCGTGTAAGACGAGGATAGCTCAATTTGCCGTTTATACTAAGTATGGAGTTCGATGCTCACTGGGTGCCCTATAGAAAATTCGATAATAAATACCTCAACAATTGTTGACATGACGTCAAATCAACTAACCAATCTGTCTGTAAGAAAATCTGTCAGGGAAATTACATACAGTCTCAAATCGACTTGTACATTTTTTAAGCCATTTCCAATAATAAATATTTAATAGTCAGTATTTAATAGTAAGTGTGTAATAGTATTTAATAATAAGCATTTAATAGTATTTAATATTGTAGTTACTTTTTACATTGTCTCTTCGCTTTGTCTTCTAAGGTGAGGATGGTGAGAGTTTTGACGACGTTGAAGGCGAAACCGCCAAAGGACCGAAACGACCCCGAACGATTCTAACAACAAGCCAGAGGAGAAAGTTCAAAGCATCCTTTGAAGTTAATCCAAAGCCATGTCGAAAGGTAAATTTCTGCAAAGAACAAATTTCTTAATTATTCTTTAACTTCATTCATTTGGGAATGCTTGAAAATTAAGGCAATGATTTGAGGATGAATAGCGTATCAAAAAGAAAGATAAAAAAAAAGATGAATACAAGGTGTGGTATTAATAAAATTAAATGCTCTTTCAGGTACGGGAGTCGTTGGCTGCTGAGACGGGTCTGAGCGTCCGAGTTGTTCAGGTGTGGTTCCAAAACCAACGAGCAAAAGTAAGTAAAATCAACAACATCTTTCGATTTTAAAAGCAATTCTTTTTGCAAAGCTGCCTTCAGTCCTATTCCGATGATAGATTCTGTTGTTCTGAATTAATTGAATCTGGATGTGTTTTTGCTTCAATACAGAAAGGTTTCTCGAAGATTTGATGGAGAATGAACGCTCCAGCTGTCTACCAGGTTTTAAATATTCGACTAAGTACATTTGTCATCAAGCATGGAATTTTAAAATACTGACGGCTAATTTATGTCTAGCATAGAAGTCATACTCTGTTTTAAAAATGGTGTCATGATTCGAGGCTGCATGCCTTATGAAAAGAAAGAAAAGATGAAAACGACGATTCAATAACACGAAATACAATATCTGTTATGGGAACTTACCCATAATAATAATAGACTATTCCGGACATCATAAATACTGCGCCTCAAGAGGAAACAGCAGAGTCAGTCAGAGTCAGAGTCAGACGATTACTGTAAGACATTGGAATAGTGATACTTGTCGAGACAACATAGTTCACTCTAACCAAATCTGATAGTCATTACTAATACTTCTACTTCTTTGTACATATTTCTGTTTGTAATATATCTGTGTTATTCCATACCTGTGTTCGAGTTATTCTTCATTGGTTCTACCTTGGACCATCACCGTGGTACAAGGAACTTGGACCATAACAAGTGGCGACGAGGTAACCCAAAGGAAAATCGAACTCTCTACGCGGAGGACATACCATTTTTGCTATCCGTCGCACCATAACAAGTGGCGACGAGGTAACCCAAAGGAAAAACGAACTCTCTACGCGGAGGACATACCTTTTTTTGCTATCCGTCGCACATAACAGTGGTCGATGAGTAAACTCTAAAAAAAAAAATAAGTTTCTACGCGAGATTTCTAATAAAAAACAAGTTCTACGCGAACACATAAAAAAAAATTTCTTTTTGGATATCAATTTCACTGGTAACAAAGGAAATTTTTTTTTGCGTACACAGGTTTCAGAATATCAGGTTACACTAAGGTAAAATACGTACACAAAATTACGTTAACATGGAAGATTTTAAGTCAACCATTGGACAGCAACAAAAGTACGAACAGAAACATCTTGAATTTCAAGAATTATTGCTACGTGTAATGTCAAATAGAGAGCAACATTCCGAAAATAAAACAGTTCTCTCACAAGACGCTATTTGGAGTACTATCGAAGATTTCACGTACGCACCCGACGAAGATAAAACTTTTGCAAATTACTTGCGAAGGTACGAAGATCTATATGAATTTGACTGCAAAGATTGGTCAGACGCAGGAAAAGTACGTCTATTACTAAGAAAATTAGGCACATGCGAATATACCAAATTCGTAGATTATATCCTACCCAGAAAAACAAATGAGTTAACTTTCAAAGAAGCCATAAAACTATTAACAGAACTTTTCAGCCATAATACCTCACTATTCCACAAAAGATGGAAATGTCTGAACCTAACAAAAACGGACAGCGAAGATTACATAAATTTCGCGTCCATTGTTAATAAATATTGTCATAACTTCAAATTATCGGAACTCAGCGCGGACAACTTCAAATGCTTAATTTACGTCCAAGGTCTGGTTTCAACCAAAGACGCGGAAATGAGACGCAGAATCCTTACTAAATTGGAGAGTGAACAAGATTTGACACTTCAAAAACTACCCGAAGACTGCCAGAGGTGCATCAGTGTGAAGAAAGGTTCAAAAGATATAGAAGAAGCTGGCATCGCGCACATACGCAAATTACGAAGACAAGCCAACTTTCCCTCCTCAGAAATAAACCAAAACAATTTTCCCCCCTCAAAAACAGGTAAAACAAAATTTTCTACTTCTAAAAATCAATATCAGAAAAAACTACCACCCAGTCCATGCTATCGCTGTGGGACTTGGCATTGGTTTAAAGACTGTCCATACCGTTTTGAAACTTGTCTATCATGTAAAAAAATAGGCCATAAAAGTTCTCATTGTTGGAATAGAGGAGAAAGCAAAAGCAGAATAAGAATTACGAGGACCGACCAAGCGGATGAGACTAACATAAGAAAATACGTACAAGTTGAAATGCAAAACAGAAAAGTCAGGCTACAGCTGGATTCTGGCTCAGACTTAACTATTATAAACCTACAAACATGGAGAAAACTGAACAAACCTGCCATGTTAAAAACGGATAAAATTGCTAGATCAGTAACGGGGAGAAAGATAAAATTTGAGGGTGAAGTAATTACAAATGTAACATTTAATGGAATGACGAAAAAATTAAAAATGTACGTCTTAAGAAATACAGAAAACCTATTCGGAACGGACTGGATGCAAAAATTCGAACTGTGGGATCTACCAATAAGTACGTACTGCCAAAATGTAAAAAGCTTACCAACCGAGGCAAGCAAATTAAAAGAGAAACTAAAAACGAGTTTCCCCGAAGTATTTTCAGCAGGGCTCGGAAATGTAAGAAAATGGTAGCATATATCGAAATAAAAGAAAACGTTCAACCTATCTTCAAGAAAAAAAGGAGCGTACCGTTTGCGTCAATAGAAAAAATGATCAAGAATTAACTAGACTCGAAAACACTGGCATATTGACAAAAGTAGAATACAGTAAATGGGCCGCACCGATGGTCTACGTCAAAAAGAAATCAGGAGAAATTCAAGTTTGCGCTGATTTTTCTACAGGTTTGAACGCAGCAATAAAGGACTACCACTATCCTCTACCCAGTTCAGAAGAAGTATTCACTAAATTAAATGGCGGAAAATTTTGTTCAAAAATAGATTTAAGTGAAGCGTATCTGCGAATTTCAGTCGATGAGGAAAGTTCAAAACTACTGTGCATAAATACACACAAAGGATTGTACAAATACCAAAGATTACCATTTGGGATTAAAGTCGCGCCGGCTATATTCCAACAGACACTGGATACGATGCTTGCCGGCCTAGAGTACACGATTGTATACCTGGATGACGTATTGATTAATAGAGAAAGTGTTGAACAACATTGGGAACATGTACAAGAGGTGTTTAAGAGAATAAAAAGCTATGGATTCAAAGTAAAAGAAAACAAGTGCGATTTGTTCATGAAGGAAATTAAATACCTTGGCCATATCATAGATCAAGAAGGAAGACGACCAGACCCTGAAAGGGCAAAAGCAATAAATAAAAAAAATGCGAGTTCCTAAAAACATAACAGAACTAAAAAGTTTTCTAGGCTTAGTGAGTTACTACCAGGAATTCATTCCTCAAATGCATAAACTTCGCGCACCACTGAACGAGCTGCTAAAGAAAGAAAAAGGTTGGCAGTGGACAAATCAATGACAGGAAACATTTGAAAAAATAATTAAGACGTTAACTTCAGATTTATTTTTGGTACACTACGATCCTAAACTAGAAATTATTGTAGCAAGTGACGCGAGCGCATATGGAATCGGGGCGTGTATATTGCATAAAATGCCAGATGGGACAATAAAACCCATCGCATATGCTTCTCGAAAACTACTATCAGCAGAGAAAAATTACTCACAAATAGAGAAAGAAGCTCTGGTAATTAACTTCGCAGTCACGAGGTTTCATAGGTACATCTATGGTAGATATTTTACTCTACAGACGGATCACAAACCGTTACTAACAATTTTTGGTTCGAAAAAAGGTCTACCGGTTTACACTGCAAATAGGTTACTTAGATGCGAAACAATTCTTCTGAACTACAATTTCAGATTGGTGTATTTACCAACGAAAAAAATCGGGCATGCGGATGGTCTGTCGATACTTATACCAACAAAGACAGAGCCATTGGAAGATACGGTAATCGCAGCCTTAAGAAATGAAGAAGATATCAGGACGATCCTATATTGTACAGTTAGAAACCTCCCAGTCACACTACAAGACATAAAAAATGAAGCCAAAAATAACGAATTTATAAATGAAACAAAAGCAATAATAGCAGAAAAAAATGAGCAAATATCGGACAGCTTTTCTCTATGCGATAATGTGCTACTTTACAACGAAAGGGTTGTAATTCCCAAAACACTACAAAAGCGAATCCTAAAGGATTTCCATAGGGGCCATCCTGGAAAAAATACAATGAAGTCGCTAATGCAAAGCTATGTATATTGGGAAAATATGGACCAGGATATTACTCAGACGGTGGAAATGTGCAAGGGTTGTAACTTAGCAGCCAAAGCACCGCCAATCATACATAAGCCATGGCCAGAGACTGATCGTCCGTGGTCAAGAATACACGCAGATTATGCAGGACCAATTGACGGTTTTTACTATTTGATCATAGTGGATAGTTATAGTAAATGGCCGGAGGTGTTTCGTTGCAAAAATCCTACTGCAGAAACGACCATAAATTGCCTCCACGAACTATTCGCTCGGTTTGGAGTAGTGGATTGCCTAGTCACAGATAATGGAACGCAATTCACATCAGCGGACTTCCAAGAGTTTTGCGAAATTTATCAAGTCAAACATATAAAATCCCCGCCTTATCACCCAAGATCAAATGGGCAAGCGGAGAGATTTGTTGATGCACTCAAAAGAGCGCTACGGAAAGCGTATGATGTGCCTACGGAAAAAGCATTACAGCAATTTCTTCAGGTATATCGAATTACGCCAAATAATGCTACACCATCAACATTATCACCTGCAGAAGTGATGTTAGCTAGAAAAATCAGATCAGCATTTGAAAAATTGCTACCAAGTCAAACGAAACAAGTAACACAGCCCTACGCACCAAAAAGAAAATTCCTCCCAGGAGAAAAAGTTTTTTAAAGCATATAAAAATAATACATCTTACTGGGAGCAAGGGACAATTGAGAAAAGAATAGGCAATATGGTTTACATAGTACAGGGACAAAAATTCTCACATAGAAGACACGTAAACCAAATAAGGAAGAGACCGTTACAGGATGCTAACGGTCCACCTCAGGAAGAAGTGATGGACACGATTTTCGATACATTTGATATAAAAAGACCGCAAACAATGCCAGAACCACGAAAATCGTCCAGGAAAAGGAAGTTTACAGAACCTTTGGAAATAGATCCAAAGAAAAAAAGATATTAAAAACCCCTGCTACGCAAAAGCTTCGGAAGCGGGGTGTTATGGAAACTTACCCATAATAATAATGGACTATTCCGGACATCATAAATACTGCGTCTCAAAAGGGAGCAGCAGAGTTAATCAGAGTCAGAGACAGAGTCAGACGATTACTGTAAGACATTGGTGATAATAATAATGATACTTGTCGAGACAACATAGTTCACTCTAACCAAATCTGATAGTCATTACTAATACTTCTACTTCTTTTTACATATTTCTGTTTGTAATATATCTGTGTTATTCCATACCTGTGTTCAAGTTATTCTTCATTGGTTCTACCTTGGACCATCACCGTGGTACAAGGAACTTGGACCATAACAATATCGATAACAAATAAAAACAATAATTGGTATGAAAGGAAAAGAAATCAATTTAAATCTTAACTTCATTGAAACTTGTCCAACATAAAAATTACAAATCTAATAATCTAAAAAATCAGTTTACTAATGATTATACTACAACTTAAAGACGGTAAGCGAATTGCTGAATTAGCAAGACGTGAATGGACACAGCAGAATGCCATCTTAATGGGTGACTACCATCGCTAGTGAAGCTGATTACCTTCGCTGACTAAACTGTAGTACAGATACGCGAAGTTTCGTTATGAATCTTCCTCTATATTTACTGCACTATAATAAAGTTTCGAATTATTGCTGCTGGTGAATCTAGTGCAAACAGCAGACAAGAAGGTAATATATATATATATATATATATATATATATATATATATATATATATAGGTACCCCACTTGAAAAGCGGCATTGTATGATGAAAACAGGCTCCAAACTTAATAAAAATAAAATGTTTATGTTATTATTAAGAGGAAAGACCAAAGTATTTTTTATTGTCTTATTAAATGGTTTAATCCTTTCTAGCACTTTTGAAATCTTGTTTTTTTGTTTTGTTTTTTGGTTTTTTTTTTTTTTACCTCAACGATCGACGTTAATTTACGATTAGTGTTTTTGCTCTTTTTCCCGGTGAAAAACGCACTGATCTGGAAATTCTTGCACAAATCAAATAATTGTCGGATTTTAATGAAACTTTCGGGACTGATTCACAAATGAATTAAATTATTTTTTATTTTTTTTAGAAAATCTTGATAAGATTTTTTTTTTTTTTACATATGTTACCTCACACTTACTTAATTTCATGAAATTTTAAGAAAATAAATTGCAATCTCAAAATTTGTTTTATTAGTTAAAAGCAGGACTCTTGGAGAATATAAATCCTCAATTTTTTTTTCAAACTACTAGTCATTTCCCGAAAATCTGCTCCGAATCTTAAAATAAAAAATGCAATAAAACTATGACATTATTTAATTAGAAAACTTTTAATTGCTTTTATAAATAAAATTTATTAATTTATTATTTTAATTTTAATTATAATAATTTATAATATTATAAATCGTTTAAAATTCTGTACTACTTCAATCCGGTTAAGTAATATTGTTATTAAGTGAAAACTATATTTATGTATCAAAAATTGAAAAGCTCAATAAAAGTCGTTTAAACCCAATATATTTTTTTAAAATTTAATTGTTTTATATATATAAAATATGACGTCACTTGTCACTTGAAATTATGGTAAACTATACATGACATAATCAGAAAATAAATGTGATGACTATAGTAAATTTAAATTTAACATTCCTAAAATTAGATTACGGAGAATATTTTCCAACATTTTTAACATTACTGAGTACTTAAAAAAGACGCTCACAGGTCTTTTTCTTAAATTATGTTTTAATATATAAAGTCTCCGTAGTAAAGGTGTTGACAGATTTTATCATCACTTGTTAAGTGATCTATGAGTGACAAGCGACGGTGATAGGCGCGTAATTACCGCTACCGTTTGTTTTAAAAATCCATTTCTCTGTTATTTTCAACTTAAAGTAAATAATATTTTTATCAAATTAAATTGATTATACTTTAAATCAGTTAATATTCCTCAAATACACTTTCAGAAAAGTATATTTTATTTTTGTAAGATTTTTAAAACCGAAAATTAACTTTTGTTTACAAATGTGTCAAAAATGTCCGGTTTTGTGAAAGTGACCAAAATGTTGAGATTCCAAGAAATATAATTTCTATTTAAAATACACCAGAGTATTTTGCATACTGGAAATACTAAATTTAATCATTTAGCTTTCAATTAAAGCTAAAATAAAAGCATCAAGACTACTTTTTCATTTTTATAAATTCACTTTAAACCTTAGGTATCGAAAATTCAGTGAAGGTGTCTATATATATATATATATATATATATATATATATATATATATATATATATATATATATATATATATATATACTAAACGATCATCGACCATGAATACGGTCCCGATATACTGGCTGTATTCATGAATGAAGGATGTCTACTTTTACACAGTTTACAATAGCACAACCCAAATCCTTGAAAGCAGCTAATAGATTAGCCGAAAGCGCTCAGAGTTAACATTCATTTGAACAATTACTAAAGTCATTAAATGCCTCATTTAAATCTCTTCTTCGTATACAGAAAAAAAACAATAAAAACTTAATAAAATACATTGCCAATCATTTTAATAAAACATATATCAGAGAAGGGCTGCTGTACAAATACATACACGAACACAAACACACACACACACATATATATATATATATATATATATATATATATATATATATAGATATAGATATAGATAGATAGATAGATAGATAGAGAGAGAGAGAGAGAGAGAGAGAGAGAGAGAGAGAGTGAAAGAGGGAATTTTCGTTTTTTTGTTTTATATTTTTTATCTTTGGCGCTTTTGATTTGCTTTTGTTGAATTGTTGGTATAATTAATAAACGATGACTTTAATTTGTTTATGCATATATATATATATATATATATATATATATATATATATATATATATATATATATATTAGAGAGAGAGAGAGAGAGAGAGAAAGAGAAAAAGAAAGAGAGGCAATGTGCGTGTACGTTTATCTGATAACTCTGGATGTGTTAAGGATGTTGAGAAATTAAACAAGCAAGAATATTTTGTACAAATAAGTCAAACATTTGAACTAAAAGGACATGCAAACTTTACATGAATTGGCTCTGAGTATTGCAATGCCTGTAATCTTGTTGTATATAAGCCATTTTAAAAAGTGCAAATGTGTATCAGTTGAAATACATTGCTAGAACGTAGAACTCTCGTTTTTCCGGAGCCGTGTTGGTAATACTGACTGACATAAAAAAAAATCATTTTACTGTTTTTGAAAATCTGTAAAGTTTAACAAAATTAATGGCTATTATTATTTGCACTATTTAAATTTTTGTTGTTGCTATCACAACGTTTCAAGGTAGCCTACAGGGAATCTTAAACTGAACCCTTTATTTAATCTACGAGGGATAGATGTTCTCGTTCCACTATCCGTGTCCAGTTCGTAATTTTTGGTGTTGCTCATCTCATGATTACTATGTCATTAAATTACCGAAGTAACACTTTAATCCACTAGGATAATTCTCTGTGGAGAACTTGGAGTCTTAAACTTGACGAACGCAGCTGCTGCTTGTTATGCATGACTTCAGCCAATGAAACATTTCTCTTAGCCTAGAGGATTCCTTCTTTGTGTCACAACACTCTGGGCCAATAAACACTTCGACTTCTAGAACAAACAGCGCTAAGTTAAAACTGATGTGAAAATAAACAACTATCATAAACTGGATACAAGTAATAATAGAAAAATCTCCTCTTTAAAAAATGTCAAAATTCAAACAATTAGGCGATATTAAAAACAAAGATGGCATAGAGATCATAGAGATTCAGAGAGAAAAAAAAAGTTCACAGAATGACGACGGATTTGTGCTACACTTAATCCTCGACGCGGAATTGGTTAAGGCGACGTCCATGAAATATGGATTCTCCAAGTACAAGAAGTCTTGACGGAAGCGATTTCTGATTTCACTAATTGACATTAATGGTTTGACAGTGTCTCGGCCCAGAATGTTGTAATATTTTTAATATTATTTTATAATAAGATTTTAATTTAAGAATTCTTTTGTATTATATGATGTATGCATATATATTGTGTAATAAATATATCTATATAAAGCATAATATATTTTTTAAATCCACATTACAACCAAAAACGTTTGCGGTTTCTCTCTTCTTTTTAATATACACACTTTTCTCTCGTTGGAACTAATATAACCTCTTCCTTTATATATATATATATATATATATATATATATATATATATATATATATATATATATATATATATATATATATTGTTGAACAAGACTAGCAAGGTGCTTTTTAATATATTGGTTCCGAGCGCTTTCGGCTAAACTGTTAGCTATTTTCAAGGATTTTTTTTCTTTTTACAGTTTAGCCGAAATCACTCGGAATCAACAAACTTTTGACCAGTTTTTACATTCATTAAGTCCAGAAAAGAAAATACTTGTACGTATACAACAAATTGTATTAAAGAGGGATTAGTGCCCAAACACACACACACACACACACACACACACACACACACACACACACACACACACACACACACACACACACACACACACACATCTGCTCAGTTTCGTATCCTAACGAAGCAAATCAATTTCTAAAGAAGTGATGGATCTTTATCTATTAATCCAACAGGACAGTGTATTTATTTATTTTCGTCTGCCGACCTGAATATTCGAGAAATCTTATGAAAGAATATATGCATCACTACTTTAGAAATTGTTTCTTTACGTAAAGATACCAATCTGAGCCGATATGGCTGTTTCGAGAGTCTGCGAAAGATTTTCGTTTATAAGGCACTATTAAACTTTGCTTGATCGACGACGCACTCCGTGTTCGCGGTTCTAACGACGATTTCTCCTGTCAAGGGGGACGCAGGTTCGAATCCTACAGGAGAACGCATATTTGTCTTTAATAAGAATTCTTCGAATATTCAGGCCGGTAGACGAACGTAAATAAATATACTGTTTAATAAATAAACGAGACGTCTTCTCAAATATGGGTATCCGCTAAAAATAATGTGTAATAAAATCTGACGAATTAATAAATAAAAACTATCACTTCTTTAGAAATTGTATTGTATTTTAGAAGATATGAATGCTTCGAGAGTCTGCTAAAGATTTGCGTTTATAAGGCACTATTCACAAACACACACACACTCACACACACACACACACACACATATATATATATATATATATATATATATATATATATATATATATATGCTCGCAGGATTCCTCGGTGTCAAATGTCAAAGGTAGATGTTAGTAGTAAGGTAGTATAGGTTATACTTACCACATAATAACTCTGTTTTGCATTGTTACATAAAACAGTCTGGTAAAATCGCTTCTGATATGAAAGTATGTACGATTCAGAGAGATGTCATTTAATTCCCTCATGTGGAAAAAATTACATCCGCTAAAATCCATCAATACTTGCTGAAGTTTTACTGAGGCCAAATAGTTGATGCGAGCACAATTATGTGGTGCGCAATGCGTTTCTGCAACGGTGATAGCGATTGGTGTCACAAGCCATGTTCCAGGAACAGTTGTCAACACATTAAATGAAGACCATCTCGAAAATGTATATCCAAAAGTGGTTTTATTATGCTCCCCCTGTTTTAGTTTTCATGGAAATAAATAACGGGTATCCATTGTATATGTGAATGTTTTGCATAAAATATCGGGGGGGGGTAACAATAAGTAACCAAGAAACTTGTATTTAAAAATACCAATTCAACAATACTTTTATTAGACGCTAAGTCTTCTAAATTCTTTTCAATTTCAGGTGAAAAAATTAGCTCGACGACAAAACCAAGAAAATAACCTTGATTCGAAAAAACCTCAACAAAGATCACAAAAACGAAAAAAAGACGAAGACCATGATTCTGGTAAGTGGAATTAAGATTTTGGAAAAGTGGACTGAGATTATGGTAAATCGAATTACGATTCTGATAAACCGAGCAAAGATTTTGGAAAGTCGAAAAAAAGATTCGATATTGTCAAAAGGAGATTCTGGTAAGTCAAAGTAAGATTTTGGTAAGTCGAACTAAGTTTCTAGTGAGTCGTATTGAAATTTTGGTAAATCAAATTCAGAGCTTCATTTCTTAGAGCTATGGAACTCTCTGGGAAACTGGGAATGTTGGAGAGCGTTTTCTTCTTTACTTTAATATTGGTTTTAACTCCCACACTACGAAGACTTGGAATCATTTTTTTTTTTTTTATTTAAACTGAATTGGTCAAATTTAGAAACTGTTAGCGCTCTCTCTCGCTCTCTCTCTCTATCGCTCTCTCTCGCTCTTGCTCTCTCTCGCTCTCTCTCTCTCTCTCGCTCTCTCTCGCTCTTGCTCTCTCTCTCTCTCTCTCTCTCTCTCTCTCTCTCTCTCTCTCTCTCTCTCTCTCTCTCTCTCTCTCTCTCTTTAGTACATAATTTACGGTTGTTAAAGGCAGAACCGTAAATTTTTTAAAATAAGTTACTCCAAAATTCGCTTGACGAGGAAATGGAACCAATGTCTTTGGTTTAATAACAAAATTAAATTCAAAGGCTTTAGCTTCCATTTTTGAAACATGGTTATCACTGTGTAGCGAAAAATCCATATTTTAAATTAATTAATTTATAATATATATATATATATATATGTGCAAGTTTTTATATATATTATTTATATATTATTTATATATATTATATGCGCGGTACTTATTGGAAAGCGCTCAATATCAGTGATAAAGCTAACATATTTAGTTGGATTGATGTGAGTTTGTGACCCTGGGTTTCACGCTATTTGTTATCGTCAGACAAATCGCAAATAGCGTGAAACCCAGGATCACAAACTCACATCAATCCAACTATATATATATATATATATATATATATATATATATATATATATATATATATATATATATATATATATAATGTAAATACTATGGTTTCGTTTTTTAGGTCTTATTAAAAAAGTGCCAAGCATACGCTTGACTAAAAGTTTCGCAATGACAAACCAATCGGAAGGTACTTAAAAATGGTCACTTTTATTGTTTGCATCTCTTTTTATACACGTGGGCAGTGACTACGACCTCTCAGAAAAAGAGTGGCCTGTTGCAACCGCTACCCACGCAAAGCAAACGCGCGCATTCATTGAATAAAATAAACTTCACACATATCCCGAATCTCGTAACCCTCAGGGGCACCACATCTACTGCAACCACAGCAGCAGTGGTGTTTTCCTGGCAAGACAGCCTGACGAAGCCCAACCCTCTCCAGACTGGGTTTAGTTGAGAGGGAAGCGGTCGCACACAACATTCATGAGGTGCAATAATGAATAAATTGCGGGAGGCTACACAACCCTAGAGGATGCCGGCAGCGATCGGGTGCGCAGGATGTCCCACAGCGACGTTCTGTCAACTGTGTCGATAAAGGCGACGTAGTACTCACAGTACTCCCGGAACTTCTCGATGAGGAGCTGGAGATGTGACTGGGGGTGTAGCGGACGACATGAAACTAGCCTGTTGAGGGTGGCGTCTAGACCTGATGGTGGTAAATGTGGTCAAGGAAGTTCCGGGTGATGAGCTTATTTGTTCTTCTATGACCATATATATATTCATCATGTTATAAATACTGTTTATTATAAAACAGAGCATTTACTTAAATTTTGTATCTATAAAAAAAATGTATAAACATAAAAAAATGGCTTAAAATAATTGTCGGACTTTGTCCATTTCATAATACATATATATATATATATATATATATATATATATATATATATATATATATATATATATATATATATGTGTGTGTGTGTGTGTGTGTGTGTGTGTGTGTGTGTGTAATTTGGCAGCAACTTTTCTTTTAAACATGTTGTGTTGAATGTTAAAGACAACATCGTCCTGCATATTTTCTTTTGAATTTTCTCATATTTTCTAATTAGACTTTTTATTTAAAAATGATATCGAAATAAATATTGTCCGTACTATAACCTAGTACTTTCGAACATCATTGCTCATCTTCAGGGTCAAAATTTTTTAGTCAAATTAAAAGTCTTCGCCATGCACGTGATAACATCATCGCGTCTTTTGAAATTAAAAGGATTTTAACGTTTATTTAGTTGTAAAAAAAATGTAGCAACATGATTCCGCTACAAGACAATTGGCAAATGTTTTTAAAAAAATTTGACTAAAAAATGTTTACCCTGAAGATGAACAGGACGATGTTGTCTTTAACATTCAACACATGTTTAAAAAAAAATATATATATATATATATATATATATATATATATATATATATATATATATATATATATTAGACACTCTTACATTAGAACATGTAAGTTACTACTACAAAATTGTACATTGTACATATATATATATATATATATATATATATATATATATATATATATATATATATATATATATATATATATATCAGAAACGACAACACCTTATACTCAAATTTGTAACCATGCAATTACGAGCTCCATTTGAAATCTACATTGTATCAGAAGTTCTCATTGTGGTTCCATTGCATTTCTAATAAGTTGAGCTTCAAAGTTTAATTCACGATGACAATGAGATATCAAGATATTTTCGTTTCATATTTTCAGCCTGGGCAAGTAAGGATTTTTTAGAAAACTGTCCCATTGAAATATAACAAAAGTTACGTTTATTTGTTATGAAAATAATCACCCTAATTAGCAATGACAAAAGCCCGCTAGAAAACCAATTCTTTTATTCCCTGTTGAAAAATGGTGGACGAAAAGAATTTTAATAATGTTCGTTTGATCTTTTCCGCACTTTTAAAGGTTATGCCAAAAAGAGTTTTTTTTTTTAATCACATGATTAAATTAAAACTTAAAAGTGTAAGTCTCGTGAATAAGAATAATGGGACAAAGTCTGCCAACATAAAGATTTGATCTTTTCATGAGTTTATTTTACGGACAATTTCTGATGATAAAATCAGGAGATTTCGCCTCAATTATAACTATTCGTTTATCTTTTTCTACAATAAAGACATTCATTCGTAACACTCTGCTACAATTCAGTTGCCTTATTCGAAAAATTTGTAGAAATCTATTATATTAGTGTTTTTATTTGTACTATATTTTAATACTATCTGCTCACCAAGAACATACGTGTACGGATCTGTAGATATTGGCATAGGTTTTATGTATCAGTTATAACAAAGGAGGCACGATAGTGTAATGGATAGCGGCTCAGATTGAGGAATCGGAGAGCCATTACATTACATACAGTCGAATCCATTCCATTCACTTTATCTCACCCCCCAGCTATGGGTAAATAGCAGGACAGAATGGGTTCAATAGCCTTGGATGACTGGTCTAAGAAAGAAATGGCAACCTACTGTAGGAAAAAAATCTGCCTTGTCAGTCATGTATCGAAAGATACATGATCGCTTAAGTGTGTATCACGCGTGACACATAACTGTCTATAACAAATTTAATATAAGATGTGTGGATGGTGTAATAGATCGCAGCTCAGAGCGAGAAATCGAAGCGTAAAATTCGCATTCCAGTCAAGCTTCGTTACATTTACTTTCGCGCAAATACCTTTGGAATGAATCCATGAATTCCTCAACTATGGGTTAAATAATAGAGCAAACAGGAGAAGGACAACTCTGAATTAAAACTGTATGCAGCCTGGCGAAGGACATACTATGCAGCTAATGAAGAGATCGTGGAGTTTACAATGCCTGCGATAGCAACTTCAATATTACCATTACCATTTTGTATAAATTCTTTCAACAAAGAATAAAAAAATTAGTCTCATAATAAGCTCAAAAGAGCATGCTTCTCAGATCACTACAATCTTAACCTGTTCAAGTTTTGGGTTAGCGGCTATCTTCCACACATGTCCGCCTAAGCTGTGCCTCTTACTCTGTTACCTTCTACCTCGAAGGTGGACATCATTAGCTTTGTGACGTACGGTGGTCATTAATGATTAAGTATAACTCAAGGCTTCAATGTTAAGATAAAACAGTATTTAATTACAACCGCAAATAAATACTTAACAAGTACAAAGAAGTAAAAGTCAACCAAAGATAATTAACCATTTCAGTGAATAACTTGTTAGTAGCGCGGCTCGGCTTAACGTCTGGTAAATCCTAAATCAAAATACAAACCATTGACGTAAAATAATTCACACTAATTCGACTGGATAGTTCCACTCAATAGTCAATCAATAATCAACGCAGTCAGTAGCCTGACACCGCTATTTATACACCTGGCGATAAACATATATTCATAAGCCCAGAGTGCCACGCTCGAACGTCGGTGTCGGTAGTTACTCATTTTCTTCCTATATGACAATTATAAAAAAAAGCCTATGCTATCGCTAATAATTGTGATTATGTGCTTAATAATTAAATTTAAGTTTTGTTAGATTTTATTAATTGGTTGTTTTGCTTTATAAGCTTTATTAACCCTTTGCGAGTTGTTTAATGCCAAAACATATTTTAGGTTGTAAAAATAATTCATTTTCTTCTTCTTTTCGCGAGTGAATATCGCATTAACATTTATTGAGAATAAAAATGAATTTCCAGATCCAATTATTTTATATATTCGTTTTCTACGGCTTATCAACATTTTTCAGGTCATTTAATGCCAGAAAATATTTTTAGATAGTAAGAAGTTTTTGTTTTTTGGTGATAATAATGGTTTAGTGATACAAGTCTTACTAATTAACCCATAGATTGGGGGAAAAGGTGGATTCAAACCTTTCTCAAGGGTAATTGCGCGTAAATGAATATAACGAACCCAAGGGGAATTAGAACACGACTCTCCAATTAACAATTCCGAGCCATTATCCATTAACCCCCCCCCCCGCATTTAAGCTTCAATGCTTGATATTCCCAATCGGTCACCCATCTAGATGCTAACCAGACTCGATTTTTCTTAACTTCGGTGATTGTACGGGAACCAATGTTTCAGCGTGATATGGTCGTAAGCCTTTCCAGATACAAGTCCTAATATTTAACCCATAGCTGGGGAGGATAAGGTATTAGTTTTAAATTGCTGCATTTTATTCTTTGTGTAACATTTTCTGAATATTTTAATATATTTCAAATACTTTATTAGATTCAGCATTAAGCTTTTTTCTTAAGTAATTAGACGTTGCCTTCGCTATCAGGTGATGTAATGGTTAACGGCTCGAAACAAGAAATCTGCGGGCCGCGTTCGAACTCCAGTCGAGTTCGATATATTCATTTTTGCGCAAATACCCTAAGGAAATGTATGAATCCATCTCTTCTACCCCAAGCTATGGGTTAAATATTACGACAGACTTTGCTCTTCTGCCTTGGTTGGCAACAAGTCTAGGATAACTCTGAATTCAAAACCGGTTATCTATGGGACTAGCAATATTATCCTATAAAAGCCTACTTTCTACACAACAGCAACACCTATCATGTTGAGAGGTGAGGCTACCTTTCTCCTCAGTGAAGTCTATAGGACATGAGTGAGTGTTCGCAATATGAAGCCGTTGTCCTTGTCATCAAATACTAAATATGCCACAGTAAACTTTCCAGCCGATTGACACAAGCCCACATAACTGTTGCGGTGACATCTGCATGAGTCTTTTCAACCCACCAAACTTCTTTCTTTTTTCTTTCTTTTCTATTTTTTTTTTTTTTTTTGACTCTGTTCTCTACCACCTCCAACGTCTGATCTGAGATACAATGCACTGTATTTCGCTACGCTTGAAGCCCAAACACTTCATTCGAGGCTAAATTATACATAAACACCTGCTCCTCCCATCTGCCTCGATCGCCATTTCCTGTTTGATTAGAATCTGCATCTGAGCATTGAAGTGAGGTTTGTTCAACAAGAATACTTTTAACTCGGCACACACGCAATTGTCCTTCACTAGAGATTCACAAAGCCGGTTTAGATGCGCCATGTTGTATTTGTGATGATGATTATTATTATTATTATTATTATTATTATTATTATTATTATTATTATTATTATCTTCTTTTTCGTTGTTACCCCGAGATCTTGGGTGTTCTCCATCAAGACGTACGACTTCAAACAGATAACACCTTCCCAGAATGTTTGCAGAGCCAAGCAACTCAGACTTCTGAAGCGATGAGATACTAGGCTTTATTTCGATTTTCTTAATGTAGGTCCTTAGGTTCGGTGGGATAATCACAGCGCCCCACTGATGCCTGGGACGACACTGGCATGAACGTCCCACATACTGATATAATAATAATAATTATTATTATTATTATTATTTCCTTTGATCTCTGTTATATACACATTTCCTTCCGGGTCCCAACCAGAGATCTAAGGTCAGAAATGGCTTCATAACATTGTAAAAAAAAAATTAAGATCACAGACATTTTACGTAGATAAAGCTCTTCGTAATGTGTGAGTTGTACTTGTAAGTACATTTTTTTGTACTTCTTTAAGACATGGGCTACCAAGAATCCTTCAGTGATTCTATCGGAACATTTTCCAATCAATCCGAGAGCTCCAACTACAACTGGAATTATTGATATCCTCATGTGCCATATTTTTTAAATTTCCACTTCAAGATTCTTCTATTTTGATAGTGTTTTGAAGATATTCAAAGATACATTGCAATCTGCAGGGATTTCCATGTCAATAAGAAAATATTATTATTATTGTTTTATTTCGTTTGATTTCTGGTGTGTCTTTCCGGCTCCCGCCCAGAGACCTAAGGTCAGAAATCAATTTAAAAAAAAGAAAAACACATATTTTACATAGATAAAGCCATTCGTAAGGTGGGGGGTGTAATCGCGACAAAAGATTTTTGTATTTCTTTAAGACATGGGCTTACCAGGAATCCCTTCAATGAGTCTCTCTGGAATCTTTTCCAACCAGTCTGAGGGCTCCAACTACAAGAGGGATTGTTAATGGTCTGATGTGCCACATTTTGGGGATTTCGATTTCAAGGTCCTTGTATTTTGATAAAAAAATTTTAAGATCTTCAAAGATACATTGATTATTATCATTTATTATTATTATTGAGCGAAAGACCATTACGTCAACAAAGTGGCGCTGGTGTAGAAATATACGAAGCCCAATGTACCCATCATGACACGCAGTCTGATAAGGGTATACCAGGCACATGCATCACAGCCAAATGAGCATAATACGGTGACAGGCTTTGGTAAAATTTGCACGTAACCTTGTAGATGGGATCCAGATAGAAAGACCTTCATTTCGAGTAATCCAATTTGCTTGGACGGTCGTCGATTGAGGGTGTTCACAAAAATCTAAATGTTACTCCTATATCAGCTAAGATGACTCATTCTTCATACTTAAAAAAAACGACTCTCTTCATACGCGCCAACAATGTTCTCTCGTTACTCCCGCTCATGAATAGAGATGCACATTGCATTCGCATCTAGAGCAACGGTCCCCAACCACCAGGCCGCGGACAATTTGATACCGGACGGCAAAGAAAGAATAAAAAAAGTTTCTTGTTTGTTTTTTCATTTTATTGACTATAGCGTTCTTGTTTATTGTGTGTTGTTAAGCGCTTAACCGACACTGACATCGTTTCTTCCCCCGACCTGGTCTGTGGAAATATTGTCTTGCATGATACCAGTCAGTGACGAAAAAAGGTTGGTTACCGCTGATCCAGAGAACATACACAACTGGTTAAGCGCAGGGAACTGACAAAAAAATCTGTGCTAATGAACCAGGGAACTGACAAAAAAATCTGTGCTAATCAACCAGGGAACTGACAAAAAATCTGTGTTAAGGAACCAGGGAACTGACAAAAAAATCTGTGTTAAGGAACCAGGGAACTGATAAATAAATCTGTGCTAATGAACCAGGGAACTGACAAAAAAATCTTTGCTAATGAACCAGGGAACTGACAAAAAATCTGTGTTAAGGAACCAGTGAACTGACAAAAGAATCTGTGCTAAGGAACCAGGGAACTGACAAAAGAAAATCTGTGCTAATCGACCAGGGAACTGACAAAACAAATCTGTGCTAATCAACCAGGGAACTGACAAAAATATTTGTGTTAAGGAACCAGGGAACTGACAAAAAAATCTGTGTTAAGGAACCAGGGAACTGACAAAAAAATCTATGCTAAGGAACCAGGGAACTGACAAAAGAAAATCTGTGCTAATGAACCAGGTAACTGACAAAAAATCTGTGCTAATCAACCAGGGAACTGACAAAAAAATCTGTGCTAATCAACCAGGGAACTGACAAAAAATATGTGTTAAGGAACCAGGGAACTGACAAAAAATTTGTGCTAATGAACCAGGGAACTGACAAAAAAATCCATGCTAATGAACCAGGGAACTGACAAAAAATCTGTGTTAAGGAACCAGGGAACTGACAAAAATATCTGTGCTAATGAACCAGGAAACTGACAAAAAATCTGTGCTAATGAACCAGGGAACTGACAAAAAAAATCTGTGCTAATGAACCAGGGAACTGACAAAAAATCTGTGTTAAGGAACCAGGGAACTGACAAAAAACATCTGTGCTAATGAACCAGGAAACTGATAAAAAATCTGTGCTAATAAACCAGGGAACTGACAAAAAAAATCTGTGCTAATGAACCAGGGAACCGACAAAAAATCTGTGCTAAGGAACAAAGGAACTGACAAAAAAATCTGTGCTAAGGAACCAGGGAACTGACAAAAGAAAATCTGTGCTAATCGACCAGGGAACTGACAAAAAATCTGTGCTAATCAACCAGCGAACTGACAAAAAAAATCTGTGCTAATGAACCAGGGAACTGACAAAAAATCTGTGCGAACTGGATATTTATTATAGGCCATCTTAATTCAACAAGCCAAAACATCTTTTGAGTCGGAACTAAAGTTCATAGGATTTTTAAGAGAATTTCGAAAACAATATTTAGATCTTTGTACATTTACTCAATCGCGTATGAGCCATTTTTCCACTACTCTTAGCCATGATTCCATGCTCCCAGAACTTGGCATCTTTCTAGGTGATGAACTGACCTAAGTGGTTTTCACGAGCTCCCCAAGAATTGAAATTCCCATTAAGAGAATTTTGTAGGGATCGAAATATGTACATCCCAGCCAATGGGTACCAATTTCTTCTGGGTCTGCAATACCCTACCGTTTTGCCAAACACCAGAACGATGGAAAAAAAACGGCGATAATGTTAATAAAATATTTTAATTTACTTAATAATGAAATATTAATAAAATAAAATAAAAGTTATATTTCATTTATAAAATAAAATTCATATACGAGGTTATGTCAAAAATTATCTACACTTTCGCAATAAAAAATATATATCAGTATGGGCGGATAATATTTTAATTTCCCTCGTATATAGAATAAAAGTTTTATTTAATTTATATTAATAAAATAAAAATTCATATTTAATTTATACTAATAAAATAAATTTCATATTTAATTCATAATAATAGAATATATTTTAACCGGTTTTATTGGTAACATTCAGTTTATTATTACTATAATTAAGATAAATATGATTTTTCCCCTCAACAGAAGCCGACATTTTTTCTCTCAGCCTCACTTGGCGTAAGTTAAGCATTTTTTCTCTGACTTTTCTTCCGATGATTTTTGTTTTTTTCACAAAAATATCAAGCATACAAATACTATTAGTTTCGAACAAAATAAATGGCGTATTTGCACTTATATGAATTCGATCGGTCTGCTTATATCATTCTTTTTTGTTTATGCAAGAAGCCCCTATATTTCATTTTAAAACAATGCATCTCCGCTTTCGAGTGTTGTTCGAATTATTTCATTGCTTGTATTTTTTTTCATAGACTATCAAAGCAAAAATGAAAAATTCACACACATTTTGACTCATAAAATTTTGTTTGTTCTACACCTTTTAAAAACGTTTTTCATTCAAAACGTTCTTGTATTTTGCTTCGGCCTGATAATTCATCTTTTTCAATCTCTTCCTATATTTTTTAAGAAATATGAAAATGCATTACATAGACAGGTTCATTCAACTGCAAATTAACATCAGATTATAGTGAAAGATGATGATGATGATGATGATGATGATGATGATGATGATGATGAATATTATTATTATTATTATTATTATTATTATTATTATTAAACATACTGACTGACGGAATTCTTCCAATATTCTTCAACACTTAGAGATTAGCGCGATTTAAGGAAAGAAAAAGAAAAGACAGTGTTTGACAATGTTCAACAATATTTCGATATTTTTATACTTATAAAAATTTTTTTAAATTAACTTGAACAAGACAGGCATACTGTTGAACATTTTCAGTCTTTTTTCTTTTAAGTCGCCTTCTTCTGTAAGTGTTGTATTATTATTATTAGTAGTAGTAGTAGTAATAGTAGTATTAAACTATATTTGGATGAAAAATCTCAAATTAAAAAATTGAAACCTTATTTGCTTCTTTTCAATCAGATGGCAGTGGCCCAGTAAACGGGAATGAATCAAGCATGCCTCGTAAGTATAAAATTGCTTTATTTACCAATATTTTTATAATACGATGATTCTTTCTGGCTAGGTGTCGTATGTTTGTCCAACCATTATGGTCCCTTTGCATTCCAGCATTGTTTCTCGCCGAATTTATGGGACAATTTCGTTTGGTGCAAGTACATTTCCATCGCAGTACCCTTTAGCCTTCTTCCTGTCTGAATTTCTGAGATGAAAGGTTTTATTATTCTCTCCCTCTCCTCCTCTGAAACCTGTAGACTCCCTGTCAAGCATTTGCTTTGAATTAAAAAAATGCCCAGGATATTTGTCTCATAGCTGGATATGAAATAGATATCATAACTTCCTAAGGGTCATTCGTGCGAAATTGCAAGCAGCAACCTGAATTTGAACTCGGTTCACCGACGGCATTTTCCTCACCGATAACCGCTACACCACAAGTACATCCAATGTACTATTAGTAATTGATTTTAGTCATTTGATTTTTCGTTTTTGCTGCAACTTTTCGGTCGCTGTATTCTCCGGCTTTCTGCAGGTGTATGTCTCGTTCAGTAATCTAATTGTAACATCGAAAGGAATTATTTGATCCACGGCGTTTACTGTTCTCATTTTTATATCTGTCCTGTCGAATGTCCTGCCAAGGAAATTCATGAAAACCTGTCGTATATTCCATATGATGTTAATCTGTGTATATTTCTATACCACTTGACACAGGAGTCAATGGAATCTATGTACGTCACTACAAGGGAAGCAATGTACAACACTAAAGCAGTTTATGGGGAAAAGACTCCTTGGAACTATGTCCATCACACACACACACACACATCTCTCTCTCTCTCTCTCTCACTCACTCTCTCTGTGTCTCAAAACTAAATTTTTATCATATATATATATATATATATATATATATATATATATATATATATATATATATATGATAAAAATATAGTTTTAAGGTATGCTAGATTTATGGGTAAAATTTCTCATGATCAGGGATAGATCGTATGTAAATATAAAATTGGACACAGGTGTTAACATCGATTGGCGACAGTCTGTTTCATGATTGAACGCAATCTTCAGGCCTGAAAATTGAGATGAGTATAAAATAGTCTGTTGTCACTAGGCGTTGACCTCAGTGTCTACATATATATATATATATATATATATATATATATATAGATAGATAGATAGATAGATAGATAGATAGATAGATAGATACTCTTGGATAAAACGAATCGCGTTCTCTCAGTCACTGGCGTGTTTATCTAAAACTAAATATGCTTAAATTCACCTTCATCCCTGCCGTGCGCCAACGGCTTAGGGGTAGATTCTCCGACTGACGTCAATTCATTCGGGTTTCGATCCTAGCTAGAGACAACCGGATGTCTAGCCACACTGATGAGCTGTGATACAGCGAAACAGTATGTCTGTGGATGACAATATATATATATATATATATATATATATATTTATATATATAAACTGTTACATTAGAACATGCAAGTTACTACTAGAAAATTGCATATTTTGTTTCGACGCTTAACACGTCTCATCAGGTAGTTAATAATGATGGTAATAAACGTTTATTAAGAAATATATCTCTCCCTATGTATAATACGCATCTATAAATTTTGTCAAAAAAAACAATAAAATAATTACGAAGACATTTTGTCGACCTTGACATTAATAATAAAATCGAAACCAAGCGGCTAAAATAATCAAACCAGAGTTGGAAGTCATTGTAAAATGGATTCGGGAATCTTGGGATTCCGTCAGTGAGGATGTTACAAAGAGAGGTTTCAAGAAATGTTGTCTCATGACAGCCATGGATGGCTCTGAAGATGACATCCTTTGGCAAGAGAATGAAGAGGGCGAAGATAATTTTGAACAAGATGAAGATATTGTGAATGATAATTTGTTTAATGACGATTTAGATATTGATTCTATAATAGAAAGTGATGATGATGATGATGATGATGATGATGATGATGATGATGATGATGATGAAAATTAAAATTCCAATAAATTGTTAACTTGATATCCACTTTTATTCGAAATTGGACATTTTTTTAGATTTTTGATTTTTTCACCAAATAAAAAATGCGGTTACTGATAAACATAAATTTATTGATAAAAAATCTTATTGTTGCATTTAAAATGAAAATTGGGATATCTTTCTTATTTCAGAACAAGTATGTATTTACTATTAGAAATCAGTAATGAAAAAACTATATTTGTTTAAACCTATCTATAATACGCACCCCTATTATCACCTGTAATTTACAGTAAAAAATGTGTATTATTTTCGAGAAATTACGGTATTTTGATTCTGTTCTTCAGATGTTACTGCTTTCCGTTTTTCCTTGCATACATGTTTTCATTCGTTTAATCACCATTTCATTATCACTCAACAACTTCATCTTTACATGCTACAAGTTTTTCTTAGGCACACAAAAAAGTCTAGACTAAAACTTACAATATACAGTGCTGTTCGATAAAAGTGACTCACCTGATTTTTTTTTTACTTAAAAATTTTTTCGCCTATTGTTTTGGGGGTTCAAACTAATTTTTAATCTTACTAATATAAAGACCCCTTCCCGACCACCTAGTAAAAAAAGTTTACTCACCCTAAGGTATTCTATTGATAATTATAATTTTGGATATAAATGAGATTTAGGGAAAAACTATGTGCAAAGAAAGTGACTCACTCATTTCCTGCAACTAGTAATCAATAGAAACATAACCGAACAGCTTTGAATAAAGAATAATAGAGGTATAATTTATTTATAATAGGTAATATAGTTCGAAATATTTAATAATCTATGGGTCCTCCTTTATTTTGAATAACCTTTTCAACCCTTATTGACATTGAATTGATTAGGTTCTGGCAAATCTCATCTCCAAGCATTGAATTCCATTCGGATATGAAATTCACAATCAAATCCTCTTTGTTACTCAACTGCTTTCTCGGGAACCTGTACTTTATAATGCTCCATAAGTTTTCTATGGGGTTGAGGTCAGGAGATTGGGGCGGCCATGTCATAACACTCACCTGCTTCTCATCAAAGTATTCCTTCATCAATTTTGATTTGTGAGAGGGAGCATTATCCTGCATAAAAATGAGCTTGGTGGGGTCGATTTGCACCCTTTCAGCAAAAGGGAGCAGACAAGACTCTAAAATTCTCTTGTACTGCTCGCTCCTGAGGGTCTTTTCAAAAGGTTTTAAGAAACCAGTTCCATGAAAAGCAAAGCATCCCCAGAACATTATACTGAACGGATGCTTGACAGTACTTACTGCTAAATTCAAAGAGCTTTCAAAGCTTGTTCTTCGGATTTTAGATCGCTTATCCTTTGAATTTAGCTCAACTTTCGTTTCATCGGAGAAGAGCACATTTAATAAATAAAATCAGGTTTTTATCGAACAGCACTATATATATATATATATATATATATATATATATATATATATATATATATATATATATATATATATATATGATGAAAATGTGGAAAAGACAAAGCAAAATCCGAATATGTGAGTTTACTGTTTTTATTTTGTTTTTGTTTTTGTTATTCTGTCGACGTCAGACGTTTCGGTCAAATAGACCTTCTTCGGGACATGGTTAATGGAGACATATTTATATTAGATTTAAGTTAGATGAAGAGACGATAAGACTTAAATCTAATATAAATATATCTCCATTAACCATGTCCCGAAGAAGGTCTATTTGACCGAAACGTCTGACGTCGACAGAATAACAAAAACAAAAACAAAATAAAAACAGTAAACTCACATATTCGGATTTTGCTTTGTCTTTTCCACATTTTCATCATATATATATATATATATATATATATATATATATATATATATATATATATATATATATATATATATAGTGAAAAGTTTTGCCAATCCCACTTTCCGTTCGTGGTATATTTGGGCACTCCTGTCATGCCGAGTCGAATGTTCTGAGTCGTTGCATTCAGAGCATTCGACACAAAACTTCAACTTGTGTTAAAAATTGTTTTATGTTAGCGCTTAAAATGTACTAGCACGGTCCCGTAATAGTTCTTACACTTAATGTATAAACTGTGTTTGCAAATGCAACAACCAACATGAGATATGGTATGTTATTTTAAAGAGAATACATTACGAAATATTTCTCAGTTACCTTAAGATTAGGCTTTATATTTTTCTTTCTTCAGCAAGAAGTTGATGTGGCGCCATCATCGCGACTGTTTTATTTTCAAACTTTCAGCTCCTATCTTAACCAGTGCCAGATTTACCTATAGGCTTAGGAGGCCTAGTAGGCATAGGGACTCAAAATCTAGCAAGCCTCCAGCCAAGGTGTATAATATAATATAATTGTCATAGGTGTTTCTTAGAGGCATAGTGGAGTAATGGTTAGCGGCTCGGATTGAGGAATCAGGGAGCCACGTTCGAATTCCAGTCGAATCCTTTACATTCCCTTACGTGCTAATACCCTTGGGAAACTATGAATACTCTTTTACTCCCCCCAGCTATGGGTAAAAAGCAGGACAGACCGAGTTGCTTTGGATGGCAACTGGTCTACCGCAGAAAGAAATGGCAAGCTACTGCGGGAAAAAAATCTGCCTCGTCAGTCATGTATTGAAAGATACATGATCGCCTAAGCGTGTATTGGGCATGGCACATAACTGACTGACATAGGTGTTTCTTACACATGCTATCATAACGCATTGTAGACTCTAAATAAATCTTAAGTAATTTTCAACACCCATCTCATCCTCGGCTTTACTCAAATTGTTTAATTTTACACTCTTCCCTTTTCCTCTACACGTGAGAATGGCAGATTAGGAGGCGCCTGAAAAGTGGAATAGCCTAGGGCGTCCTTTCATCTAAATCCGGCCCTGATCTTAACCAACCCTACTTTCATTTAGAGAAATTATTAAAAACCTACGAATTGCCGGGTTTTTTGGGGGGTATTATGAATTTTAATGGAATAAATGTTCTTTTCTGGTACAAATACTCTGCATTATTTTTTTTTTTTTTTATAAATTGTTTGATACATTTTACTCTACAAATACAAATTAAAGTTTATAATTTAACATATGTTACATTTTATAGTATAGGCCTATGAATGCAAACTTTATTTGCCTCATTTTTTTCCTGACGGAAATTTCTAAAATGCCACATCGAAACGAGTAACTACAAATAAGGCACTATCGCTTTGGTTCAAGTTTTGATATATTCAGCTATAATATAGCCTACAAATTTAAATAAAAACGATTTTTCTTTGTATCTGTTTGTTAACAAAATTCCTTATTAATTATTTGATTTCAGTTTATATGATAGCACACACTGATATAAAATGATTTCGTTACATCATGCAGGATAATCGAACGTGCGTAGATTGATTGATTTGTTTGTTTAACGGCATATCAACACCTTTATGGGTCATTTAATGCCGAGATTTAATTTTCTTGTGAGATTTGAAGTAATCAAAATATGATATATGTTATTCCGCTTTCACAATTGAATACATGGTAGATGATACTCAGCTTTTGTGCATATACACGTTTGTGTGGACATAATTATTAGAGACGGTGATATGTGTGTTTTGAGAATTTATAGGATATTATATGGACTAATGTCATGAGAGAGTTCTTTCATGTTGGCTGTTTGGTTGGTTGATTTTGTTTAGTGGCATATCAACACCTCTATGAGTTATTTAATGCTGAAATCTAAATATTTTGTATGCCTTCAACTACAATAACGTATTGTTGGTAATTTTACTATAAATATGTATTTTTGGTAATTTTTTTATATATGTAAATGTTGTGGCCTGTTTAGGTTTGTGGCCAGAAAAGAAAGACACGGAAGACAAAGGTAGGATTGAACAAGTGTATTGAAATAACAGATATATACAAAGCAAGAGTGTTAGTAATAAGCAGATAGAGGTGTACGTCTGAACGGTAGGTTAAAACTGCGTCTCCGCTTCCCAACCGACTGCAACTATGAAGTCTCGCGGTTAGTATTTATGAGAGGAGGAAGAGTTCATTCTACTGTAGGAGGGTCTACCACAACAATAAACGTATTGCTGTTATTTTTACTATAAAATGTAATGTTATACCTTCATAATGTTTTTGTTTTGGGGTTCACTATTTACCCATAGTTGGGACCCGAAAAGTGTTACCACCCCGAGTTAGGGTGAACCTGGGAACAACAGCAATTAAGAGGTACGTAGAAAATGTTAATCTCGAAGCTGATATTAGATCCACTAAATCTAAATATATTCGTATTTCACGGATATATTAGGTACTCTGATTATTACTAGATCTTATTTCTTATTTGAGAGTCTCATTCAGCAAAGATCGAAGCGATTTGTAAGTAGCTATGGATAGACGCAAATCATTGGTGAGCAACACAAAGTGAACTGGAGTTACGGTTCAAGTAACCAGAAGTTCTCTGCTATTTGATGCGGCCAGAAAACACGAGAATAAAGGATTTTTTCCCTTTTTTCTTTCCACTACAATGATTTTCGTCGTATTATTTTAATTTATAAATTCATACGACGATTGCTGGAACAACAACAGCAGTGCCTCCAACAAAGCTTTCATCTGTTGATTATCTTGGATTTAGTCATGTTTTCGGGGCGACGGCATCATTGCAACAAACCGACATTGTCCCAAATATAACTAAGAATATTATCGGGCTTTGTTGGTTTCCCATCACATTGCGAGCGAACCATGGCAAACAGATGCACTCTCTGACCCAATCCGTCTTCTTTGATATCAACCGGAGATCAGTCAGATATATCAAAGCTGAAGTGGGAATGAAACCACGACATTTGACTACAAAATGAGGTCCGCGTTTAACTTCCGGACGACTGCTAAGCCTTCTGTTGGTGCTCAAAGGACGATCCTTCTCCGTTGCAAATAAGACCCTCACTCAACCGTGAAGGTACACGCATCACCCCCAACCGTAGACATTTTAGCGACCAAACTTGTTTCTAACGATGTCAAATTTAACTCGCAAGAATGCTTGTCCATCAACCGTGAAAGCACGTGTGCGCCTTTCACACCCCAGCGTTCCATGTGACCAGCTTGCTTGTCTCATGAATGGTCCTAAGTTACATCCATCCGCTTCGACCCGTCGTGTGTCCCGTGTTCATGCTCCGACAGAAAACTAAACAACCAACATCTCTTAACCAAACACAAAGCCAAGCGATACTCTAAACACACACAAACACACACACACACACACACACACACACACACACATAATCCGCTGGTAAATAATCCAAGTGAATCCTAATAATATAAAATATTAAAACTGATCCACAAAAAGAGCTCAATGTATTTATTGTAACAGCGCATAATAAATTACATAGAATAAAAATCCAAAGTTACTTCATTCAAATAGCTATTTCGACCCACAAGATTTATTTGTAGGTGTTGTCAACTTAGAGATATGATTATATTTCTTTATATCTCTGAGTTGACAAGACCTACAAGTAAATCTTGTGGATCGAAATAGCTATTCGAATGAGGTATCTTTGTACTTTTATTCCATGTAATATATATATATATATATATATATATATATATATATATATATATATATATTATTTAAAATTTATCACATTTATGGG